>OY282641.1:85697477-86209212 GCA_958299015.1 Tetanocera ferruginea | reverse complement strand
TTTAATTTTAATTTTAATTTTAATTTTAATTTAATTTAATTTTAATTTTAATTTTAATTTTAATTTAATTTAATTTTAATTTTAATTTTAATTTAATTTTAATTTTAATTTTAATTTTAATTTTAATTTTAATTTTAATTTTAATTTTAATTTTAATTTTAATTTTAATTTTAATTTTAATTTTAATTTTAATTTTAATTTTAATTTTAATTTTAATTTTAATTTTAATTTTAATTTTAATTTTAATTTAATTTTAATTTTAATTTTAATTTTAATTTTAATTTTAATTTTAATTTTAATTTTAATTTTATTTAATTTTAATTTAATTTTAATTTTAATTTTAATTTTAATTTTAATTTTAATTTTAATTTTAATTTTAATTTTAATTTTAATTTTAATTTTAATTTTAATTTTAATTTTAATTTTAATTTTAATTTTAATTTTAATTTTAATTTTAATTTTAATTTAATTTTAATTTTAATTTTAATTTTAATTTTAATTTTAATTTTAATTTTAATTTTAATTTTAATTTTAATTTTAATTTTAATTTTAATTTTAATTTAATTTTAATTTTAATTTTAATTTTAATTTTAATTTTAATTTTAATTTTAATTTTAATTTTAATTTTAATTTTAATTTTAATTTTAATTTTAATTTTAATTTTAATTTTAATTTTAATTTTAATTTTAATTTTAATTTTAATTTTAATTTTAATTTTAATTTTAATTTTAATTTTAATTTTAATTTTAATTTTAATTTTAATTTTAATTTTAATTTTAATTTTAATTTTAATTTTAATTTTAATTTTAATTTTAATTTAATTTTAATTTTAATTTTAATTTTAATTTTAATTTTAATTTTAATTTTAATTTTAATTTTAATTTAATTTTAATTTTAATTTTAATTTTAATTTTAATTTTAATTTTAATTTTAATTTTAATTTTAATTTTAATTTTAATTTTAATTTTAATTTTAATTTTAATTTTAATTTTAATTTTAATTTTAATTTTAATTTTAATTTTAATTTTAATTTTAATTTTAATTTAATTTTAATTTTAATTTTAATTTTAATTTTAATTTTAATTTTAATTTTAATTTTAATTTTAATTTTAATTTTAATTTAATTTTAATTTTAATTTTAATTTTAATTTTAATTTTAATTTTAATTTTAATTTTAATTTTAATTTTAATTTTAATTTAATTTTAATTTTAATTTTAATTTAATTTTAATTTTAATTTTAATTTTAATTTTAATTTTAATTTTAATTTTAATTTTAATTTTAATTTTAATTTTAATTTTAATTTTAATTTTAATTTTAATTTTAATTTTAATTTTAATTTTAATTTTAATTTTAATTTTAATTTTAATTTTAATTTTAATTTTAATTTTAATTTTAATTTTAATTTTAATTTTAATTTTAATTTTAATTTTAATTTTAATTTTAATTTTAATTTTAATTTTAATTTAATTTTAATTTTAATTTTAATTTTAATTTTAATTTTAATTTTAATTTTAATTTTAATTTTAATTTTAATTTTAATTTTAATTTTAATTTTAATTTTAATTTTAATTTTAATTTTAATTTTAATTTTAATTTTAATTTTATTTTAATTTTAATTTTAATTTTAATTTTAATTTTAATTTTAATTTTAATTTTAATTTTAATTTTAATTTTAATTTTAATTTTAATTTTAATTTTAATTTTAATTTTAATTTTAATTTTAATTTTAATTTTAATTTTAATTTTAATTTTAATTTTAATTTTAATTTTAATTTTAATTTTAATTTTAATTTTAATTTTAATTTTAATTTTAATTTTAATTTTAATTTTAATTTTAATTTTAATTTTAATTTTAATTTTAATTTTAATTTTAATTTTAATTTTAATTTTAATTTTAATTTTAATTTTAATTTTAATTTTAATTTTAATTTTAATTTTAATTTTAATTTTAATTTTAATTTTAATTTTAATTTTAATTTTAATTTTAATTTTAATTTTAATTTTAATTTTAATTTTAATTTTAATTTTAATTTTAATTTTAATTTTAATTTTAATTTAATTTTAATTTTAATTTAATTTTAATTTTAATTTTAATTTTAATTTTAATTTTAATTTTAATTTTAATTTTAATTTTAATTTTAATTTTAATTTTAATTTTAATTTTAATTTTAATTTTAATTTTAATTTTAATTTTAATTTTAATTTTAATTTTAATTTTAATTTTAATTTTAATTTTAATTTTAATTTTAATTTTAATTTTAATTTTAATTTTAATTTTAATTTTAATTTTAATTTTAATTTTAATTTTAATTTTAATTTTAATTTAATTTTAATTTTAATTTTAATTTTAATTTTAATTTTAATTTTAATTTTAATTTTAATTTTAATTTTAATTTTAATTTTAATTTTAATTTTAATTTTAATTTTAATTTTAATTTTAATTTTAATTTTAATTTTAATTTTAATTTTAATTTTAATTTTAATTTTAATTTTAATTTTAATTTTAATTTTAATTTTAATTTTAATTTTAATTTTAATTTTAATTTTAATTTTAATTTTAATTTATTTTAATTTTAATTTTAATTTTAATTTTAATTTTAATTTTAATTTTAATTTTAATTTTAATTTTAATTTTAATTTTAATTTTAATTTTAATTTTAATTTTAATTTTAATTTTAATTTTAATTTTATTTTAATTTTAATTTTAATTTTAATTTTAATTTTAATTTTAATTTTAATTTTAATTTTAATTTTAATTTTAATTTTAATTTTAATTTTAATTTAATTTTAATTTTAATTTTAATTTTAATTTTAATTTTAATTTTAATTTTAATTTTAATTTTAATTTTAATTTTAATTTTAATTTTAATTTTAATTTTAATTTTAATTTTAATTTTAATTTTAATTTTAATTTTATTTTAATTTTAATTTTAATTTTAATTTTAATTTTAATTTTAATTTTAATTTTAATTTTAATTTTAATTTTAATTTTAATTTTAATTTTAATTTTAATTTTAATTTTAATTTTAATTTTAATTTTAATTTTAATTTTAATTTTAATTTTAATTTTAATTTTAATTTTAATTTTAATTTTAATTTTAATTTTAATTTTAATTTTAATTTTAATTTTAATTTTAATTTTAATTTTAATTTTAATTTTAATTTTAATTTTAATTTTAATTTTAATTTTAATTTTAATTTTAATTTTAATTTTAATTTTAATTTTAATTTTAATTTTAATTTTAATTTTAATTTTAATTTTAATTTTAATTTTAATTTTAATTTTAATTTTAATTTTAATTTTAATTTTAATTTTAATTTTAATTTTAATTTTAATTTTAATTTTAATTTTAATTTTAATTTTAATTTTAATTTTAATTTTAATTTTAATTTTAATTTTAATTTTAATTTTAATTTTAATTTTAATTTTAATTTTAATTTTAATTTTAATTTTAATTTTAATTTTAATTTTAATTTTAATTTTAATTTTAATTTTAATTTTAATTTTAATTTTAATTTTATTTTAATTTTAATTTTAATTTTAATTTTAATTTTAATTTTAATTTTAATTTTAATTTTAATTTTAATTTTAATTTTAATTTTAATTTTAATTTTAATTTTAATTTTAATTTTAATTTTAATTTTAATTTTAATTTTAATTTTAATTTTAATTTTAATTTTAATTTTAATTTTAATTTTAATTTTAATTTTAATTTTAATTTTAATTTAATTTTAATTTTAATTTTAATTTTAATTTTAATTTTAATTTTAATTTTAATTTTAATTTTAATTTTAATTTTAATTTTAATTTTAATTTTAATTTTAATTTTAATTTTAATTTTAATTTTAATTTTAATTTTAATTTTAATTTTAATTTTAATTTTAATTTTAATTTTATTTTAATTTTAATTTTAATTTTAATTTTAATTTTAATTTTAATTTTAATTTTAATTTTAATTTTAATTTTAATTTTAATTTTAATTTTAATTTTAATTTTAATTTTAATTTTAATTTTAATTTTAATTTTAATTTTAATTTTATTTTAATTTTAATTTTAATTTTAATTTTAATTTTAATTTTAATTTTAATTTTAATTTTAATTTTAATTTTAATTTTAATTTTAATTTTAATTTTAATTTTAATTTTAATTTTAATTTTAATTTTAATTTTAATTTTAATTTTAATTTTAATTTTAATTTTAATTTTAATTTTAATTTTAATTTTAATTTTAATTTTAATTTTAATTTTAATTTTAATTTTAATTTTAATTTTAATTTTAATTTTAATTTTAATTTTAATTTTAATTTTAATTTTAATTTTAATTTTAATTTTAATTTTAATTTTAATTTTAATTTTAATTTTAATTTTAATTTTAATTTTAATTTTAATTTTAATTTTAATTTTAATTTTAATTTTAATTTTAATTTTAATTTTAATTTTAATTTTAATTTTAATTTTAATTTTAATTTTAATTTTAATTTTAATTTTAATTTTAATTTTAATTTTAATTTTAATTTTAATTTTAATTTTAATTTTAATTTTAATTTTAATTTTAATTTTAATTTTAATTTTAATTTTAATTTTAATTTTAATTTTAATTTTAATTTTAATTTTAATTTTAATTTTAATTTTAATTTTAATTTTAATTTTAATTTTAATTTTAATTTTAATTTTAATTTTAATTTTAATTTTAATTTTAATTTTAATTTTAATTTTAATTTTAATTTTAATTTTAATTTTAATTTTAATTTTAATTTTAATTTTAATTTTAATTTTAATTTTAATTTTAATTTTAATTTTAATTTTAATTTTAATTTTAATTTTTAATTTTTTAAAATTCAGGGGCCTCAAGGACCATTATTGGTCGGCCAGGGTGGGATATTCTGAGATCGTGGGGAATTGAATTATCGTCATCATCGGTTTCTTGTGTCGCTTTAGCGGATGGAGAATTCGTTCCGGTGAAAGGTGTCATCACAATACCAGCCGAGGTAGAGGGCAAGTCGGTCCTGATAGAGTGCCTCGTTATACCAGGTCTACCCCAAAACCTGATTCTAGGTGTTGACTTTTGGGTCAAAGCGGGCATTGTCCCGGATGTAGCTAGGGATCAGTGGACGTTTTCAGACCAGGCTGAAGTTTCGACCGTCGCGACGATCGTGGAACGATCAGAGTTGACCGTTAGTGAGGCAGGTTCATTAGAGCGGCTGGTAGTGGAGATATTTGCGACGATGCCAGAGGGCTTAGGCTGTACCCATTTGGTCGAACATCGGATCCGCCCAAAACCAAATGTAGAGCCGATTAAGCAGAGATACTATCCAGTATCTCCAGCGATTCAAAAACACATCGACGCGGAGATTGAGCAGATGCTGGAGAAGGATGTGATTGAGGTATCTCACAGTCCATGGGCCTCACCGGTGGTGATATTAAAGAAGAAGGATGGCTCCTATAGATTTTGCGTTGACTACAGGGAGCTGAACAAGCACACTGAGCGTGATAGTTACCCACTGCCATATATATCCGCAACGTTGGATAAACTGAAAGACGCTAAATACCTTTCCAGCCTGGATATAAAATCAGGATATTGGCAGATTCCAGTAGCTGAAGATTCAAGGGCGTTCACTGCTTTTACTGTCCCAGGTCGGGGATTATACCAGTTTAAGCGAATGCCCTACGGGTTACATAATGCGCCTGCCACATGGCAGAGATTTATAGATACGGTCATCGGAGCTGATCTCGAGCCCAACGTATTCGTCTACTTAGATGATATAATCATCGAAGCGAATACGTTTGAGAAACATGTTGAGGTTTTGAGGGAAGTGCTTCGTAGAGTTGGTGATGCCGGGTTGAGGCTCAATAGGGAAAAGTTTAACTTTTGTGTATCTTCTTTTCGATATCTAGGATATGTTGTCGATAGACACGTTCTACATGTAGACCCCGAGAAGGTGGAGGCGATGTTGGCCATCCCTGCCCTTAAAAATGTCAAGTTGTTTGTAGGCACCATTTCCTGGTACCGGCGATTTGTACCAAACTTCGCCGACTTATTGAAACCCCTTAGCGATCTTCTTTAGAAGAACAAAGGGTTTCACTTGTCGTTTGAGTGCGAAGAAAGCTTTCTGAAGGCGAAAGAATGCCTTGTCACCGCCCCTGTTTTGAGTTGCCCAGATTTTGATAGGCTCTTCTCAGTTCAAACTGATGCCTCTGATTTTGGCATAGGTGCAGTTCTGACCCAGCAGTTCGATGAGGGTGAAAAGGTCAATTCCTGCTTGAGTAGGTCGCTCAGTAAGTGTGAATGAAATTACTCGACAACGAAGAAGGAGTGTCTGGCGGTTTAGTGGGCTGTGGAAAAGTTACGCCCATACATCGAGGGAGTCCATTTTACGGTGGTAACTGATCACTACTCGCTGGTGTGGCTTAATAATTTAAAGGACCCTTGCGGGAGATTGGCCCGATGGGCTCTGAAGCTTCAACAGTATGATTTTGAAATCGTTCACCGCAAGGGCAAGGACCACGTATTCCCGGATATGCTGTTGCGAAGTGTCCCAGCTGTCAGTGAGATCACCGAAGAAGTAGTGGACCCCTGGATGGCGGATATGCGTCAGAAGGTGGTGCAGAAACCCCTAGATTTTCCTGAGTGGCGCGTCGAGAATGGCGTGCTATACAAACACGTTAAAGCAGGATTAGTAAACCTTTATGATAGATCCTATGAATGGAAGCGAGTTTTAGGAACAGGTGAGAGGAAGAAAGCCTTACGCGAGTGCCATGATAGTCCTCTAGCCGGGCACATGGGCGTTAGGAAAACTTTAGCTAGGTTGACCGAAAAGTATTATTGGCCAAAGATGAAGGCAGATATAGTCAGGTATATTAAGGGCTGTCAGGTATGCCAGAGCATTGAACCCGATAATCAGAAGCCAGCTGGTTGTATGGTAGAGAGGAGTAAGGAGGTAGAACCCGGAGGAGGCGAACTCGGCCGAGCGGATGAATAAAATGATTAAGACAACCCTTAGGGCGTATATTTCCGAAAATCATAGGACCTGGGATACGCACCTGTCTAAGGTAGCATGCTGCATTCGCACATCGCAGCACGATGTGCTAGGACACTCCCCCTATTTTGTGAATTTTGGCCGAAACATGGCGACTCAGGAAGATAAGGACTTCCAACGAAAGGATGACCTAGACGAACCGATCGGTAAAAGTAGTGAGGAACGAGCCAAGTTCATGGCAGAATTAAGGGAAGACATACGGAAAAAAATGGAGACAGCAAGCGCCAAGATGGCAAATACGTATTATCTGCGACACAGGGACGTACAATACTTACTGAACGAATTAGTCTGGAGACGGAATTTTGTGTTGTCCGACGCTGCAAATTACTTTGCAGCCAAGTTAGCCCCTAAGTTTATTGGACCATATAGGATTAAAAAGAGGGTATCTCCCTTGACATACATCCTTGTCCCTAGTTAGATCTGTATCGAAAGTTTCTCGGTTTGAACTAGAACAATCGAAAGACTGGCGTGCCAGCGGTAGCTATATATGACTACTAGTACATAGTATAGAGCCGATTCAATACCGAGCAACTTTCGTGGAGGTGGAGGTGGGGTTGTTGAGTGCCAAAATCTGCTTCACTCTTTACTTTTATGATAATAGTGATTGTTTTAATAACAATATCGGTTATTTGCGGTATTCTGATTGCATAACGTGTGGGATAGCACTGCTGTGTGAAATACTCATTTGCAAGCCAGAGGCTTGCTGGTATTTGTGTTGCTATTTTGCCAAACGGGGCAAATATTGGTTCCACTGTGTTTTCTGTGAAAAACCCGGTGTGTGAAAATCCCATAATCCCACGAGTGACTGAACGCACTGAAAACCGCGACTTTCGAAACGCACTCAACGAAACGAAACTTGCGATTCAAGCGTCAAATCCCAAGGCTCATTCACGATGAGGGTCGGCCATTGTGGAATGTTAGTTTGGAGTGGGGCCACACTAACACTAACGCAGGTGCCGCCAAAATATGTTTTGTTTGGTGGGTAGGGAGGTTTTTATATAAATTTACTCAAATATGCGCCTGGAAAATCCTTTAAGGAATTTCAAAAATAGGTGTGAGTAAAGCCCCCTAAGTTGAATACCGGTTTCTGCGAAAATCGCATCTGCGTTGGCAGTGAACGACGGAGGTCGTGGGATCACGGGAAGCGGGTGCGGAGGACACCAACGGGGCAGCGCAGGCACCTGAACCAAGGAGTTATCAGGGAGTATTTTGTGTTGTGGGGTGCTTACCCACTACGTGTAGTTAGATTTTATAGTTACTGTTGTTGATAAAATTGCATAGTTATTCGGTTTGATAGTCCGTGTGGCCTCGATATATTTCTCTTCATCTTCTATACCCAGTAGAGTCGTAGTCCTAAGATACGTCCATTCGTGTTCGTCCGTGTTAGGCCCCCCCATGCACTCGAGCGTAGTTCGTCCGAACAGGTCAATTATTGATTCCAATCGGTGGAGTCGTGTGAGGGTTCTAGTCTCAACTTAAGCCCGCAATTAGAGTGCACCCAAAACCTGGTTTTTTTTTGTCATATCTTCATCTAAATTTGTTCATTTTGGTGTTGTCTGATTCATTTCAGGTTTTGCTCAGTGTTGAAACATAGCATAAAAAACACAACATATAAAAGTAAGCAGGTGGCAGTGAACTCAAACTTGATGTTTAGCAGAACATTGCCACAGCAATTTAATATTTGTCACCAAGGCCAATGCATGTGCCCAAAGGTGCTTACATTGCACAATAGTGCAATGAACTTGCGCTAGCTGAGTAGCTGTTCATTGCACTCTATATGTTGTTTCCAATTTATAATATTTATATGTATGTATTAATGTATATAATTTATCAGTAATTTATCATTATCAGTTTATTTATCATTAATTGTATTAAATCTAAGTGTATAAATAGTAGGTAAGAGCAATTAATGAAGTGAGTATTATTATTAAGGCCAAACAAATCGGTGTTTTTAATTTACTCAACAGTATAATTGGTTTATGCGCTAATTATACAATCAACAATTAGAACACGGCTCATTGTGCCTGTTCTAAACAATAACAAATACAATATAAAAGCATATTGTACATTTTGGCGACCCCGACGTGATATCCTGGTTCATGTTTCAGTGGTATTATCACACCATCACAAGTGTCCTGTAACCAGCAGACGACATCAAACAGACGTCATCAGACGCATCCTGTTTACATAAATATAGATACATACATCAATATACATCATCATCATGGGCATTGATGACTTATCTTCAAAACAAGATGAACTGGCAGTGGCTATACAAAAAACAATAGCAAACTACAAGAAGGCGCCGCATGATCGCCGATCAGCAGAGTTTATCGCCTCAAAGTCCAGGGAGCTGGATAGCTTGTGGGTGCAATTCGAAAAACTTGACAACGTCATCCGCAACCAACATGGCAAGGAAGTTAACCACCTGTATTTTGTGGAGGATATACACAGCGCCATTCGCTTGAAATACCGGGAAGCACGAGACGAGATGGACAAAGCAGAAGAAGCCATCAAACATGTCCAGGCCACATCAACATTGAAAACTGGAACGGAGGCACTCGAGCGAGCACGGTCGCTTCAGCCAGTCACTCGACAAATCGAAACGAACACCATGATAACGGCCACCGGAAGTATGTCAAGTCAGCTATGCTTGTTAATTAACAAACAAAAAAGGTCAAGTGATGCAGCTACCAAACGCTAAGCCAAGTGCTTAATAGTGTGACACAACAAACGTCGCAATATTATGCAATGCAGGCGAAGACAGTGGAAAGGCATGGAGAGTCCGCCCAGGACCTACACCAAAAAATTTGGTTATCGGATGAACCCAGCACTTACGATTATGAGGGTTTAACGCATATTGAGCAAACAATCACTTAAAAATTCTTGCAACTTCAGAACATGGCCCAAGAATCAGAAGCTACAACTATTCAAGCCCCTGCTACAGCAATCATCAGGCAAACAGCAAACATGATCACATCAGGACTGAAACTGCCCAAAGTTGAACTGCCAAAATTCGATGGCAGCTACCACAAGTAGAGGCAGTTCCATGATATTTTTATTGAATTAGTCGACAAGCAACCAATTCCGGCTTGTCAAAAGATGTGGTTCTTGAAATCCAGTCTATCCGGTCAGGCGGATGTACTAATTCGGCACTTCACAGCATCGGCAAGCGATTACGAGCCCGCTTGGGCGGTGGTCAAAGATCGATACGAGAACCCAAGGCTGCTTATAAACGCAACATTAAGCAGACTGCTCTCCCAACCAATAATCATCAATGATCAAGCAACTGCAATCAAACTCCTCCACGACACCACCAAGGAATGTATCATGACTCTTCAAGGCCTCGGAGTAGACACCGTCAGCTGGGACCCCATTCTCATGTACATTCTAACCCAAAACTTGCACAAAACCACTCACGCATTGTGGGAGCAGTCTTTAAAACAACCGAAGGAGATACCATCCCTAGACGAATTCTTGAAATTCCTAGAACTTAGGTTCCAGTCATTGGAAGCTCTAGGAGGAAGACCCAACAAAGATGTGGCAGAACAAGGGCGACGAAAAACTTATCAAGCGCTAAGTATCTCAGTAGCATCAGATTCAACATGCATTTCATGCAACCAACATCATGCTCTGTTCGAGTGTCAAGAATTGCTCAAGTTGACACAAAGTCAGCGCTTAAACGCAGTCCAAAAGGCAAAGCACTGCGTAAACTGTTTGAAAGGTGGGCACAATGCCAAATCTTGCATGTCACGCACTTGCATAAAGTGCAATAAAAAACACAACACATTGCTTCACTTGGGAGGCTCGCAAGGCACGCAGATACCAAGCAAGGTTAACCAGTTGCAGTCTCCGGAAACAACGCAAAGGGCTCCGGTATCACTTGCGGCTGTTCAAGATAAACCAATTAAATCAACCACTGTATTGCTAAGTACGATTTCGGTAACTATAATCGATAAGTGGGGACATCAAATTCATTGCCGAGCACTCTTAGACACGGGTCGCAAGCCAACTTCATAACCAGGCGACTTGTGAACAAACTCGGAATAAAGAAAAATCAGTGCATCATTGGAATTGAAGGTATTGGTCAATCACAGAGCCGTATCGCTGAAAGGGTAAACTTGCAGCTGCAATCAAGAACGACAGGCTTCAGCAAGAGAATTGAAGCTCACATTTTACCAGAGATTGTTTCCAAGCAACCATCAAGCAGCATAAACATATGTAATTGGAACATTCCAAGCAACCTGCAATTAGCTGACCCCAATTTCTATGAATCTAAAGGCATCGATTTACTAATTGGAGCAGGAGTTTTCTATTCGACATTATGCGTTGTACAAATACCACTAGGAGAAGGACAACTTGTGCTGCAAAATACTCTTTTCGGCTGGATAGTGGGGGGTGAGTACACCAATCAAGAGTCATCCACCACAACTAGCACTTGTGGCATCTGCACCACAGATGAGTCACTCAACGAGACAATGGAAAAATTCTGGCGAGTGGAAGAATGTGATTCACATGTGGCCAACTAACTGCGGCTGAACGACGTTGTAAAGAAGAGTTCCTTCAGAACACTCATCAACTTACTGATGGTCGATTTGTGGTAAAGTTACCATTTCAGCATAATCCAAATCAACTCGATGAATCTAAAGACATAGCTTTGCAAGGTTTCACAGCTATTGAACGCAAGCTTGTAAAAAACCATGAGCTCAAGACTCAGTATGTATCTTTTATGCGAGAGTATGAAAAACTGGGTCATATGAAGGAAATAGCAGTACATAGTATCAATGGCCCACACTACTTCCTTCCACACCATGAAGTACTCAAGCCAGATAGCTCAACAGCTTAATAAAGGGTTGTATTTGATGCTTCAGCAAAAACATCAACCAACTTATCATTAAACGAAGTACTAGCTACAAAGCCAGCCATACAAGAAGACGTCGCCACAACGCTACTACTCTTCCGTCTCCCTCGATTTGCCTTTACAGCTGACATCGAAAAAATGTACCGACAGGTATAAGTGCACAATGATCACCAGCAATACCAACTTATTTGGTGGAGAGAAGATCCATCACACCCAATGAAGTGTTATAAGCTCACCACAATAACTTATGGCACAACCTCTGCACCATACTTGGCTATGCGCACTTTGCAAGCACTAGCTGATAAACAAGCTAAAAAGTATCCATTGGCTGCTGAAGTAGTGAAATCAAATTTCTATGTCGATGATGTTTTGAGCGGCTCCGACAAAATTTCTATAGCACTTGAAATGCAACGGCAGTTACGGAAAATGTTGGGCTCCGCAGGATTCAATCTACGAAAGTGGTGCGCAAACCACCCAAAATTACTACAGGACATTCCACCCAAGGACCAAGAAGTTACTCTTGACTTCAACAATTCCCGCAGTGAGAGCATTAATACAATGGGGCTCACATGGAATCCGAAAAATGATAATTTCAAGTTAAAAATCCTGAGAACCATTGAGCAGAGGATACCAAAACGCACCGCTTTAGCAGATATATCGCGCATCTTTGATCCTCTTGGCTTCATTGCTCCAGTAACAACCACCGCAAAGATATTTCTAAAGCAGCTGTGGAAACTCAAAATTGACTGGGATGCCGCAATTCCACAAGATCTTCATACTACTTGGTTAAGATTCAAAACTGATTTCGAACTATTGCAAGACATCAGCATCCCACGTCATATCTTTGGCCATAAGGAAGCAAACAATCCTCAAGTGCACATATTTGCTGACGCTTCATAGCGGGCGTATGGAGCAGTCGCATACATGCAGACAACAGACGCTCATCAAACAAAAATCGTACGTTTTATGTGTGCAAAATCACGAGTAGCGCCAACCAAACAAATAACACTACCACGACTGGAATTATGTGCTGCTAAGTTAGCCGTAGAGCTTATGCAGAAACTTCAAGAGAGCCAAATCATTAAAGAATCTGTTGTACACTTTTGGTCCGATTCCACTGCAGTGTTGGGATGAATAAACGCAGACTCATCTCACTACCATACTTTTGTCGCCAACAGGATTTCAGCCATTCAGCAGCTAACATCTCCACAACAATGGCAACACGTGCGATCTGAAGGTAATCCTGCTGATCTTATATCAAGAGGGCTGACACCAAGCAAAATGATAAACAATAATTTCTGGTTGTATGGTCCTCTATTTCTACATGGAGCGGTAACAAGTTGGCCTCTTCAACCACCACGAGAAGAATGTCCGCTAGAGCTCAGGCTAAAACCAGTTGTTGCCACATCAGCAACAACCACAAACACCGCAGTAAATTGGTTAGGAGACATCAATCACAAAAATTCTTTCCGTCATTTGCAAAGGATAATGGCCTATGTGCTACGCTTCATCAGCCATACTCGACACCAGTCGGCTAAAGCAACAACAACAATATTTTCTGCTGATGAAATGGAAGAAGCACTAACAAATAATTGTAAGAACATGCAACGGGAAGAGCTTGCAAACGATATTCAACAATTAACTCGCTATTCCAGTGAAAGCAACAATCAATCAACTCTCTAACACCTTTCCTAGATGATTAGGGCATGTTAAGAGTGGGGGGACGTTTGGAGTCATCCAACTTAAGTTATGATGCCAGACATCCGATGCTTCTACCATACAACAACATAGTAACAAAACTATTATTAAACGATTTGCACAAGGAACACCTACATGCTGGTCCTCAAACACTGATGTCTATATCGAGACAAAGATTTTGGCCTCTCAAATTGAAAACTTTAGCTCGTTCCGTTACTCAACACTGTGTTCAATGCACTAGAGCGAAACCAAAGCTATTGCAACAATTGTACAACCTGCAAGACCATTCGTCACCTCTGGAGTAGACTTCTTTGGTCCAATTTGGACACACTTCAAAATTCGAGGAAAACCACCGCGAAAGGCATATGTAGCCGTATTCTGCTGCTTCGCCACAAAGGTGGTTCATATGGAATTGGTTAGCGATCTAACAACTGAGGCTTTCATAGGAGCACTCAGACGTTTTATGGCTCGTCGTGGGCATTGCACAACACTCTACTGCGATAATGCTACAAAATTCGTTGGAGCCAGAAACCAACTGCAAGAGCTACAATCGATTATTCACGATGACAACTCCCAACGAAAGATACAAAATGTATGCAACACAAAGGGAATCAACTTTGAATTCATTCCACCACATGCACCACACATCGATGGCCTCTGGGAAGCAGCGGTGAAATCATCCAAGACTTTATTACAAGAAACCTTGGCATCCGCATCACTAACCTATGAAGAAGTGGGGACCGTTCTGGCCGAAGCAGAGACCATTATGAATTCAAGACCAATTCCACCAATTTCAACGCATCCGAATGACTTTCAATCACTCACTTCTGGACACTTTCTCATAGGAGAGCCGTTGACCTCAACAATTGATGCTAATGCTCAACCAAACAACGCCAAAAATCCCACCAGATGGAATTTGGTTATGCAACTCAAGGCAGAATTTTGGAGGAGATGGTCCAATGAGTATCTTCACAATTTACAACATCGATACAAATGGCATAATGAATCCAGAAACGTCAAACCAGGTACAATGGTGATAATTAAAGATGACAACTTGCCCCATTGAAATGGCCTCTAGGTAGAATTTCAAAGGTGATACGAGGTCACGACGGTCTAGTTCGAGTCGCCGACGTGCGCACAGCAACTGGCATATCAAGGAGAGCAATCCAGAAGCTAGCAATACTTCCAGTCGATGAAGAAGAGACAGACGACAAGGAGGACGTACAGCGTCATCTAGAACGCCCCCGGATCCGACCACAAACAAACCTGCTGTACCAACCAAAAGGATGCGACTGCCACAATTGACTCTCACTAACATAGTTTGGATCAAATTTGGATTGATCTAGCATCAAATTGAAGAAATTGCTATCCGAATCAATATCACATCAGAAAAAGAAGCTCATGATAGGACATATAGACTGTTGTTGTCATTAGCAGTTCAAATGACATTAACACTATCAAATCTACAACGAATTCAGTCATCATTGTTAGATGTTTTAATTGACACTCATCATGGGTGAATTCACCCAATGCTAATGAACCCCCACCAAAGTCGACAGGAAATAATGCGCATCAAGAATCACCTCCCATCCCAATTTCAGTTACCTGTAGAGTACGACGAGTTATTGTCTTTCTACAAACTAATGAGGGTTAAGGGTGGTGTCTCGGCCGATTATGTGATATTTGACATAAGAATACCACTGGTCAGTCAAGAATTATTTGAAGTCTTCAAGGTGATACCCATTCCGGTCTTACCCAACAACTAGTCTCATGGCAGTCAATTTATATCGTGATCGATATTTTCCTACATCATCCACAACACTTAAACAATGTAGTCAAGCCAAAGAAGACACATTTTTATGCGCCAATATTCATTCTATGTGTAAATATTCGTAACGAGGGGGAGGAATTAAACTTCAATATAAACTGAGAAAGAAAACAAAGTTTTAAAAGAGCAGCGAGAAGCGCTGCTCAAAAGAAAATAAAGAATAAGAGCCGCAGTTGCTCATTGAACACCGCTGTATCGACAATTTACAGGGTGTTCACCTGTGGACCAGGAACCCTGCCCTGATAAGACCCATCCAAATATGGAGTTTTGGGCCAACGGCATGCTGAATCCAGCCGGGAGACTGCCAGGCTGCATTATTCGAGCGTAGACATCGACACCCAGAATGAGTCGCAGTTGAGCTCGCTTGTAAAAGTGAGGATCAGCCAGATTGATGTTTGGATAGCTCTGGCTGATCCTCTCGTCCATGTCTTTCGCCGGCGTGACGACCTCCAACCGGCGCTCAACCAGAGCTGTCGTATGTACCTGGACGCTCGACCCATAACGACCTCGCAGCGCTAGCGTACATACCTCCCGACCATCTACCATGCTCTTTGGAAGCCTCCATTTTCTTACCAACTCGATGGCGATTTTGGTCTGTGGGGAGACCGCTTCGGGAATTGGTCCCTCGACGATGTCGCAACTGGAAGTATCGACTGCGGTCTCTTCTGGGAAGGGGACCGCTTCGGAAAGTGATCCCTCGAAGCCGACGCAGACGGTACAGGCAACTGCGGTCTCTTCCCAGATGAACTCTTCGGTTCCACCCCAGACCTCGTTGCCCCGCGAGCAGCAGCGGATGTAGGCTGCAGTTTAGGCTGCTTTGCGCGAGAACGTCTTCAAATTTAATTTTAATCGACGTTAAGGTTATGTTAATCGACGTTAAAGATTATAACGTCGAGAACGTCGGGTAAATTATAATCTTTGACAACAACTAGGTCGTTGACATTGATGTCTAATTGAGGAGTTTTCCATTTCGAACGCCGATGCATCTCTTTCAGGTATTCATTTTTCCATCGGTGGCAAAAGTGCTGATGCATCGCCTTGATTTTTTGCCAACGATTGACAAGAGTCAGAGGCTGATCAGTTATTTCTGGCTCCACGGGAGATAGCAGTGGGGCGCCCACTAAGAAATGACCTGGAGTAAGAGACTGAAAATCAGAAGGATTTTCGGACATGGCGGAAAGGGGCCTCGAATTAAGACACGATTCGATTCGATTCAGTAAAGTTGAAAATTCCTCGAAAGTATACTTCATACTTCCGGCCATCTTTTTGAAATGCGTCTTAAAGCTTTTTACTCCAGCTTCTCATAAGCCTCCCATATGGGGAGCACCAGCGGGAATGAAGTGCCATGCAATTTCTTGATGCGAATACTGGGATAGTATTGCATCATGTGACGCAGTTAAGAAGCCTTTGAAATCCTTTTTGAACGTATTTGACACTCCAAAAAGTTTGTACCGTTGTCGGAGTACACGTTAGCTGGGCAGCCACGTCTCGCAGTGAATCGAGACAAAGCTGCCAGAAAAGTAGCGCTCGATAGATCGCTTGTGGCTTCAAGATGAATTGCCTTAGTTGAAAAGCACACAAACAAGCAAACATAGCCCTTACTAATTCGACAAGATCTACCAATGTAGCTTTTAATGTCGAATGGGCCTGCGAAGTCAATACCAGTCGCAGCAAATGGCCTTGAAATGAGAGTTCGCTCAGCTGGCAGCGCAGCCATTATTTGGGTTCGTTGGCGTTTCATGTGGATTACACAAGTTTTGCAATTGTGCAAAGTTGATTTCATTAGGGTTTTAGCACGCGGGATCCAATATTGCATTCGAATAAGTCGAAGCACTAATTGATTCCCTCCATGAAGTGAGATCTCATGGACAAAACGTACTAAAAGGCGTGAAAAGTGACAATTATATGGTAATTTAATTGGATGCCTTTCATAATATGATAGGATTGGTGAAGAGGCTAGCCGTCCACCAACACGCATTAACTTGTCGTTGTTCAACAATGGATTTAGAGCAAGAATGGGGCTCTTTGCTCCAATTACCTGATTTGTTTCCAAACAGTGATATTCGTTTGGAAAAGCTACTTTTTGACATAAGAGTGCCAATCGTGTTTTCACAAATTTGACTTCTGCCGTTTCTAGGCATGTTGATTTTTTTTAAAAGGACTCACGATACTTGGGGTGGGAGCGATGCAGAAAGCGAAACACGTACGCTAACACTCTCAATCCACGCGATAACGAGGAAAACCGCTCTAAAATATCTTCATGTTTCGAAAAATATGCAAAGTGTATCTTTACAGCTTTGCGCTCAAGCGAAGTTTCTAGAGCAGGAGGCTGCGTCATTCTTGGCCAAACCAATCGTTCGAGCGAGAGCCAAGAAGGTCCATGCCACCAAAGAGTATTATCGACTAACTCTTGTGACGTAACTCCACGTGTTGCTAAATCTGCAGGTTCTCATATGTGTCTACATGAAACGAATTGTGAATTCCGACCTTCTTTGCCACCTTCGAAACTCTGTTGGCTACGAAGGTCGTCCAGGAACAGGGGGGCTTACAAAGCCACGCAAGCACTATTGTGGAATCAGTCCAGCAATATAAGCTTTGCCTTTCAATTTAAAGGTGCGATAATAAGGTGTCTACCATATCCGCGAGAAGTGCTGCACCACATAATTCAAGACGCGGTAGTGAGATTGTCTTGACTGGAGCAACTTTACTTTTCGCATAAAGCAGATGACTGACAACACAATCATTTTGTTTTACGCGAATGTAAATCGACGCTGCGAATGCTTTTTCAGAAGCATCGCTAAAGGCGTGAAACTCAACGTCGGAATCAGGTGAAAACCCAACAAAACGTGGTATGCGAATTTTACTGATGTTTTCATAATCTAGCAAAAAAGATTGCCAAGATTGAAAACTGTGTAATGGGAGATTTTCATCCGAAACAATTTCATCCAACCAGATGCGCTGCATTAGAATTTTTGCTGTCACCACAATAGGTGCCAGCCAACCTGCAGTATCGAATAGTTGGGCTATCATTGATAATACTTCACGTTTTGTATACGATGATTTAATCTCAAGACGCTTAGCGGTAAAGTAGAAAAGATCTGAAATGGCATTCAAACGAATTCCTAACGCTTTGGCGCAACTTTCATCTTCTAACTTTAAAAAGTCTTCATGAAAACGACGCTCTGTAGGTAGGTCTACCAAAATGCTTGAAGTATTTGCAGTCCATTTTCGCATAGTAAAATCTGCAGAGTCTAAAGCAGCGATAAGCTCATTTCTAGCCTTTATTGCGCTTTCCACATCGTGAGCTCCAGCAAGAGCGTCATCGACATATGTGAAATTTCGCAAAATTTGAGCAGCAAGGGGATATTGCTGCTGAACATCATGTGCTAATTGTAGCATGGTTCTAATGGCTAAATATGGAGCACAGTTTAGGCCAAACGTAATTGTCTTGAGCTCATAATCCTGAATCATATCATCAGGTGAGCTTCAAAAAAGAATTCGTTGGAAAGCAGAATGTTTTGGATCAACAAGAATCTGGCGGTACATCTGCTGGATGTCACCATTAAAAACATATTTGAAAAACCGCCATTTCAATATTAGGAGCGTCAAATCAGCTTGAAGAACAGGGCCTGCGTGCAGGACATCGTTCAAGCTGACCCCATTCGAGGTGGGACTTGACGCATTGAATACTACCCGAACTTTTGCTGTAGTACTCTCTGGCTTCATTACTGCATGATGCGGCAAATAATAATGAGATGGTAACTTTTCAAATTTTGGAGCTGCAACTTTTTCCATGTGACCCAATTTGAGATACTCATTCACCACTTCTTTGTATTGCGTCTTTGATTCTGAATTTTTGATCAATCGAGCTTCACTTCTAGCCCACTGCTTGAAAGCTATACCTCGAGGAAATCCAAGATTAATATCATCAGGGAATTAATTTTTAAATGGTAAGATAACTATGTATCGACCTTTGTTATCGCGTTTTGTGGTTTTCTGATAGTTTTCCTCACAAAACTTATCAGACTCGGATAAAAATTGTTCTTTAGGTAGTTCCTCCAACTCCAAAACGTCCGATCTGTTGATCGATCGCAACTTCACTATAATGGCTCAAACATGTTGTAAAGCTGGATATTTCGTTACAAGGCATAGGGCCTGTGAAAATCCAGCCGAAAACTGTTTCTTGTAAATCCGGCAAACTCTTGCACAAAGAAGGATCAATGGAGCATGACGACAGATTCCCAGTTAAGCGTGACAGCACAAATGCTGTAGCTTCTATTTGAAATTGCCTTTTAATAGGCGAACTGAGAATTATTTCGCAAGCTTTCGTCACTTGCGCTGAAACTGCGTTATTAAGCCCCGAAACTAGAGCGCTTACGGCTCGTGTGGGTAACTTCAATAGCTTCTGCAATCTTTCAGATACGAACATACCCTCAGAGCCAGAGTCGATCAGAGCTCTGGTTGTGTACGCTGATCCTAGGTGACATAGGGTCACCATTGCTGTAGCGAAGCATGATTGAACGTCATTGCTAGTGGACTGTATTTGCGTAAAATGGGATTGTGTGTTAGAGCCCGGGGGGTTGGGTCGAGAGCTCGACCTACTTGAGTCAACACTCGAAGTAGGGGATTGGGGTGGAGTCGAGTCTCGATGCAAGAGAGTATTATGACGTTGTTTGCACATCACACACAAATACTGACTCTTGCACTCTTACACCTCATGAGAATAGGCTAGGCAATTGAGGCAAAACTTATTTTTGCGAATCATTGCTAGCCGATTTTGAGTATCCATTTTCAGAAAACGGGGACAAAAGCGAAGTGCGTGCTGTTCGTTAGAGCACAGCTTACAATTCGCTGAAGTAATTTTAACTTGGTAGTTATTTAATTTTTTACCAGATGAATTGCTCTGGTTTGGTTTAGAGTTGGAGGAAGATGTGGTGAAGTTTTGTCTAGGTATTGCGCCGCTGGAGCTGCGAAAACCAGACACGGTTTCAAGAGTTTGAAACCGACTCGTGAGGAAGGAATCGAGATCAGTCCATTTCGGAATTTCGTTTTTATTCGAAATAGACTGCTCCCATAAGGAGAGCGTGACCTCTGGCAATCTTGTCGAACATTGGTAAACAAAGATTACATCCCAGTTATTGATATCAATGTTGTGCATTTTTAGAGCAAAAATACAACCATTGATATCTCTTTGTAGTTTTTTAAGTTCTGTGCCAGATTCTTTTGGCACATGGTGCAAATTAAATAATATTTTTAATTGGCTGTTGACCATAATACGTTTGTTTTCGTATCGGTCAGATAAATCTTGCCAAGCTTTTGCAAAACCATCATTGGTTAAAGGAGATTTTCGTACAATCTCTTTTGCTTCTCCCCGTGTTTTTTGATTTAATAACTTTTCCACTCACGTAAGCCGCGAGTTCATTATATAAATGGCCGTAAACATGTCTCTGAAGGACGGCCATGAGAGGTAATCACCACTGAAAACCTCGGTATCGCATGGTGGCACAGGCATGCTGTGGCCCATGACTGCCGCCGGCTCTGAAGCAATTGTTTGCTTGGAGGGCTTGTTCTGAGAAAATTCAGAAATTCTTCCTGCTACCCGTATATAGAATTGATAGCAGGCGCGATACTTTTTTTTAATTGATTCAAGATCTGAATCCTCGTCATTGGACATTTTAACTTTTACATTTAACATTTTTTATCTTTTCTCCACTGGGCTTTTAGCTCTTCACTTTGAGCCTCCAGGGAGAAAACGTCATGAGTTTCAACGGCATTAAAGTCCGTTTCAAACTCGACCAGCGCATCAGACAGACGAATAAATAACTTTAAAGAGGAAATTTTATTTTGTTAATTAATAATTTAACTTGTTTAAAATTAAGAAGTAAAAAACAACAAAAATCTATAAATGTATAGACAAATGTGAACAACAACAAGTAAAAATATTTTTTTTTTTTAAATAAAATATATTATTATAAATAATATATTAATATATGTATATATATATACATGTCTATATATATTTCAGTAAAACCCTATGCAGTAAACCTATGAAAATAGACTAAGTCAATTTTGATTGCGAATTGATGCCTTAGTCCCACTGTGCAGCTTATTTTCTTTCTCACTACAAGTATATGCAGCCGACTAAAGAGCTGTGTATCAAGCGCAGCAGGCAGGAGATGCAGTCTCAGCTTTGAACGCAAACAATTAAATTGAGTGCGTGAGAGAGTAAATACTTTTTAAACACAACTTGGGGTTGCTATTAGCAAGCACAAAGCACGGTTCTGGCGTCGATCGCTGCGGACACCGCACAAAGAGGAATGTAAAAATTGTTGAACAAGAGTGCAGAAATGCTGCTGAGACTCTTGCTCCGTACAATTTTTGCTTGTTTTTGGCTCCAAAAATATTAACTCAGCCCAGTGTCCTGATATTTTTGTTTTTGTAAGTTTTACAAAAAAACACAAGTTTGACTTTTTACTAAAAGTCAACCGTGAGCACAAAAATTTTTTTTTTGTTTTTAAAGAAATAGACGATAAATAATTCTTCGTAAGCTTGTGTCAAGTTCAAGGAACCTTGCACATATAGTTATATATATATGGTTTTCCCGCCAAATTTGGTTAAAACCGATATATATCACTTTATATACAATATAAAACACTTGCACTTGAAGAATTATTAATTATTTTTTTTTCCATTTTTACCGAGCCGCGTGAATGAGGCGAATTTATGTAACGAATATACGTTACTTATCTCTTTTATTAGTATATAATAGGCTGGGTCGATTTGTATGGAGGCAAAAAATCTGATGTTGCCTGGGCGATTTTCGGTTCGGGCATGAAAAGTTATTAAACAAAATTGTTTTAAATTTCAAAATTGTTTTTTTAAAAACCGTGCACAGCTAGGGCAAAACTAACGCCAGATATGAAATCCTCACACCCGATTCAACCAAAAAACGGTCTAACATGTATACGTTGTCATACAAAAATTTACCGTAACAAATTCCTAAAGAAAAAATTTCAGTAAAATCAAAGTATATTCTTATCGTTGGTGCGTATGTAACTGTGACCAACACGGCTGAACCACTGCAGCTATTCACCTTATATTCGCACGGTTCACCTAGCTGTGCACGGTTTTTAAAAAAACAATTTTGAAAAAAATTCACAAAATTGAGGGTGCGATGGGGTAAAGTGTACCCCCAGTCCCCTTTTTTTTGTGGTTTGTTTAATAACTTTTCATGCCCGAACCGAAAATCGCCCAGGCAACATCGGTTTAAAAATCGACCCAGCCTAGTATATAATAACTTATAATAAAAGGCAATATACCAAAAATATAATATTAATTGAGATAAGAAATTTTACCTGATTTTTCTGCTTTAAACAAAATATTGTTCTTTTCTGCTTTAAACAAAATATTGTTCTTGAGAATGTTGTTGTTGGTGTTGCTGTTGTTGATGCCGCTGCTGTTGAAGCTGCTGGTGCACTTAGCTTGCTTTTATTTTTAATATTATTTTCTTTTAAAAGAAGCTTTTTTTTCTTTTTTCAATTTTTGTTTTTTAAAATTCAGCACAGCACTTCAACACTTTTTGCATATATATATATATGTGTATGCTTAATGGTTTTTGTTCTTGTTTGGTTGATTTTTGTTACTTTTTTTTGGTTGATTTTTTGTTAAAACTCGCGGTTTAGTTTGTAATTAGTTAATTTGTTTTTTATTTAAAACCCGGCTCGCGATGGACCATGTAAATATTCGAAACGAAGGGGAGGAATTAAACTTTAATATAAACTGGGGAGTCGCAATAAAATATAAATAAAAAGTCGAAGGTTTAAAAAGAACAAGTTCTTCGCACAATGTCGTTTTTATTAGTGAAAACTTAAAAACTAACAAAGTTTATGAGAGAAGCGCTCATAAAAAACACAACATATAAAAGTAAGCAGGTGGCAGTGAACTCAAACTTGATGTTTAGCATAACATTGACACAGCAATTTAATATTTGTCACCAAGGCCAATTCATGTGCCCAAAAGTGCTTACATTGCACAATAGTGCAATGAACTTGCGCTAGCTGAGTAGCTGTTCATTGCACTCTATATGTTGTTTCCAATTTATAATATTTATATGTATGTATTAATGTATTAAATTTATCTGTATTAATTGTATTTAATCTAAGTGTATAAATAGTAGAAAAGCATGAGCGAGAAAAAATTGAGGTGTACCAGGGCAAGAAGGATGCTCGAAAATTCTACCAGCAGGTTAAGCGTCTAACCCAAGGTTTCAAGCCCGGAGCATCCACTTGTAGAGATGAGAATGGTGATCTGGTTACAGATACGCAGTGCGCATTGAAATTATGGAGACAGCATTTTTCCAATCTGCTTGCAGGCGACGATACCAACAATTCCGCCCTTGGAGAATGCAGTCTGACACCACCAATCGACGATGATGGAGTGGAAATTCCACCACCTAGCCATGACGAGATTAAAGTTGCTATCCAGCGACTCAAAAACAACAACGCCGAAGGTGCTGACGGCCTCGCTGCTGAATTGTTTAAAACCGGCGGCGGTGAATTGATAAGGTGCATGCATCAACTCATCAGCAAAATATGGCTAGCGGAAAGCATGCCCGACGATTGGAATCTCAGTGTGCTTTGTCCTATACTTAAGAAAGGAGACCCGACAATCTGCGCCAACTACCGAGGTATCAGTCTTATTTCCATCGCATACAAGGTTCTTTCGAGCGTATTGTGTGAAAGATTGAAGCCGCATACCAAAACACTGATTGGACCTTATCAGTGTGGCTTTCGTCCTGGAAAGTCCACCATAGACCAGATTTCTACACTACGCCAATTCCTGGACAAAACACACGAAAATCAAATCGACACCCATCATCTCTTTGTTGATTACAAAGCTGCGTTCGATAGCCCGATTCGGGATTGCCTCTACGCAACAATGTCTGAGTTCGGTATACCTGCAAAGTTGATAAGGCTCTGCAAGATGACGTTGAGCAATACATGCAGCTCCGTCAAGGCAGGAAATGACCTCTCCGAAACCTTTAATATCGAACGAGGTTTCAGACAAGGCGACCCGCTATCATGCAATCTCTTCAATTTCATCATGAAGGTGATCCTACGAAAGGCAGGTGTACATCGAAATGGTACCATTTTCTACAAAGGTGTCCAGCTCCTTGCGTATTCTGATGATATCGATATCATCGGCAGAACCAAGAGAGCTGTAACCGCTGCTTACGCCGCTATCGAAAAGGAATCAACCAAAGTGGGGTTGACGGTGAACGAAGGCAAAACAAAGCATATGCTGTCTGCAAATAGGGAAGTGCGGCGTCTAGGCTCCCATGTTACAGCAGGCAAATATGACTTTGAAGCTGTCAAGGAGTTTACACTTTGGCACCGCCGTAAACAGCAACAACAATGTCAGCCTGGAGATAAAGCGAAGAACAACAATTGCTAATAGGTGCTACTACGGGCTAAGTAAGCAATTAGGTTCCAGAGCCCTCTCTCGATCGACAAAGCTAACACTCTACAAGACGCTCATCATACCTGTGCTTCTCTATGGCGCTGAGGCATGGGTGGTATCGCAAACAGATGCAGCCGCTCTTGGGGTGTTCGAGAGGAAAGTTCTTCGCAAAATCTTTGGTCCTGTTCGAGTTGGCGACGACTATCGCATTCGAATGAACCACGAACTGTACGAGCTCTACGACGACATTGACATAGTCCAGCGTATAACAATTCAGCGACTACGTTGGCTGGGTCATGTCTTTCGTATGGATGAAGAAGCTCCACCGAAAAAGGTGTTTGAGGCGAAAGCCGAGGGTCGACGACGAAGAGGAAGACAATGCCTCCGATGGATTGACCAGGCCGAGGAAGCCCTTACCGCGCTTGGTGAAAGAGATTGGAGACGGCGCGCGAGTTATAAAGTCCTTTTTAATAAAAGACACTTTATGTTTTTAAAACACAACTTCTTTTATTCAGATCAAAACTAAAACTAAACTTTCTTACAACTAACAGAATAAATGTTACTTAAAATATACCAATAGTTTATCAATACAAACATATCAATGTATGAGAATTTCTTCTTTTCTTCTTTCTTCTTTCTTCGTTGCAGTACAACGAAGATTACAAAATGTTTATGAAGTTACAGAACACTTAAGTGGGTCTCTGGGTTTGTTGGTGCAGTTAAAAAAAGAGTAACATGATATTTGGAGTTGCTTAGCTGCATATTTTGAATTGACAAATATGTTTGGCAATTAATGAATTTGAATTTAAGTGTTAAATGATTTGGGTTGTTGCAATGAGGCAATAAATATTCAGTTTTTATTGTTTCCATATTTTGAAACAATTTCTTGTAATTTAATATTAATTGCCTCGTTTGTAACTCCTCCCCCATTTGATCTGAGATTCTCCTGGATCTCATTAGTTATAAATTTTTGTTTGTTTACAAATTTAACTTTATTTTTCTTAAACATTATTAACATAAATATTGCAGCAAGTATAATTAAAACTTATGTTACATTTATTCCATAAGAGATGTTCTTATGATAATTTAGTTCTTCGATTTTTCTTATATTATTATAATGTTCTGTAATGATATTGTTGAAGTGAATGGGTGCTATTTCTGTCTTATTAATTGTATTTTCGTTCGAGTAAAAGTATCTGTCTTGGATTATTTCTATGTGGTTCTCGTAGTTTTCCTCCCCCATTTGTATTTTACAGTTACTAAATGTTACTAAATTATTTTTTGTAAGAGTAATGTTTCTATTATCGCAATTTTGTATTATTTCGAGGTTGTATGCATTCGTTACTAGTATTGTTTGTTCGTCCAATAGTTGTGTGTCTGTTTTGTTATTAAATTTATATTCGCAATTATTTGTTAAAATACAATTTTTACTTTTCTTTAAATGTTTTAGCGTTACATTTTCTTCGAAAGTAAATGTTTGATTATTGTAATTTATAACGAATTCTTGATTTTGAATTATTTGCATGAACTTCGAATTCGGAATTGGTGTTATTATGTTAAGGTCTGTCCTTATAAATGATTGTGGTATCTGTATAGCAATAATAATACTATTGTCTTTATAGTCCATTATTCCTACCTTGAGAAGTTTCAGTTTATAAAAATCTATATTAAATGTTTCTATTTCTGACGAAGTCAATATACTTGGGTGGACTATGTTATTTTTTGCTGCTACTATATTATCTTGAATTTGGTCTATTTTTCTTTCTAGGTGTTTAAGTTTCAACAGCTGGTCGGTGTAAAGCAATTTTCTTAAAATTTCGTTATTTTGCGATTTTATATTTAGAACAGTTGATTTCATTTTTATTCTGTCCTCTTCTATAGCTGTTTGTAAAATATTGAACGTATCATTAAAATGTGAGTTTAATTGTATTTGTTCGTTAATTGTTTCTATTGCGTTGTGCGAGTTTTTATTTGATATTTCTAAGCGTTCCAGAATTTCCTCCCTATCGTCATTGTCCATAGTGCCAAAAAGCCATTTGTGAGCTGAACCCACGAAATTAAGTAATCCTCTCTTTGTTCTGGTTTTGTTTGGAATAATTGTACGAATTTTTGATTTTATTAAATCTATTTCATTTTGCAAAAGTTGTTTACTATTTTCATTAAAATGGTCAATGTTAAGTTGTATTTTATTTAAAATATCAATAATTGTGTTTGTGTTTATAATGTGTATTACAGTGGTTGTTTGGTTTACTATTTCTACCTGGTTTAGTTTAATTTTAACGTATCCAGATGTTTCATAAATCGGGCTGATTTGCATTCCCATTACTGTTGTTGTCGTTGTTAGCAATATTATTATTGTTGCGAACCCCAAGGTTGGTATCTGCAAATTTAAACGGTCGTTTAATGTTACTTTCATGAACATTTCGTAGTAAATAATTTCTGTATTTTGGTTGTTCTTTATGTCTCAGATTTGTGTAGTTTTTTATGAACCCTCGCTCTCTATTTTCTGTGTAGTCTTCTCTTTTTTCGTTACGTTTTGTTATGGCTTTAGTCTTTTATTTTGTAGTATTTGTTTTTATTGTCTGCTTACTAACTTTTTCATTTTCCACGTCAAACGGTGTACATTTTATAGTTGAATGGTACGAAGCATTATAGTATTCGATTGCTTTTGCCATTTGTTCTTTAATTGGTAGCTTGTTTTCAAGGTTAAGTGCCCTAAGTCTTTCTGTAAGTGTGTTATTTAAGCATTCAACGTCTGAGTTTCCTGTATGACTGTTTGGTTTTGCGAAATGTATTTCTATTTCTTCTTCTCTACAAAAGTTTTTTACATTTATGCTGTTAAATTCGTTGTCACTTATGATTTTATTCATTTTTCCTTTAATTGAGATGTAGAGTCTTATTTTTTCGATCAAGGTTTGATTATTCCTATCTTCTAAATAGAGACTAACAGCGTGTTTTGAAAATTTATCAATAAAGTTGATAAATGAATGTTTGCTGTTGACATATGTATCTATGTGAATTATTTGGTTAACATCAGTTGGTGTTTCTGTTCTTGCAAATTTCTTTTTTATTGGGTTTCTGTCATATTTTGCTCCAGTACAAATATTGCAGTTATTAATTACTTTTGTTATGAAGATCTTTAAGTTTGGGAAAAATATTTTTCTTTTTATTCCTTCGTAAGTTGCTTCTATGCCTGAATGACCAGATTCTTTTGTATGATATAAAGAAATTTGTTTTAGTGTTTCGTGTTCATCCCTCATATCTTTAGCAAGGTGACTACATTTAACAAATTTTATTCTATGGTATTGAGAATACATTTCAATTATTTTTAATTGTACCTGATGGTAAAATCTATCATTTAAATATGAGTAGATTCCCGTTTTTCCATCTTTAATATGTCTTCTTAGTATGTCGGAAATATCGTGTGGTATTTCTTCCTGTTGAATATATATGCGTTTCTTGCCATCTATAATTTCAAATTCTTGAGTTTTATGTTCTACGAGAATTATTTGTGTCTTAAATCTGTTCGCAACGGTATCTAAAATGGGTATATGATCTAATGCTTCTTCCTCTTGAGAGTGAACTGTTTGAACTTCCAAAGAATCATTATCATCATTTTCTAGGTAATTTATCTCATGGCTTCCTGTATCAATTCTACTAAGAAAATCTGCTATTTTATTATCTTTTCCTTTAATATAATCGATTTTAGCATCATATTCTCCAAGTTGTATTAGCCAACGTTGGAGTCTTGGATTTATATCCTTTCCTGAGTGTTTGGCTTGTAACCACTTCAGTGGTTGGTGATCAGTATGAAGAATTAACTCTTTACCAAACAAATATGGCCTAAAGTACTGCACTCCCCAAACTACAGCAAGAAGTTCTTTTTCTACCGTTGCATAATTCTTTTCGTGGTCATTAAGTGTTCTAGACGCATAGGAGATAGGGTGACCGTCCTGCATCAAAACAGCGCCTAAAGCAAAATTACTTGCATCGTGACGAGTTTAAACTGTTTATTGAAATTTGGGTATCTTAGGATGGGGTAATCAGTAATGATTGTTTTTAATTTTTCAAATGCTGAAATATAGTTTGGATCATTTTTATTTACTTTTAAATCCTTTTTAAGATATTTTATTATTGGGTATGCTACTTTAGCATAATCTGTAGTAGCCTGTAATTCCTAAAAACGATTTTATTTCGATTTTATTTCTTCTTTACACATAAAATTACATTTGTCTATTTGGATTTTTAAACCGGCCTTACGTAGTGTGTTAAATACTTGTCTGATATTCTCTAAGTGTTCTTCTAAGCTTGTGCTGAAGATGAGGATATCGTCTAAATATACTACGCAGATTTTGTTAATGTGCTTTCTCAGGACTGAATTCATCAATCTTTGAAATGTTGCAGGTGCATTTTTTAATCCAAAAGGCATCCTGGTAAATTCAAAGTGTCCGAAAGGAGTAGAGAAAGCTGTTTTTTTTCTATCTTCGGGTTTCACTAAAATTTGGTGAAACCCTTTGGCCAAGTCTAATGTAGTAAAATACTGTGCTCTGCCCAATTTATCTAAAATTGATTCGATATTTGGAATTGGAAATTTATCACAAAGTGTGATTTCATTTAATTTCCTGTAATCGATTACGATTCTCCACTTTTTTGTACCCGAATTGTCCAGTTTTTTGGGGACAATCCAAAGAGGGCTATTGAAAGGTGAGTTGCTTTCAACTATTATGCCTTGTTTTAGCATTTCCGATATTTGTTTTTCAATTTCGACTTCGTGAACTCGTGGATATCTATATATTTTTGAGTAAATAGGCTGACAGTTTTTAGTTATTATTTCATGTTGGATTTCATGGGTAAAAGACAAATTATCGTTTTCAAAGTAAAATAAATCTTCAAATTGTTGTAAAAGATTCTGTAACTTTACTTTTTCTTCTGAATTAATATGATCTAAATTTATATTTTCCATTAAGCGGTTACTAATGGGTTCTAACGTTTGTATACTTTCGATATCGAATGGGTACGGACTATCTAAAAAAAATATTTTATTCCCTTTTATCTCTAGAAACCTGTTTTCCAGATCAATTCTTGCTTGTAAAGTTGTGAATACATTTTGCCCTATAATAGCATCATAATTTCGATTATGAAGATTAACCACTTTCCAAGATATGGTTCCTGCTTTTTGAAATTCTCTTGGTATTGGAGTAATTTTTTCGTTGGTAATTTTGTTTAAACCATTAATTGTCGAAAATATTTTTGGTTCTTTTAGTTTTTGTAGTGGAAAATTAATTAATACGTTAGGTTGTATAATGCTTGTAGTTGAGCCTGTATCAACTAAGCATGTTATATTCTCGTTACCAATGTGAATTTTTATTATTGGCAGTTTACATTCCGAGGCTCGTTTTGAAAATTTATGTCGTCCTCCTGAATGTTTTCACTTTCAATTCTTTGGTTTTGTCTGTATTGTCCTGAATTGTTATTTTGAATATATCGACCAGAATTATTATTTTGTGGATATCGTCCAGAATTATTATTTTGTGGATATCGTCCAGAATTATTATTTTGTGGATATCGTCCAGAATTATTATTTTGAATATAGCGTCCAGAACTATCTCTATTTATTTGATATTGACCAGAACTATTGTTATTTTGATTTTGTTTTTTGTGCCTATAGTCTATTGTCCTTGGGTCATCCAGTATTCTTAGTAAAGTGAATTTATTTATTATATCGTTAAGTGAATTGCAATTGTCGATGTTTGCCCTAAATTGTCCGTCAATTTTGTTTAACAAAATATCCGCTAAGTCTCTGTCAACGTGATTTGCACTATAAATATTTGGTTTCACAATGTCGTATTCGAATATTTCGTTTATTTCGTATTTTGCACTGCTAAATATTTCAAATAATTCTCTTAAATTTGATACCTTAATATTCCTACAATAATTGAATACCTCTGAGTAAGTTTTTCTTGGTTGAAATTGTTGTCTCAGCTTTTCCTTGACTTCATCCCATGTTGAGTTGTCTCCTAGTGTCCTGACGCAATTCCCAGCTTCTCCTAAAAGTTTTTCGTTGATGATGATCTGCAATCCAAAATTGTACAAATCCTGGTTTTGACCACATAGTTGCATCACTTTTTCCACTGATTTGATGAAAGAAGTAAGAACATGTCCTTTTCCAAATGGTTTGACTGTTTTGAATTGATCGAGAATTGTTGCTGGAGTTAGTTGTAGCATTGCAATGTCGATTGTTGATGTGTTTGTAGGTGTTGTGCAAATTGTTGCTCTTGTTGCTGCTGCTGTTGTATAATATTTTGTTGTTGGAGACTCTGCTCCTGTTGTTTTTTTATGACCTCTTCTAGGTTGTTCATAGTGGTAAGAAGTTGTTCCGAATTCATTTTGGACACTTTTTAATTTAGTCAAAAACTTTAGATAATTTTTCTTTAATAAAGTTCTTCTTAATAATTCTTCGGAATTATTTGTAGCCAGTTCTAAAGTTCTTTTTAATAATTCTTCGGAATTATTTGTAACCGACTGCGCCAGTAATAAAGTCCTTTTAAATAAAAGACACTTTATGTTTTTAAAACACAACTTCTTTTATTCAGATCAAAACTAAAACTAAACTTTCTTACAACTAACAGTATAAATGTTACTTAAAATATACCAATAGTTTATCAATACAAACATATCAATGTATGAGAATTTCTTCTTTTCTTCTTTCTTCGTTGCAGTACAACGAAGATTACAAAATGTTTATGAAGTTACAGAACACTTAAGTGGGTCTCTGGGTTTGTTGGTGCAGTTAAAAAAAGAGTAACATGATATTTGGAGTTGCTTAGCTGCATATTTTGAATTGACAAATATGTTTGGCAATTAATGAATTTGAATTTAAGTGTTAAATGATTTGGGTTGTTGCAATGAGGCAATAAATATTCAGTTTTTATTGTTTCCATATTTTGAAACAATTTCTTGTAATTTAATATTAATTGCCTCGTTTGTAACTCGCGCGAAGCAGAGACGCCTGGCGAGAACTGATGAAGTCGGCCTTAACCCGTCAACGGATTGTAATGGCCACCTAAGTAAGTAAGTAAGTATAAATAGTAGGTAAGAACAATTAATAAAGTGAGTATTATTATTAAGGCCAAACAAATCGGTGTTTTTAATTTACTCAATAGTATAATTGGTTTATGCGCTAGTTATACAATCAACAATTAGAACACGGCTCATTGTGCCTATTCTAAACAAAAACAAATACAATATAAAAGCATATTGTACACTCAGGTTGATAAGACTTAGAATAAGTCTTATCGAACTTCGACATTTACTTTGTATTGCTCAGTTCATTATCCACTTAGCTTTATTTTGTGTGAACCCACCTCTCTTCGACTGAGCAGGTGGCAACGTTGTCGCTACACTTCTTGCTACCCATTGTGAATAGTACGTGCGGTCTTGGTTCGTGTCGGCTATTTAATATCGAAAACAAAAAAAAAATTAACAAACAAATTAATTTGGTAAGATAAATTAAAATGAGTGCGAAATTAAAAAAAAAGTGTGCGACAGTTGTCGTGGCGATGGTTATGGTTGGCGTGGCGGTGATGGTAGTAGAGGTCATTGTGTTGGCGGTGGTGGTTGTGCAGGTGATTGTGTTAATCGTGTTATTGATGTATGTTGCGGTTGTTGCATTGTTGGTTCAAAAAAAATCTATAAAAGTTTAAGAAATTGAATTCAGTTCGTTATATTCACAATTACTTACTTTGGTGGCGGTGATGATTCCAAAGACAGTGGTGTTGGTAGTAGCTGACATATTTCTTTAATTCAGCACAGCACATGTGCTCCTCAAAACTGTTCACGACGAAATTAAATATAACGCCAAGTCTGCAACAGAATGTCGATATTGCATGAACAAAAGGGATATATAACTATTGCATCTCCCTTGTTCGCAGCTTGTGTGCTATTTTCGTTTTAAGCTGCCAGTTTAGTTTGGTGAATTTTTACCATGTTGTGCTTTGTGAATTTTAAACATTTTGTTTTTATATAAATTATCAAATTTTTCATTTTAAAACCATGTTCAACTCACACTAAAACTTTTGTAATTATACATAGTTATTTCATTCAGTAAATTTTTGTTTACAAAAGCCATTTAAGATTATTTGAATATGGTTTTTTTTCTCGGTGGAGATCATCAAAATCCATTGGATTATGATGTCGTAAGTTTTTTTAATTTCGATTGGGGCCATGCCGTCTGGTACTGATGATTTAAATGGTTGGAAGCTTTCTTTTGGCCATTTTAGCTTCGATTTTGTCATAATATCTTAGGAGTTGTCAACAGTGGTTAGATGTGTTTTGTGTTCGAACATTCCCTATCCGGAAAGTGAGTTTCTACTAAAATATTAAGATATCCTTCACTGTTGGTAGTCCATGATTCCCTTAATTTTTTCATGAAGCTCGGGGATTAAGAAGAATAGTTTCGAGCATTTTCTTTAGTCTCGACACCTCCGAGGGTTGTGATATTTCTTCACAGAAGGTTCTCCAAGATAGACGTTTAAAAAAAAACAAAAACTAATTGGCTATTTCAGCCCTTGAAACGACTTTGACCGAGATTCTTATGATCAGATGTGTTGTGTGTGTCATGAAATGTTTGCACATAATTGACCGAGAACTGGACCTACATGTTTTATGCCGACTCCGAACGGCATAAGTTCATCTTCTCAAGAAATTTTACTTGGCATTATTTACTCTCCATTTCTGCAGAGAGGTGGTGACCGATCAGAAAAATTTTTTTATTGAAAAAAAAGCTTTTGCCGCGACTGGGGATCGATCTCGGGCTCCGAGCATTTTAAGCCACACACTTAACCTGCATGCCACGGCCAACACCACGGCCAGATTGTCTTTAGCTTTTCGTAAATATTTATTGTACCTATTCTTTTAGAGCCATTTTAAAGGATTAACACTCAACTTTGGATCTAGTGGCTTTTGCTTAATTGAAGAGTTTTCGAGCCTTATTTCGAAGCTTTTCTAGTTGAGAGGCCCACCAAGGTGGGGGTTCCTTCCCCTTTGGGGTTTTCAGCGTACACCCGATGCAAAGTGCTTTATTCTAGGATTGAGACTATCTACTAGATGGCCAAAAGATTTTTTACAGGTAAGATTGGTGGTCCATGAATGAGGTCTGTGTAAAGATCCCAGTTGACTTGGGATCTCGGAACATAGCCTTCTTTGTCATAAACAATATACCTATGATCTGAAAAGGTGTTTTTTTTATTTCTTCAGATCTTGATCCTATTTGATAAATGATCAGAGGCAAGAGTTATATCTAAGACTTCCTTCCTGATAATACTTATAATAAATGTAGGTTCTTTCTCTACATTAATTATAATAAGGTAAGTAGTGAGCACATAATCGAAAAGAGTCTCACCCCCAGTGGCGTAGCTAGATGATCAAAGGCCCGTGTGCAAAATTGAAAAAGGGCCCCTACCAGAAAAATAAAAAAAACAAAAATTGACATCTTTAACGTCTAGATCTGACGTCTGGTTTTTGAGGAAAATGGGCATCCAGTTTTAAAAAGTCATTTCGAGAAAAATGCGTTTAAAGTTTTTCTTAGCATGCATTTAGTATGCAATTTTATCTCAAAAAACTTCCAATTTTAAAAAAATCCTGTAAGCATCGACTCGATTTGTGGATTGTCTTCGTTCAACTTCGGTTTCGGTCGATACTGTTCGGTTAATTTTTTTCATCTTTATATAGTTTTGCTCGTATTGGTTAAACTTCTTTTTTTTCGTTAGTCTTTGGTTCTTGACTTCGTTTGCCTTCGGCTCATTCCTTGATTTTTGTCGAAAGGACTTTTAAAAGCATAGGATCTATTTCAGTAACAGATGCAAATGCCTACCAAGTTTCATCAAAATCGGTTTATCCCTTTTGACGTGAATGAGCCAAACATAGTTGATTGAATAAAACACCCTCTCACGGAAGTTTTCTGAAATTTAAAAAGCCTCAATTCTGTTGCTGGGTCAGGTTATTTCACGTGCCAAATTTTAGTAAAATCGGTCAAGTCATTTAGGAGTTATCGAGTCTTAACAATACACTACTTAAAGCGCCCTCTTGCGGAAGTCTTTGGAAGTTTTTATAGCCTATGTTATCTTGGGCGCAGTCGAACCTTCATACCAAATTTCATTGAAATAGATCTAGGTGTTTAGGAGTTATTAAAGAGTGCCACGCCCACATACTTCCGCCCACTTTTTTACCTATGCTTTATATTGGTTGCAGTTGAACCTTCATACCAAATTTCATTGAAATCGGTACATGCGTTTAGGAGTTATTGAGTCTTAAAAAGCCACTACTTAAAGCGACCTCTTGCGGAAGTTTTTATAATTTTTTTAGCTTATGTTTTATTTTGGGAGCAGTTGAACCTTCATACCAAATTTCATGGAAATCGATACCATGGTATTGAAATGGTGTAAAAGTAGTGACACACATATTGAAATAGTTTTAATTGACAATAGTGTCAAATAATTATTTAAAAACAAATAACAAACAAATCAAATTTTTCAGCTGCTTCAATTTCCTTATCCCTTCGAAAGATCCTGCAATAAATAGCCAAGCAAACAGCCTTTAAATATATGGTTATATTTCGCGCAAATTGCATGTTTTACTGTGCCATATTACATAAACAATTTGAAAGAGCTTTTTTAATTTTTCTGCAACTGTTTTTTTTTAATTGAAATTTTTCAAAATAAAAATTTTCAATATTATGACATTAATGTAGTTAAACATTTTAACGCTCTCTCACATTGGCGCTGATATCAGATAAAATATAGCAATATCAGGGTTGAAAGTCGAAAAAATGTAATGTATTTGCATGGAGAAACCATGAAAAATTGTTGTGTTTTGTATACCATGAATAAGGCGCTACACTAGTTTCAGAAGATGGTTTATAGCTGGTATACAGTGACACACATGTGGTATACAATGTAGTATATTTAATTTGTAGTATCGAAATCATATGTGTGTCTCCAGTATAAATAAACTATTGTAATGCTTAAAAACAAAAAGTAAATAAATAAAAATCAACATTTTAAATCACAAATTAATGATTTTGTACTAAATACTATTAAAGTAAATTAACTTATTAATTCCTAATACCAAATTTATTTTTAAATTTATATTTGGCTTCCGCCTGTGTAGATATTACAAGCTCTTGTTGATCCGGGTGTTGAAGAAACGAAATAAAGTGCTGGCAAACCATATTAAAACTTATCCGTATGGATAGCTGTGCTTTAACCAAACTATGTTCAGTTTGTCTGTCGTTTTTCCCAGAGATAATGAGATGGGAAACTTCTTTTTAATGATGTTTTTTTCATGTTTCCCTCCAAATTCATGCTTCTTCTTCAATTTTTTGGGTACTTTTGTGAGTCTCATGTATTGTATACATGATTCACCTCATAGTTGTCAAGTATTATTGTCAGATTCTATTAATAGGGTTGCATTGCAAAAAAAATAAAAATGTACTATTATATCAAAGTTGCTTCGACCTTAAATGCTGTTTGCGGTAGAACAATGGTATTTTCTTTTCCCGATAAAAGAAATCAAGAATATATTCCATTTTTCTGCACCCTCTATGCAAAGAGTGCAGAATATATTACAATTTTTATTTAATCCAAAAACTTTGCCCTGTTCTAAGTAGATAAAACACAAAAAAACAAATTTCGTCATAATTCTACTATAGGGCCCACGTCTTTTTATTTTTTTTTTTGAGTTGGAATAGTTAGATTATATGTATTTGGACTCGCTAAGCCCAATGGTGGCAAATTAAAGGATTTTTTTTTTGGTTTAGGAGATAAAGTTCATAAAAGTTCGAAAAAAGCTTATACAAATCTGTGATTTTTTATAATTTTTTAACGAATATTCAATATTAAACAACAAGTTTATTTATAATTAACAACAAATTATTATTTATTAACAAATTATTTACCGTTTTAACCAGAGTGGCACCAAAATGCATAGCCTCATACTTTTGCTTTAAGTTAATCGTGCCCTTCTAGTTTGAATATTTGGAATATTTTTCTCTTTTTAGTAGAAACAGCTTTGAGAGAAGAAAGATAAATGAAGGAAATAAATATATTTACCAACAAAACAATATGAAAATAGCTGTGTTTTTTATCAAGCGAGTAGTTAAAAAACGACCGCTTATCATATGTATACTCGCTTAAATAACACAGGAAACTGTTACTCGCTTAAAAGTTTGTCGACCAAACGAAAAAAAATGCTTCCAAGTTATGTTTCAATAATTGTATAAATTTCCTACAAAGGTGGCAACTATATCTGATTGATAGTCAATATTGATGTATGAAATGAACATTTTTTGTACCAAATACTTTTCACGAAATACTCATAATTTGCTTTAGATCAATATTTCAATAAAAATACATAATAATTTAACAGGTAAGATAAACAAAATTTATCAAATATACTCATTATGTAAAACTATGTTGTTTGCTTAAGCTTTTAGCACTGAAAATCTTTTGAGTATCGGGTTTGTTTTCAGAACCGAGTCTCCAATGCTTAAAATCTGAAAATTTATGCATCACTAATTGTCAGAACTTTGATATATAAAATAAATTTGTCAAAAATTGTTTACAAAAATTTGATCAGAACATAAACGACGTTTTTGACTTTTCAGAAAATGCTTCCAAGTTTTAAAAAAATTCTTAAGCGAGTAAGCAGTCGTTTTTTGACTACTCGCTTGGTAAAAACACAGCTAATGTTTCAAATCTAGTTTTTTATCTAATGAAATCTTTAAGTGAAACGTATTGCTTATTTTATGTTTCGATTTTATAACAAAAACGTATACATTTTAGCTTCTGAATTTACAGATAAATATTTGTTATCTTCCAAATAAAAGTATTTTTCATTCTAAAGAAGAAATTCATTAACTGTTTACCAAGAGTTATACAATGATCTCTATTCAATTTCAATCGCTTTCCTAATTTGCGCAAAGCAATATCTTATTCACCAACTTAAAACTTGTTAAAAAATAATTGGTGAATGGTAAAAAGTTATTCAACACAATTTATAAGCTTATAACTAAGTTCTTCTATGTCAAGCGAAAGCTTCATCGATTAAATAAAGAAATAATGGGTTCCGTAAGCGAGAAGGTAATCAGTGATTTAAATAATCTGGATTACTCTCTCAATTGCATGTAAGCAGGATTTTGTTGGGGCTTTATGTTCAATATTTTCTTAAAATGTCACTTTTCAGTTCCTTCGGTTGACAGCATTTAAGGGTAGAATTTTAAAATCGTCAATTTAAAGAAAAAACTGCAATTTATCTTACTTTTGAGATCAACATTTTTGTGAAAAAAACATTATTATATTTTTTAAAAGGTCAGAACTTGTTTGAGAAGAGAACCAAAAACTGCAAAATTCTTAAAGAGGGTCAAAATAATAAAAAGTTATTCTGTACCTTGATTCTATTCCTAGTGGAGACGTTCTGTAACAAAAACCGGCCTGTATAAAATTAATTCCGAATAAAATAGCACTAGTACAATTCTACTATAATTTCGTACTTATTAATTCGTAGTGAATATTACCTACTCTAAATAGTACAAAACTACGTTTTTATGCAACTCTGCTGTTGGCTTTCATGCCAAGGTGGGTTTCAGATTAAATCAGTGAGCGCTTTCAAGCGATACAACTGTTCCAGTAGAAAACCTAATTAGCGCTTTTTTTCTATGACTGAGTTGATAAGTCAAACATCAAAAATATTGGCAATTTGTTAAAATGCAATGCCGTGCAACATAAATTTTGACAAATAACAATGAATGCGCATGTTCTTGTAGTTTTGAGAGCATATTTTTAATATTAATACTGAATAAATAAACTTAAAAGAGACAAAAATTACAATTTCCTGGTTAAGCTACCAATTTATTCAATAAACTGTTTGCATTTCGTTAATTTGACAACTATTTTGACGTTTCAAATAGCAAACTATTCAGAAAATATAACTTATTGAGAGCGCTGGATGTGGCCACTGAGTTTTCACCAGACTGCTTAAATTTAAGGAAACTGTTGAATTATGTATTTAATTAAGGTAACTGGGGAGTATGTCAAAAATTGCACTAACACATTTGTAGAGTTTATGTTGGTATTGTTGCCATTTTGACAGAAGGCTATCTCTTTCTTGCCGAAATTTGTCGAAGTTTCCCATCTCATTATCTCTGGTTTTTCCATACCGACTCAAAACTAAAGCGTCAAGCGTACCTGTAAAACTTTTATAGCAAGTTGTGTTATTTCAAAATATTTATTTGTTTTAAAAATATGCACCCAAAAATCGCTTAAGGATAAGTGATGGTCGCCAAAAAAACTCAATGGACCTTTAAGATAAATGGTTCAAACATTCAATAAAAAATGATTAATCAAAACTAATAAATAAGTTAAACACATTTTTTGTAAAAAAAACTTGATTTTAATATAGATTAGCACGAAAGCCGGAGAAAATGTGCTAAGCCCGGAGCCCGAAGATCGGCCCTCAGGCCAGGAATCTCCAGGCGAAAAGGTATTTGTTGGCAGCCCTGCCTAGAGCCGAGCCAGTACATATATAAAAAAAATATATATAAAATATATAATATATATATAAAAATACATATATAAAAAAATATATATCAATTCATCATAAGTGATAAGGACCTATGGAACTTACATGTACATATTTAACAGTAAATTGAAAGTATGACACGTTATATTATATACGGTTAACAATTCAAGTATAAATTTTCAACCTCAGTGAAATTTTTTGGGTTGAAACAAAAATTTTTCCTATATAAAATTATATTTTCAATCTTTTAACCTTTCATTGGTTGGAATCAATATATAATTAAAATTTAAGGGGACGTGACACCTTCAAAAATTTTTTTATTTTAATATTTTAAAATGCATAGAAGTTGAATAAAAAATAAGATATCATTTTGAAAAATTACAAATATATTTTCCGGAAGAAAATAGCGCAAAAAAAAATTTTTTTTTATTATTTTAATCACATATATTGCTACCGGAATTTTTTAAAAAATCATTAAAAAAATCATGGCGGACGTGATAAAACAAAAAATACTCGACCGATCGTACTGAAATTTCAATATGTTGTTTTGCACTTGTCGATGCATGGATTGAAATACGGATAGAAAAATTGGTTCTATAAGTTTTGAGTTCTTGGCCGATTTAGACCAAAAACTTGACAATTTTCGAAAAACGCCGCCATTTTGTTATTTTTCAACCAAAATTGTTTTTTCTAGTTCATTCCATGGCGGTTTTGATGCGGTTTTGATAAAAATCCCGTTCTTTGTTTTTTTTTTCCGATGTCCCAATGAATCGTCATAACGCCCGCTATGGTTCTTTGACGTTTTTTTAAAATAATTCCAGTAACCATATATGTAAATAAAAAAATCAAAAACAATTTGTTTTGTCTAAGTTTTTTACTAAAAGATATATATTTAATTTTTCAAAATAATATCTTAATTTTTATTCAACTATAAGCATTTTAAAACATTAAAAGTAAATTTTTTGAAGGTGTCACGTCCCCTTAAACCTAATAGACGATTTTTTAACGTTTAAGTAACATTTTTTATCTATTTGAGTCAAGTTTTTAAATTGTTTTAGTTTTTAAATTATTTAAACAAAAGGGACTAATTTTTCATTCTTCAATTCTAATTTTTCATACATTTCAAAATAAAACGCAACAAGCTTAAATTCTATGTTGAGAATGAGGGTGTGTCTTTAAATTAGAATAAAAGTGTGCTTGCTCCCGGCACTTACATTTTTACTGCGAGAAGTAAGATCTCTATGTTAAAAATACAATAAAAGATAATCTTAAAGCTAAACAAACATATTTACACATAAAAACTAAAAAAAGTCCTAAAATTAAAAACAGGAGAACGTACATTTTATAGAAGGATTAATAACAATGTTGGTTTGAAAGAGAAAAAAAAATTAAAATTATTGATTAAATATAATATAAATAGTATATAAATAATAAGTTATTAATTATATAAAATTCGAAGAAATAAAAAAGTCAGGTAAAAGAGGTCCAGTAAAATCCACCTCCGCAGAAATGTTTTCATTTATAAAACTAATTGGAGAAAGATAATTTATGTTTGACCAATTGAAAAATTTTTGAATATCAAATATCTTTTTTAGTAAATAGTTTTAGTGAATAGCTAATCTGCTAATCAAACTAATTAATTATAGCTATAATAATAGCTAATTAATAATAATTAATTAGCTAATTAATAATTATTAATATTAATAATAGCTAATACTTATCTGTCAAGTAAAATGAAGGCGTAATTACACAAAGGGTATATATTTGCTTCTGTGTATACAAATTTATTTGAATATCGTTTATTATATGACTCATAAGTTCTATTAATACACAACCTAAGTATCTTACGCTCAAGGACTTCAAATTCGTTGGCAACAGTTGGTGACATGGAAAACCATGTTGGGAAAGCATTAAGTAAGACAAGACGAATAGATATTTCGTATATTAGTAGCTTCGTTTCCTTCATTAAGTATTGATTATTATAAAATTTGCAAAATCTCATCGGTTCTTTATTTGAAACGTTAGATTGGTCCATGACATTTACTTTTTGAAGATAATTTCATTTAAATGTTGACCGCGGCTGCGTCTTAGGTGGTCCATTCGGAAAGTCCAATTTTGGGCAACTTTTTCGAGCATTTCGGCCGGAATAGCCCGAATTTCTTCGGAAATGTTGTCTTCCAAAGCTGGAATAGTTGCTGGCTTATTTCTGTAGACTTTAGACTTAACGTAGCCCCACAAAAAATAGTCTAAAGGCGTCAAATCGCATGATCTTGGTGGCCAACTTACCGGTCCATTTCTTGAGATTAATTGTTCTCCGAAGTTTTCCCTCAAAATGGCCATAGAATCGCGAGCTGTGTGGCATGTAGCGCCATCTTGTTGAAACCACATGTCAACCAAGTTCAGTTCTTCCATTTTTGGCAACAAAAAGTTTGTTAGCATCGAACGATAGCGATCGCCATTCACCGTAACGTTGCGTCCAACAGCATCTTTGAAAAAATACGGTCCAATGATTCCACCAGCGTACAAACCACACCAAACAGTGCATTTTTCGGGATGCATGGCCAGTTCTTGAACGGCTTCTGGTTGCTCTTCACTCCAAATGCGGCAATTTTGCTTATTTACGTAGCCATTCAACCAGAAATGAGCCTCATCGCTGAACAAAATTTGTCGATAAAAAAGCGGATTTTCTGCCAACTTTTCTAGGGCCCATTCACTGAAAATTCGACGTTGTGGCAGATCGTTCGGCTTCAGTTCTTGCACGAGCTGTATTTTATACGGTTTTACACCAAGATCTTTGCGTAAAACCTTCCATGTGGTCGAATAACACAAACCCAATTGCTGCGAACGGCGACGAATCGACATTTCACGGTCTTCAGCAACACTCTCAGAAACAGACGCAATATTCTCTTCTGTACGCACTGTACGCATTCGTGTGGTTGGTTTAATGTCCAATAAAGTAAACTGAGTGCGAAACTTGGTCACAATCGCATTAATTGTTTGCTCACTTGGTCGATTATGTAGACCATAAATCGGACGTAAAGCGCGAAACACATTTCGAACCGAACACTGATTTTGGTAATAAAATTCAATGATTTGCAAGCGTTGCTCGTTAGTAAGTCTATTCATGATGAAATGTCAAAGCATACTGAGCATCTTTCTCTTTGACACCATGTCTGAAATCCCACGTGATCTGTCAAATACTAATGCATGAAAATCATAACCTCAAAAAAATCACCCTTTAGTAATCTCATTACACAAATGTGATGTGAATTGAGTTCCTCTATCAGAAACGATGAGATTTGGAACACCATAGCGACACACCCAACCATCATAAAATACACGAAGGACTGGGAGCGAATGTCCTAAATTGGACTTGCCTCCGGCCAGCGGCTGAACCGATCCAGACAAGTTAAGATGTAGGTAAAATCCTCAGATGGCGGTAAAGATCCAACGATATCAATGTGCACAGTATCACAACGGCTGCTGGTGATAGGAAACTTTCCAAACTCACTTGATATATGTCGCCAAACTAGACAATCTAGGCAGCATTTCACCCATTCGTTGACATTCTTATTCATCGATGGCCAGAAAAACTTTTTGCGGATCATGTTTCGAGTAGCTCGTATTCCATTATGTGAAAGACAATGCAAAGTTTTTTTGAAAATTTGCATTTGATAGGTCCGTGGAATGTATGAGCGAGCAACCCCAGTTGACATCTTGTAGTATATTTTGAAATCTTTGTCTGAAATATGTGTAACAGAAAGTTGGTAATTACACTGAGAGCTGAGAAAATCTTTTAGATTATCGTCATCCTTCTGAAGCATTGCTATTTTCTTATAATCATCTGAAACGATTTCATCACGAATCGTGATTTCATCACGATTTCATATTCATATAAATAAAATAGTAAATAGAGCAAATAGACCCTAGGATTTATTAAACGTTGGGCTAAAGAGTTTAATGATCCTTTTATTACGAAAACTTTATTCACTTCTCTAGTTCGGCCTACCTTAGAATATGCTTCAATTGTACGGTGCCCACGATACGGTTGTTACATCGATGACATTGAATCCGTTCAGAAAAATTTTCTATAATATTTCTATAATATTTTTCTATAATATTTATTGTAATACTAACTTTAATCTATCATCTTATGAACATCGGTTACAACTACTTAATCTTCCTACATTAAAAAATAGGAGAGTTATGATTAATGTTAGTTGGAAAGTTAAGCTTTTACATGGATGTGTAGACAGTCCATATGTATTAAGTAAAATTTACTTTAATATTCCACTTCGTCTAAGGAGATCTTTTGAGCTAGTTTTTATGAACTTTTGTAGAACAAATTACTTGCAAAATGAACCACTAAGAAGCGCTTGCGGAGACTTTAATTCCGTTTCAGATGTTATATCTTTAAATGAATCCATGTACTTAATTAAACTTAAAATTATAGATTATCTGCAGTACCGACAGTGATTCTGATCATGCTGATATCTGACACATTTTTTTTTAACTGAATATGGATATAAACAATAAATACATCTGAATGGACTTGAACCTGTTTTGGACGTCCTAAATTTATATAATTGAACATGCTTGGGAATGTTAACGCATTTTTTTTTGTCGTGCCGTGCTGGTTGTATTTTTTGGACTTTTTCCTTCAATCATGCGAGGACGATTTGTATAACATATATAATAATATGAAAGACCAATGAGACCTAGTTGTCTTAGTGCCAGCGTTCGCAACCATTTCTATGCTTCTAAGGAAAATGGTGTAGTGTCGAAATACCACCTCGCTGTGAGCAATATGTATTATATATATGGTTATACTTATCAGTGTGGCGTACGGACCTAGTTTGTCTAGATACCTCCCACCGTCCTAGGCCGACACCATAATCTGTATTTTATTAAAATATCGAATATTAAATTAACGTTAATTACAAATATTATTTTATTTTTGTTATCGTATTATATTTTAGTACCTGGGTGACCGAGTTCCGCTCAGATTCCTACCGTATATTCAAATGTTTTACGGTTTTTAATGTATCGAAAATGCCAACTTTATCATATTTTTCAATAAACTTGAAATGCATTTTTATTTTATGATAACTTCGTTTTTCAACTAAACGAAATTTGTTTAAGTTTTTTTATCCCTACACAAATACTAAATTATTTCGATAATTTACTTATGCTTAACGAAACTTTACTCTGACTCTACTTATTCATAGTGCCGGCCATTCCAAGCCTAAGCAAAATTTATTCCCCAAAATTTACCTCAAGCTCCTTTTCCTCAAGTTATTTTTTATATCGCAATTTTTTCTAAAGTTCTGGAGATAGCAATTTTTGATCAAAGTAAAAATCTTGAAAATGGAGTCATTTTCAATAAATCATATCTCTGTCATTTGTAACCCCTATTTTTGTAAATGAAGTATCGTTAGAAAGCAATTGAAAAGCGATTTTTAATATAAATAAAATACTTTGTGAATTTTCTTGGTAGAGTTGCCTACTTTTTTTTTAAAAAAAAGTAAGGTGTTCATATCTCAACAAATGCATTTTCGGTTTTTTTTACGTAGAATTACGTCTTACAGCGCGGTTTGTATGGAGTCGTTTTAACAAATTTTTTTAAGGTCATATTTACAGCCTTTAATACTCATCGTTCAAACATAATATATATACTAAAGTATCAGATATATCCTGCGCTAAACGAATATCTAATTTTGGATTTTGCTACTATTATATTTAAGTCACAAAATAGCAAAAGCTTAGAAGAATAATCTAGATTTTTATATAAGAAAATCAATCATTAGCTGCTTGCATGTTGTATCTGCTGCTTTCTTTGTTTTTGTTTTGTTGTTTTTGCTTGTATTGGTTTTGCTTTGTACGAACTGATTTGCAGCATTGGTGCTCTACTCCAAGTTAAGAGGGTGTTCCAATTAGATTTAACACTTATGCAAAAAACTATTGGCATTATATTTCGTTGTATGCTATTACCCAATAGATGTCGTGGCTTAATCTGTTAAGCTGTTGTCGAATTGATTTTGTGAATCAACGAAGCCTGGTTCGATCCTCAGCCTGATCGAAAAATTTTTTTTTAAAAATTGTATACCATTATAATCTTATTTTATTAATTATTTAATGTTACAATTGCATAGTACAATATTTTTATATTTTGTCATATCTTGTTGCCTGCGATAGCATGAACAAAATGTAAGCACAATACAGCTTTTATTATTCTTTTAGTTATTTTGTATTAAATTTTTAACCTTAGTTACTATTATTAAAATTGTATTCCCAATTTATTAAATTTACGTACAGCTTTGACTAAAAATATGTCTAGTATTTTAATCGTGTCAATTCTAATAAAAAAAGGATTAAAATATCCAATGTATTGTTTAAAAATTACTCTAAGATTTTTAACCGTGTAGTGGTTGTACTATTGTGGTCTGTTTACACTTAGTTCACACTCTAAGATATGTACAAAATGTGAATTTGTCACTTCATCCGCCCTAGACGGCCGATTGAAAAATGTTAAAACTGTTTTGTTTTAAGACCGATTAAAAAATTCTTAGAGTAAATTTGATCTTAATTAATTTCGAATTTTTATAAGGCACTTAAAACTTTGTAAACTTACTGCAAATAAAAAAGAAGAAATTAAAAATTTTGTTCCAGCTTTTTACAGTTTTATGGTCCACGATTCCTTTATTATATACAAAATAATTATTTGACCTAATAAGAAAAACATTTTTGCTCCAGATTTTAAAACAATATTTCAAACGGCTTAGAAGTTATGAACGATTAAGTGAAATTTATATCAGAAAAAATTGAGATTACGAAAACCATACCATTTGGACATTATAATTTTATTTTGGTGGAAACTTAATTTGTTTCTTAAAATTACAAAAAAGGAGTGCTTTTTTTGAGATGTAAGCAAATAAGATTAATTTTCAAACGTAGGAAACTCTAGCATAGGAAACTCTTACAAAAATATTTTACTTTTTAAATTTTTTTAAGATTTAGTGTAATTCATCTATTTGTAGGATTTCTTTTTATATGAAAAATTGGTACATCAAAACTGTACTAAAAACGTGTCTATAAAAAAAATAAATGAGAAATATAACAAATTCACTAAATCACTGTTTGGTGAAGCTTAAAAATAAAAACAAAAAAATTATGGTTCACATCAGGATTCGAACTCACATACTTGATATTATTAGATAGAAGCTCTATTCTCTGAGCTATCGATGATATATTAATATAAGCAAACTTAACATAACATACTCGGCAGGAAAATTAACATATTTATTAAATGAGTGCAAACTCGGAAAAACAGCTTTTCCCAGAGATGAGACCTAGCTGGATCGATTTTTCAGCATCCTCTTCATCTATATTGTAAATTTCATCGAAATCATTAGTGCCGTTTTCGAGAACGCAATTGCAAATATATATACAAATATTGCTCGTTTAATAGAATAAGATATTGTTATATATAATAATAATAATTTTTTGTGTATTGCTAAATTTTAAAAGCTATAAAGCCTCAAAGGCTTAGCTTATCTTCTTCTTCTAATATATAAAATCAAATGTTTGTCTGTCTGTCTGTCTGTCTGTTTGTCTGTTCCGTATAGGCTCACGCACCGTTTATCCGATTGAGCTGAAATTTGGACACCGAGTACCTTTTATAGGGAGAAAGAACATAAGGGGTGTAAAAAAGTGGGCGGAAGTATGTGGGCGTGGAACTCTGTAATAACTTCTAAACGCCTGGACCGATTTCAGTGAAATTTGACAAGAAGGTTCAACTGCTCCCAAAATAAAACATAGGCTATAAAAAATTCCAAATACTTCCGCAAGAGAGCGCTTTAAGTAGTGCGTTTTTAAGACTCAATAACTCCTAAACTCCTGGCGGAAGTATGTGGGCGTGGCACTAAATAATAACTCCTAAACACCTGAACCAATTTCAATGAAATTTGGAACGAAGGTTCGACTACGCCCAACATAAAACAAAGGCTATAAAAAATTCCAAAGACTTCCGTAAGAGGGCGCTTTAGACTCAATAACTCCTAAACTCAATAACTCCTAAACGAAATTCGCTATGAACAATCAACTGCACCCAAGATGAAACATAAAATTAAAAAATTCCAAATACTTCCGTAAGAGGGCACTTCAAGTAGTGCATTGTTAAGACTCAATTACTCCTAAATGACTTGACCAATTTTACTTAAATTTGATACATGAAATTACCTGACCCTGCAACAGAATTGAGGCTTTTTAAATTTCAGAAAACTTCCATGAGAGAGCGCTTTATTCAACCAGCTACGTCTGGCTTATTCACGTCAAAACGGATGAACCGATTCTGATGAAACTCGGTAAGCATTTGTATCTCTTACTGAAAAAGATCCTATGCTTTTAAAAATTCTTTCGACAATAATTAAGAAATGAGCCGAAGGCAAACAAAGGCAAGAACCAAATACTAACGAGTAAAAAAAAGTTTAACGAATATGAGCAGAAGCTATGTAAAGAACAAAAATCAACCGAACATTTTCGACTAAAACCGAAGTTAAAACCGAACGAAGACAATCCAAAATGGAATCGATGCCAAAAGGACTTTTTAAAGTTGGAATTTTTTTTTGAGATAAAAATGCATATTAAATGCATGCTAAGAAAAACTTTAAACGCATTTTTTACGAAATTACTTTTTTCAAACTGGGTGACCTTTTCCTCAGAGACCAGACGTCAGATCGAGACGTTGAAGATATAATTTTTTTGTAATCATATCCGGCAGGTACAGTTTTATTGAAATTTGGATTAACATTTTCGACGGAAGGAGGGGCAAAACTCCAAAAAACTATCAATTTAAATTATTTAAAAAATTTAATTGATAATTTAAAAAAAAGTTAAAATGGGAAAAGTTTTCATAATCGTCCTTTTTCTGTGTTCGAGACACAACCCCGAGTAACACCGGGCAACATCCGCTAGTTATAAATAAATAAATAAATCTGCTCGAACTTTAACAATTTCGATGCGAGAAAGAGTATCTGCACTAACGTTTTCCAAGCCAGTGATATGCCTGATATCGGTTGAAGATTGTGAAATGAAGTTAAAATGATTTCGCTGTTTAGGTGATGCCTTCTCTTGCTTCTGCTTAAATGCGAAAATTAAAGGTCAATGATCCGTATAAATGGTAAATTTTCGACCTTCTAGTTGATGGCGAAAATGGTGGATGCCCTTGTAAATTACCAGCAACTCCCTGTCGAAGGTTTTTTTTGTTTTTTTTTTATTTTATTTGCGAAGGGGAAACCTTCAATAGGCCCAACGTGCAGGTGGGAGTGTGCGATTCCTACGCACTTAACCTAAACCTCCGCATTGAATCTTCGACCCAGTATGAATCCCGTGGGGGAACAGCACTAAGCTGAAAACTGAAGGACTAATTTTGTGTGCCGGATGACTGTCAAGTTAAGAGCCTAAATTTTCTTCTTATCTTGATGTCGACTCTGGGTCGGGGAGAACCCTAAATATCGAATTTAGTTTCCTTTCTCACGCTGAACTATTTTGCAAACGCTCGACTCTTCGAAGTTCGACGATTATGCGTTTGGACAAAGAGCTTACCACTGACCAGTTGGTTTCGCTTCTCAACATGAGGTTCACCAAGTTTTGGGGTGTCACCACTTCGCCCAGGCGGACCGAAGCATCAGTTCTTGCTTCGCTGAACCAAGGGCACTCGAAGAGGACGTGTGCAGTGTCTGCTACTATTCTACCAGGGCAATGAGTGCAATAGGGGTCACTTGCATGCTTGAATTTATACAGGTATGGTCTAAGGCAACTGTGCCCGCTCAGAATTTTGGTGAGGTAGAAATTTACTGAACCATGACTTCTACCACACCACACGGAAAGGTTAGGGATGAGATGATGGGTCCAGCGTCCTTTCACCGATCTATTCCAACGTGCCTGCCACTGGGATATACTTCTCTCTCACGCCAGGTTTTTACGAGAGGATGCGCTCTCGCTTTCAGCTCCTGGTTGGGCCTCTTCCACCAAGAGGTCGATGGGGGTCGAGCTAGCGAGCACCAAAGCTTCATCCTCAGACACTGTTCTGAAAGCACAGCACACTCTAAGAGCGCCTTGTCTGAACACCGACTCTACTCCTCGTCGGTAGGACTTAACCTTAATCGCTGCAGCCCAGACCGTTGATGCGTACATCAAAATCGAACGCACGACATTGAGAAGAAGTGTCCTGCGAGCTTGCTTTGGTCCTCGTATGTTTGGCAACATTCTTGCTAGCGCCAGGCATGAAATGACTGCTTTTCTATGGGCATACTCTAGGTGCTGTTTGAAACATTGATATGTTTGATATTGCTCCAGTTAGCTGAGTTGAACGCATTGCGTACATCAAGCGTTGCTACAAGGCAATATTGTTTTGCACCATTATTCCATCGAGTGCCTGCGATAGCTTCCTTCGCAGTTGTGGTGACAAGGTTTATAGTGTTATATCCCACAACATTACATGTACACTTTGTACAACCCGACCTCACACTAATTCCAAAGAACCAACTCAATAATTATTACAACCAGATGTCGATACCAAAAATGCAGCGATCTGCATTTCGACATAAATATAAACAAAAATAAAATACTACGAGCGACAACAACCCAATTTGAGTACAACGACTCAAATTGTCGGCGTTCAAGAAAAGAAAAACATACTGACCTAATTTAAGCGCATATGCTTAAATTACCAAAATAAACAAAACCAATGCTTTCTTTTTGTTGTCGCCGACGTTTAAGTCGGAACCACTTGTGACTGTTTGGGTGCATCGGCATTGGCTTGCAGGGTCAGCAAAGGCCGTTCATTTACCTACCCTAGTTACTGAACTGCTTGTAAGGTGCATTGCCTGCAACTGCGTAACATGCAAAGTGTACGTGATCGCGTATCACTAAGGGGAAGTAGAACGATATGAAAATTTACATAATTATTTACATTTCTTAGATATATGTAGCTTATGTATTGATTTTGATTGGTTGGTATCGATTTGAATTTCCACTTATTGGAAATTATTGGAATTATGGGAATATGGAAACGCCCTCGAAAACTGAGGATTTCCCTTTATAAACCACCGACCGGCGTAGAAACGATGAAGAAAGAGAGATAGTATGTAACTAAAAACATCTAAACTGGTCGCAGCCTCGCTAAGGCAGCGGGCCATTTTAGAAATAACATACTAAATAAAATCCAACTTTGGTCGCAGCCACGCTAAGACAGCGGGCCATTGTTGAAATAAGATAAATAAAAATAAAAAGTAAATCAAAAAAACACACAAACGTCTTGGTTCTTCCGTCCATGGTCACTCTTCTCCTCGTGAAAGCACGGAGACCATCGGACATTAAAAACTGAAAATTAAAAAAAAGCGTGCCGAGGCTATAACAGCAGCAGTGAAAAACAAAAACTATGAATAAAAAAAAAAAACAGTGAAAAAAAGAAAAATAAAGCCCAGGATAACCAGCTTTAAGACGTGAAGTCTCCTGGCCCATCTGTAAGCGAAGACCAGGATAACCAGCTATAGGGCTACTAAGAGCCTCCTGGCATCAACAACACTAACAAAACCAAGGACAACATCAACAACACTAACAAAACGAAGGACGACATCATCAACCATCAGAAAAAAAAAATTCAACAACGTCACGCAGGAAAAACTCGACTGAGTCAACATCAACAACACCAAGAACACATCAACAACACCAGGAACAAAGAGGAAGAATTGATACTACAATAGTAAGCAAAGAAAAAAAAAATAATAAATAAATAATTATATATATATATTCACATATTTCTTGTAAGATCACACATATTAATAATATTTAAGTAGGCTATATAATTGAAAGTTTTAGCGAAAAAAAAACAACATATTTTAATAATTTTTCTGCTCTAATCAAAAAAAAATATGAAAATTTTTACTCGTCAACACGCGACTAAGGTAGTACAGAACTTTGCTTCTCTACCATTTTTCTATAATTCTTTTTGTTTTGACGCGGATTCTGATCCTGAGTATTTAAATATGGATCTTAAATTCTCGTTAAACGATATTTATAATATCGTACCGGTTTTTAACGGCAACCCAGCCGAATTAAATAAATTCATTAAAATACTCTTTTCTTCTGCCAAGACCGACGCAAAACATAAATTCATACTAGAGGTTATAAAAACACGGCTAGAAGGCTCAGCCTTTGAGCTCATCCAATTTAAATCTTTTACCAAATGGCATGTTTTGGTACAAGATTTGGAGAATGAGTTTAAAGAAGAAAAAACGCGAGCCTCTGCCCAAAACGAACTTATGACAGCTAGACACAATTTGAGAGAAACTGTTAAAGAATTCGGTGAACGAATTGGAAAGCATTCAGCTACATTTTCTAGCACTTGCGAAATTCCGATTCGTACATATTTAAAACGCAAGAACGATCACTTGGCAATACGGGTATTCGAGGATGGTTTGCGAAATCATTATTTAAGATTAATTCTTAAAGCTCACAATGAGAGGGACTTGAAGAAAGCCGTCATTTATGCCGAGGAGCATTCAGAACGGCTGGAAAAAAATTCGCAATACCAAACCTCACCTTTTAAACCCACATGCCATTATTGTAAAAAGTCAGGGCACACTGAAAATACGTGCTATCGCAAAAGTAATCATGTCTACTCTAATTACAATAGTCAAAATTTCTATCAAAACAGACAACATAATATAAAGAAAGAAATACAATCTATATATTGTTCATACTGCAAACGGTCGAGTCACACGTACAAAGAGTGTATATTGTGGCCAAGGCAAGAATATAAAGAACACCAAAATCACAGAATTTTAGAAAATAATAGAACTTTTAGACAATATCCAAATCCGTTTAGAGAAAACAACCAATTCAGAGGTCAATACAATCCTCCCAATCAAACTCACCACGTAAATCATGCATCGGGAAACGAAATAGCACGGGAAGAAATCAGCGGTGCTTCTCCCCGTATGAAAATAAAAGCCGATATGCACCAAGCACAACATTAACATATTCAATTATAATGAGCCAGTGCTTCGTATTAAACTCGAACCTTCAGATAAAAATGTAACTTCACTTTTAGTAGACACAGGCGCACAAATTAGCCTTATAAAAGAAACAGAACAAAATTACAGAATTAACAAACAAAGTAAACACACAGTTACAACCATTTTAGGTAATTCAATGCAAACATTAGGTGAACAGATAAAAACAATAAATGTTCCATATAATGACCAGATGATAACACTGAGTCACAATTTTCATATTCTAAATAAAAATATTAATTTATCCTATGATGGAATTTTAGGAAGCAATTTTCTCACAAAATTTAACTGTAAAATAGATTTCAAGAATAAACAACTGAAAATACCAGTAGACTGCTCAAACGCAGCAGTAAGCAAAAATAAAATTTTAAAATCACATATTGTAGATATTTGTAAAAACACAGAAAAGGGAAACAATATGTTGCCTACGGGTAACAAAGGAAATTGTGAAAATAGGAATGAAGAGCAGGAGTATGCGCCGAATGGCATAAGTCATATTGAGAATCTTCAATCTGCGTCTACGGGCCGCAATCCATCTCATTGTCACCTCAAAGTAGAAACAAAATCATAAAAAATAATGTGAAGGCAAATAAAGAGGAAACTAAGGCATTATTCTTGGATAATGAAAGGAATTGTAAAAACAGGATTGAGCCAACTCAACCTGATGTCTACGGGCTGCAATCCATTACCTTACAACCTCGCTGCAAACAACTTGTAGAGATCCCTTTTGCTTATTCAAAAGACGCAGTGATCCACAAGAAACAAATAAACCCAGGAGTATATTTGGCGGAAACCCTGGTACGCCCAATTAAAAATAAAGTTAAAGTTCTTTTTATGAACACAGAAGATATTAAAGAAATAAATTTAAATAAAATTCAATATGAGTGGGAAAAGATATAAAATTTCAATGAAATCAAATTAGATACAACAAAAGATTTAATAAAGGATAGATTAAAAAAGAAAGAAACAAACATTGAACTAACACATTGCAATAAAGAAGAAGAGAAATCAATTTAGAATTTCTAGAAATTATAACGATTTATTTTATTTTGAAGGAGACCACCTCACTTGTACAGAAACTTCAGAACATGAAATTATAACTGAAGCAAACAAACCTCCATTATTTGTCAGACCATATAGACTACCTGAAAGTCAAAGACAGGAAATTCATAAGCAGGTTAATGAAATGTTAGAAGATAGTATTATTCGCCCAAGTTCAAGTTTATGGAACTCGCCACTTTTACTTGTTCCAAAGAAGGCAGGTTCCGAAGGTTACAAACGTTGGAGAGTTGTAGTTGATTTTCGATAATAAAACGTCTTAACTATCGGTGACGCATACCCATTGCCCAATATTACTGACATACTTGACCAGTTGGGAAGAGCAAAATATTTCAGCACTCTGGACTTAGCCAAAGGTTTTCATCAGATTCCCGTTAAAAAATCTGACAAATGTAAAACTGCTTTCAGCACACCTTTTGGGCACTACGAATATAACAGAATGCCATTTGGTTTAAAAAACGCTCCAGCAACTTTTCAAAGGCTCATGAACAACGTACTAATGGGTTTACAAGGATTTGAATGTTTTGTCTACGTCGACGACATCGTTGTGTACGGTTATGACTTATCGGATCATAACAACAAATTAATTAAAATATTTGACCGATTGCGTCAACACAACCTTAAGCTACAACCTGACAAATGTAAATCCCTCAAACAAGAACTAATGTATTTAGGGCACATAATTTCTGAAAACGGTATAAAACCAGATCCCGAAAAAATTAAAGTAGTTAAAACTTATCCAACTCCAAAGAATGTGAAATGAATAAAATCATTTTTAGGATTCGCAGGATATTATATAAGATATATTGAAAATTTTTTCAGTACAGTAAAACCATTACTTAAAAAGATATCAAATTCAATTGGGACGCATTCTGCGATGAATCATTTTCAAAATTAAAATAAAAACTAATTAACCCTCCAATATTAGCATATCCAAACTTTGATGAAGAATTCATAGTAACGACAGATGCGAGTGACGCAGGACTTGACGCAGTCTTATCTCAAGGTATAATTGGAAAAGACAAGCCAATATGTTTCGCAAGTAGAACATTGAACGATGCAGAGACACGCTATAGCACCAAGGAAAAAGAATTGCTTGCAATTGTCTTTGCCGTAAAACAATTTCAACCTTATATTTACGATAAAAAGTTCACAATCTACACTGACCACAAACCACTCGAATGGCTAATGAAGTTAAAAGACCCAATGTCCAGATTAGCTAGATGGCGAATTCTCCTATCAGAATACGAATACACGATCAAATATAAAGCAGGGAAAAGCAATACAAATTTTGACGCACTCAGTCGAATCACTGAAGACGAAAAACTTGCATAAATGGTAAACAAAGTTTTAGTTATGACACGTCAAATGGCAAACAAAAAGGAGCACAATGAAAATGTACATACAAAAATTGAAGAACCCAAAAATACAAGAAACGAGGTAATCTCTAAAATAATAGAAACCCAAGATTCAATATATTTCAATAAAAAATCTGCATTAAAAATATTAATATTACCTCTAACAGAATCTTTAGAAGAAAAATTTATAATAAAAACAATTCCACAATTTATAAAACCTTTAATAGGTGAAATAGAGTTATACTTATTTAATAACGTAAATTTGCATACGACGACATTACCCATCCCTTTTAAAACTTCAAAAGATTAAGAATAAGCGAAGCAAACGCTAAACAAAATAAAAAGCGAAAATTAAACTCATGATTTTCTATAGCCATATCAATCCCAAACATTAACCCACAGTTTGAAGACAATTTTAAAACAATGCTTACAGAAATATTTTCCGACATAACAATTAATTTGCATTTAAACGACAGAACAATTTTGGAAAACGTAAATGAAATAGAAACAATTTTACGAGAATATCATGAATCACCGCTTGGAGGACATCAAGGAGTAAATAGAACGCTAAAAAGATTAAAAGCAAACTACTACTGGCCCACAATGAAAATTTATATACAAAATTACATAAGAAAATGTAAATCATGCCATAAAAATAAACTAAATAAATCTCCAAAAGTGCCAATGAAAATTACAACGATGAGCTCTTCACCATTTGAAAGAGTGGCTTTAGACATAGTAGGTCCACTTCCAATGACTTACAAAAGTAATAAATACATCTTAACTTTTCAAGATGATTTAACCAAATTTACTGAAGCCATACCTTTAGAGAATGCAGAAGCAACCACAGTTGCAAGAGCTTTTGTAGAACAAATACTCTGTCGTTTTGGATTTCCTGATTCACTTTTAACTGATCAAGGTACTAATTTTCTTAGCGATTTATTTAAGGAAGTATGTAAATTATTAAAAATAAAAAAATTAAAAACAACTCCATATCATCCACAAACAAATGGAGCACTTGAAAGAAGCCATCGCACACTTGCGGAATATCTTCGGCATTATGTCAATAATGACCCTGCACTTGGGACGATTGGACCCCTTATGCAATAATTACAGCCCTATTGAATTACTCTATGGATACCCTGCAAAAATTCCATCCACTTGTTGAGTTTAACGTCCGATGGTCTCCGTGCTTTCGCGAGGAGAAGAGTGACCATGGACGGAAAGAAAAAGACGTTTGTTTGATTTTGTTGATTATGGTATATTTTGTTAAATTTATATCAACAATGGCCCGCTGTCTAGGCGTGGCTGCGACCAAAGTTGGATTTTTATTTTATAATTTAATCTAAAAAGGCCCGCTGCCTAGGCGAGGCTGCGACCAGTTTAGATGGTATTAGTTTAAAACTATCTTTCTTTCTTCCCCGTTTCTACGCCGGTCGGTGGTTTATAAAGGGAAATCCTCAGTTTTCGAGGGCGTTTCCTTATTTTAATAATTTCCAATAAGTGGAAATTCAAATCGATACCAACCAATCAAAATCAATACATAAGCTACATATATTTAGGAAATGTAAATCATTATGTAAATTTACATATCGTTCTACTTCCCCTTAGTGATACGCGATCACGTACACTTTGCAGGCAATGCACCTTACAAGCAGCGCAGTAACTAGGGTAGGTAAATGAACGGCCTTTGCTGACCGTGCAAGCCAATGCCGATGCACCCAAACAGTCACTTGCTTTGTTTTTGTTGTCGCCGACGTTTAAGTCGGAACCACTTGAAAATAAAAACAAAGCATTGGTTTTGTTTATTTTTAAAAATAACATACATCTTCCGTCCATGGTCACTCTTCTCCTCGTGAAAGCACGGAGACCATCGGACGTTAAACTCAACAATGGCATCTGTCGTTGAGTGCAATTTCCGAAACCCAAACTGACGATTGGATAGCCCTCCGGCTATTTGAATCGCGTCTTTAACTCGGTTGCACAACAGTCACTCAAAAATTTTCCCTAATGTATCAAGCAGACAAATTGGTCTGTAGCTTGAGGGATCTTGCGTGGAGGCACTGCCTTTTGGTATGAGCACTAATCTCTGGGCCTTCCACTGAGCTGGAAATATGCCCTCCCTTAGGCAGGCGTTGAAGAGCTCGACAAATGTTTGAGGTTGCTCTAAGATGGCGTCATTTAACGCACGGTTAGGAATACCATCTGGCTCTGGTGCCTTTTCGATCTTCACGCATTTGGCAATTGCCACCACCTCGTCAGCCTCCTCGTCTTCATCTGCATCGTGGGGCAAAATGGCTGGTTGTGGCGGGGTCCGTAGGAGTGGGCTGTCTAAACCCCTTCAGCTTTTTTGTTACTATCTTGTAGGCGGTTCCCCATGGGCTAGCTTCTGCCTCATCACATAGCTGCAGAAAGCACTCGCGCTTGCTCCTATTAAAAGCTTTATTCAAAGATTTTTTGGATACACGGTAGGATTCGCGAAGAAATTCGAATCTGTCGGTACCTCTTGAGCGGTAGTATCTTCTTCTAGCTTGAATGCATTCTCTGCGTGCTTCTGCGATTTCTGGGAACCACCAGTAAACTGGGCTGCGCTGTCGTTTGCTTGGTCTTCTTAGGAGCATGGAAGCGTCGCAAGCTCTCTTGACTTGGTCAGTAGTTTGTCTTGCCATATCGGTTGCTGTGCCGGCGAGGTGTATGTCGGCCATCATAACTCTGAAGATGTCTTCGTATAGCGAATCTGTTTTATAAGCATATCTGTTTTCGCTACTATTCCTTCGGCTACGATGTTGTCTACTTAGCGTGTATGTTATGGCATGGTGGTCACTGTTCGTATAAATATCTTTTACCATCCACCCAGTCTGAATACCAAGCTCACTACTAGCGAAAGTCAGATCAATTAAGAAGCTACCTACTGCACTACTGAATGTGTGCTGCAATCCGGTATTGAGCAGCACCACGTCAAGTGATGCAAACGCCTCGAGAAGTATGAAGCCTCTTTGGTTTGTACGTTGACTGCCCCATTCTACAGCCCAAGCGTTAAAGTCGCCAGCTATTAGAACTGTCTTAGTCCCTTGTACGTCCTCAACTATGGCATCTATGGTCTCGCCAAACTCTTCAATTGACAAACTTGGGGCAAGGTAGCAGCTCACAACCTGAACACCCTCTACCTCGACTCGAACAAAGCCGTTTGCACGTGTACGAAGGTGAATACAGAGAGGATCCCTACCGCACGACCATATAGCAGCTTTGCCAGTGTTGTCTGAGGCCCAAACTCCTGGGTTTTTGCAGGCATACGGTTCGCTTAGAATTGCAAGATCGGTGCTCTGTTCTCTGACCGTTTGCGCTAATAGGTCTTGCGCTGCCCGGCAGTTGTTAAAGTTAAGCTGCAGGAATCTCATCTTCGCTTAGGCTTCGTAGTTTTTTTGAAAGATGGCGTCTCCAGCTTCCGGCACGGTGGTTTGTCTCTGTGCTTTTCCTGGCCAAGCATAAAAAGCAGCTTGCCTCCGCACTACACTCTTTCACCTTGTGGCCCTCTTTACCGCACTTCATGCAGCACTTACTTCGGTCAGTGTTGTTGCAGCTTTTTGCGCTATGACCAAAGTCGAGGCACTTGAAACACCTGGTTTGAGTAAATTTTTCTCAAACCCTACATATGACCCAGCCAACTTTAAGTTTGCCAGTTTCGGTCATCTTTCTTGCCTGTGTCAGAGGTATGCTTAAAACCACCGATTGTGTGCCAGCATAGACTTTACGAAGTGACTTCATGCTCACCACTATAGGCTCACCCAGATACTTCTGGACAGCGTTTTGCACATCGTCCGATGTTGTCACTTCGCCGAGGTCTTTAATTTCGACCTACATCTTCTCTGTAAGGGCTCTCGTCTCGGCTTGGCCATTAAATACCATGTCGAACTCTTCTTTTAGCTTCAGAGACGACTGGGTTGTGGACCGCTTGAGCTGAATAAGCACTTCACCTTTTTCAGTGCGTCTAACTCTTGAGACGTTTTCACCGAACCCTTCGAGTGCCTTTTCTACTTTCATCTTTTGATGATGTCGCTATATGAGAGCTCACCTGCTTTCGCTACAACGATGGCACCTGGTCTGGCTAGCTTCTGGGGCTATTTTTTACGTTTTTTGCGTTTTTTCGCCTTACTTATGACCTTGGTCCAAGTCTCGACCTTGCGCTTCACCGATGAAATTTTCGCCGATGAAATTTTGGGTTGCGTGGACGGATTTTCCACGTTGGAGTTGGGCTTAGGAGTGCCCTCCTCGACAGCCAGCTGCTGTAATCGAGTCTTCTTTGGTGGCGTTTTCCGAGAGCCGCTGCTGAATTCGCTTGCTCTCTTAGGAGTGGCCTTTGGGATTTTCTTGAAAATCGGATCCATCTGGGAGTCTTTATGCAATCGCTCAGTTGAATTGTGCGATTGCGAACAATTATACTGCTGTTGTTTTTTCGCAGTATCTGCTTGGACTTCGAATGAGAGGTCAACGCAAGCCAGATTTGCCAGGTTTATTAGACTCTTGATTTCATGATGAACGTTATTTTTGCTCTTCACAAAATGTGCCAGGCCGTTGATAAGTGATTTCACTTTATCCAGCTTTTTGATGACGGAGTCATCAACTCCGTTGCTTGGTGCTTCTTGGGTGGATGATTTATTCACCGACTCTCTCCTTTGTGGCTCTGTTGAGGTGCCACCGGGTGTGCCTTTTATTGGCGATCGCTGGATCCTGGAACTCATTTTAAATGGGTTCTCAGTGGGATCGCTGTTACTCGTAAGCTTAACTGGTACAGCGGCCGAGTATGCCACCGCTGCAGCAGTGAATAGTGAAATGTTGTCCCTGTCGTAGGTGCTGTAGTTCATTTGTATAGGGCTCAAGCGCTTCGAAAAGAAACGTGGCTGCCAATATTCACCAACTCGTTGTTCGAGTACTGCTCAAATCGAAAACTAGACGTGTCGACTTTAAAACAAAGTTTAGCATCAGAAACTGAATGAGTCAAAAATGATGCATCAACTAGCTCTTGTTTACATAATTTACATTTACAGCGTTTGTAGAGTTTTGAGTACAAGAAATCTCGCGTTTGTCATCTTTTTTAGTTGCGTCTTTAAAGAAATCATTAAAAGTTGCTTGATACATGGCAACTCTAGGCCGAAACTTGCGATAAAAGTTTAGCATTGCGAGAAAAAGTTTCAGATCCTTAATGCACAAATAATTGATACATTTTCTTTCAATGGAAAAATTAAATGAAATGGATACATTTCTGGAACACCGAAAGTACATTTTGCAGGATTAAATAGTATGCCAAACTTCTTAAAGCGTTCGAATAAAATCTGGAGATGTGAAAGATGCTCATCTGGTGTTCTAGAAGCGACACAAACATCATCAACATAAACGAATATGAATTCAAGTCCACGGCATACGTTATCGATGAATCGCTGAAAACTTTGAGCAGAATTACAAAATCCAAATGGCATTCGCAAAAATTCGAAAAGACCAAATGTTGTTATGACTGCAGGTTTAGCTTTCATCAAATCAAGTTTTGAACAGGAATCTGATAAAAAGCTTTCATCAAATCAAGTTTTGAGAATATTGTGCATCCATGCAAATACATCTGAAAGTCTGTCAAGGCAAAAATAAGGCAAAGGATACTTGTCGGCTACAGTAATGTTGTTCAATACACGGTAATCGCTGCATGACCATATGCAATGGATTCACCCAGCAACTATCAGAGGGCGAATAATTCCTTTGCCAAGCATGTACTGAAACTCAGCTTTTGCAGCTTTCAACTTAGTTTGATCCATTCTCCTCGGCTTTGCAGAAACAGGAGGGCCAACGGTGAAAATATGATGATAAACACCAGGCTTAGAAGAAAAATTGTCAGCAACACTCATGAAAATTTCTGGATACTGTCTAAGCAAAAGATGATATTCTGAGTCGCTAGAGACCATTTTAATACCTTGAGAAATTTCATGAATAATAGAGCCTGAAAATTGCAAATTTGTAGTTCCATCGAACAGAACGAGATCGTCAGTTCTCCGAAATTCCGAAAAATCGCTCCAAAAAGAATAGCAAGGGCGTAATCGGTACAGTGGTGGATTGTGACTCTCTTAATTTTGTACATACAATGAAATACTTGCATGTATCTAAATTTAATGTTAAAACTGAACCGGAGGAAATCTGTGAATTTGTAGTTGGTAAACTAAACATAAATGCTGATATGCTTGCTTGCTTTAAACTCATCAAAAAAGATGTAGACGTATCGAAATTACGATTTGTAAATTTTAAGCTAGGGGTGCCATCTTCCTTATATAGCAAAGCTTTTGACAAACAAATTTGGCCTCTTTCTGTTAAGTTAAGTCCGTTTATCACATGTGATCAGCCAAAAAACTTAAACGAACTTGCAACGATTACTCTTCCACAACATGCAGAGGAGACCTCATAAAATTCCCCCCAACCTGAGCTGCATCTTCATCAAACATCACCCCAACCAGAAACAACAAAACGTTATCTTCGTTCAAAAAACATAATAAAAAAACATAATAAGCTCTTCAAATTCAAACTCTGCTTCTGCTTATGACTCTTCCTCTGCTTACGAATCATCTTTTCTAACATCATCGCCATGCTCGCAGTGTACGCTCTCGGCACGATCATTTACTTTGGCTGTGCAAAAACCTGTTTCTGCAACAATAAAAACAACATCAGCCGTATTTAATATCGATGCCGCCGCTTCATCTTCTCAAAGCTCATCTGAGTCTTCTCGACGTTCATACCCGCCCCCGCACTTGATATCAACAGACTGTGCGCTCACAAAATTGTCACAGGCTGCATCTAATCAAAAACCGGTTTCTGCTGCAACAATAATAACGACATCAGCTGTTGACAAAAACGCCGTCGCTGCATATCCTCAGTGTAGCTATTCAGTTTATTACCAAAACGCTGGTGGAATCCGAACTAAAACAACCCAGCTTCAATTCGCATTGTCTCTGCGTGAGTATGATGTTGTTGTTTTAACAGAGACATGGCTTCACGAAGGTATTTCTACATCAGAAATTTCTGATAATTTTTATCATGTCTATCGTTGCGATCGATGTCCACTAGCAACAAGGCATGAAAGAGGTGGAGGTGTTCTTCTTGCTGTGAGGGCCGATTTCAATAGCAAAATCATTCAACTACCAATAAATGATGCTGGCGTTGAGCAACTATGCGTTCACTTAAATTGTTCTAAACATTATTCCATATTAATTTTTGTATCTTATATTCCTCCAAATAGCTCTATAAAGTTATATGAGAAGCATTTAGAAAACATAGGGTTCATAGCTGAGTCATTAGATATAAATAAGCATTGTATTTTTTGGGGATTTTAATTTGGGAAAAGTTTCATGGGCTTATGATGATAAAATTTTCTTGCCTTTTAATGTAAATTCAGATATTGAATCCATGGTCATGGGTTATTTTTTATCAAATGATTTTCAACAAATTAACAATATTAGCAATGATTTAAAAAGAATCTTGGATTTAATATATTTAACAAATGATTTGAAAGGTTCTTGCGAGTATAACTTGTCACCAATTTTAAGAAACAGTATGCATCAAAAAGCTCTTACAATAAAATTCGAGTTTTATAAATTTAACAGCAATGACGTTGCTGAAGTTTTTGATGAACTTGATTTTTCGAAAGGAAATTTTATTCAAATTGTCGAAGTTTTAAATGCGATTGATTGGTCGGTATTAGATTCATTTGATGATCCGAATAATACTTACAAATTTATTTGTGATAAGTTTTCTTATTCTATTTCTAATTTTCTTCCTAAAAAACCAAAAATCTTGAGAAATAAACCTCCCTGGTTTAATACGCGACTACCTAATAGTACGTTCAGACTGATTTCTAAATGCGCATTTAGAAGTTCGAAAATTCAACCAAGTGTCAAGTGTTCAAATTAGGGAGAAGCGTAAAATGCGAATTTAAATTGACAAGTATTCGAACATGCATTGACAAGTATTCGAACATGCCGAAAATTTATAAGGCTGTGTGCCAATCGGAAACTTTTCACTCGTGGTAGGGAGGAAAATTCTGAATTGAACAAAATTTCTGTCTATTGAAATTGAATTGTCATTTTTACTGTGCCAAATGAAGCATGAAAAGTACACTGCTGCGTTTTCTAATACTTTTTTTATTCAAAATCATATATGTTTAATAAATACTAGTGTCCGACCGAATGTGAATTTTTGCCGAAGCCGAAGCCGAAGCCGAAGCCGATTCGTCGGCAAAATGTAAATAATCGGTCGAAGTCCGAAGCCGAAGCCGAATAACAAACAAATGTTTTAAAGTCAAAAAAATTATAAAAATTTATTGTTTGCTTTTGTTATATATTCATTTACAAGTACGAAAAACGTAATGAAATCATTAAATTCGAATTAAATGTAAGTGTTTTTTTACAAAATTCGGATGTTTCTGCAATTGATTTATTGACGTCAGGATAATGTAGAAAAAAAATGTTATCAATTTTCGACCCAGTCGAGAAAAGCTACTAACTGGGTCATTCCGCCGAGATTGATAACAAAATAGCACATTTGGTCGGTCAAATATTTTAAAAATTTTTTTTTTACCATTAATTTCGTAATGTTTCGGCACCTTAGAACTGCTATAAAAAAATTTTTTGTTGTATTTACAAAATGGCGACCATGTTTTTCATGCAACCACGAGCGATTGTCGTATATATAGAGTTTGCGGTAATGATCATATCTCAGCTCCTATTAAACATACAGCAATAAATGAATTAACATAATATTAATTTTACCTTAAGCTAAGTGGTGACCGTGGCATGCAGGTTAAGTGTGTGGCTTAGCACGCTCGGAGCCCGAGTTCGATCCCCAGCCGCGGCGAAAAGTTTTTTTCAATAAAAAATTTTTCTGATCGGTCACCACCTCTCTGCAGACAATGGCAAACCTCAGAGAGTAAATAATGCCATGTAAAGCTTCTTGAGAACATGAGCCGTTCGGAGTCGGCATAAAACATGTAGGTCCAGTTCTCGGTCAATTGTGTGCAAACATTTAATAACACACACAACACAATTGATCATAAGAAGCTCGGTCAAAGTTCTTTCAAGGTCTGAAATGGCCAATTTGTTATTGTTGTTATGTTAAGCTATTATCTTGCATATCAGAAAAATTAATTGGGATGTTACTTAATTTTAAAAAAAAGTTTAAGTTTCCGAAAATAATCGTAATTTCTGATAACTTTAAAAAAAAATTTTAATATAAAGAAGTTAGGAAGACCTATTTTTTTGGTATAAGATACGTCTTAGTAAGAACTTAAAATATATATTTTTAAAAGTGACTAGATCATAAACTTTTTGGGTTACATCGCTTTGAAAAATAAGAAATATCAAGTTTGCCCCAACTTTGGGGTCAAATATCTCCAATGGGCACGGGTGAAAAAATTTGAAATTAATGTTAAATAGACTACGTAATAAGAGGATTCTGATGATATAAAAATTAAAGTGATTTTTATGGTTCATTAAAAAGATATAGCATTTTAAAATTCGTGCATTTTATTTCATGAGGCATGAGTATTAAGGTGGGTCACCCCATATGGGAAAAAAAAAGTTTTCATTTACCGCCCCTAATATGAAAGCTTATGTTGAGAGGATTTCAGAACAATACAAATTTTTTTTGTGAACCCGAAATCTGCCTTAAATGGTATTTTTTGTATAACTTCACCAGTTTTAACCCGATCGTGAAAGAAGAATATCTTTGGATAGGTCTCAATTAGTACACAAGCACCCCCAAAACTTTAAATTTTTTTTAATAAACTTTCGATAGAGGGCGCATAAAGTAATAAAATATATATGGCTCAATAACGCCTGAACGACTGGACCGAATGTAAAGAAATTTGGTATGAAAAAAAACCAATTCATAAGAAATGATTTATCATTTGAATAAAATTTTCAACGAGTAAACACCAACTCATGAAAGAACAGAAAAGGAGAGAAAAACAAAACAAACAATGGAAAATGTTCCAAATGTGGAATTATGAACGGAGTTAAAAAAAATTCTAAGAACTTATAAAAAAAAAACTGTTTAGCAAAGCAAAAACATTCGGCAAAAATAATCGAATATCTCGGCCGAAACTGAAGCCGAAGCCGAATAATCGGTCGGACACTAATAAATACTGTTGCTTTGCGTAAAATAAGATTATTAAAGCAATAGTTGTGTAAACATGTATAAAAATTAAACAAAAAACCATTTGGTCTTTTGACAAAATTAGGTCGTCGTCAATATAATATCTTTATTGTGTTAATTTGTTGAAAATAACCAATGAATGCTGCTCAGTACATATGTAGTTCAAATTAGTATTTTGTACTGAAATGTATTGAAATGTAAAAACAAAATTTCTGCATATGTTTTTACATTTTCGTGTACTTTCTGCATACGTAAAATTTTGCACTTATCAGTTTAGTGTACTTAACCATCGATTAATTCATAATTATTTTCATTCAACATGTTTTTGATATAATTTTATTCCATTTATAAAATATACTATTGAAAAAAAAAATCAGTAGCAGTGCTAAAATTTTGTCCACCGAACCTAAAAACCTTAAAACTTAACACGCACTACAAAAAAAGTTTTTCACAAAACTTCAAATAACTTTATTATTACTAATACAATCTTCGAATAACAAAACAAATAACAAAAAAGGACTAATTTAAAAAAAAATTATATTGGAGAAAAGACCTGCTGGAAAAATACTGTAAGCCATCAATAGGCATGTGCGGCTGTTTGTTTAACAATGTGTGGCTCTTATTTTATTTCCCCATTTGTGTGCAATTGACCTGAAGGTAAAATTTTCAAAATCCAAAATACTGTATATTTATACTCTATAATTACATTTATAAATCCTTATATACATTACATTTTGAGCACTACACCACCGCCCGCACATTGCTTTAATGAAAAATTAATATATTCTGAATTTTAACAGCATCCAGAAACATCATCAAGCAATACTATTTTTTCAGAAAAAAAAGTCAAAATAATGTAGCTAATATATTTTACACAACCCTCGTCTTAATTTTTCCAAACTTCGTTGCAACTAAGACATAATTTTTTTTTTTTAATTTTCGCTTTTGTCAAAAATTCTCTTCCCTCTTGTCAAAATTTATACTATACCCTGAGTATCAATCCGAGTCAAAAGTTTCCGATTGGCACACAGCCTAAGCAAAAAAAAACTGACAGTAAACAAAATTGACAACTAATAAAACGAGTTCAAGTCAGAGATGAGAAAAATGTAGCGAGTAGCACTTTTTCGAATATCTAATCAGGGTCGCAAACTGCTAAATGCTCATTTGAAGTAGCATTTAAGTGAATTAACTTGACAGAATTTTCTATGGATAAATTCGGATTTAGAGAAGCATTAATGAAATAAATGCGAATTAAGCTTTAAATGCGCATTTAGCTTCCAGTCTGAACATACTATAACCTAAAAAAGTTAAAAACAAAGCAGTTAAAAAATTTAAAAAAACAAAATCTGATAGATTTAACTAGTTTCGACTACTTACACAATTATTTATATAATCAGTACATTTTTATGATTGAGAGAAATTTGAAAACAATCTTTTTGGCAATATATAAATGCAAAACTCAAAACCAATGGAATTCCGTCGAGTATGGAGCTCAATGGCGTTTAATCAAATAGCTCACTTGAGTCTTGTAATCTGTTTGCTAAGTTTTTTCAGACTGTTTATGAAAATAATAATGATTTGACGTCTTCTGATAGTATTACTAGCTTTGATTCTCCAAACCTTCATTTCTTAGAAAATATTATTGATTTAATAGGTGATGTATCCTCCGCTATATCAAACTTGATCAAGCTTGATCAAACTATATCAAGTATGAACGTGGTGGTTTTCCCCCAATGTTTTTTAAACTGTGTGCTGACGTTATAGTAAAGCCCATTGCTTTCTTGTTTAATTTCTGCCTTAAATCAGGCATTTTTTTAGATTCATGGGAAATTTGTTATGTTATCCCTATTTATAAATCCGGTGATCGTAACAATATTAACAACTATAGAGCCATTGTCAAGCAAAGTCCTTTTGCAAAACTATTTGATCATATAATAAAGAACAAGTTATTTGATCATCTAAGGACTGCAATATGCGATTGTCAACATGGATTTTTGCCTGGAAAATCAACTTGCACAAATCTGGCATTGATTTCAGGCAATATTGTTGAAGCTTTAGAATGTTCTTAGCAATTATGTGTTATATATGCTGATTTTTCGAAAGCTTTCGATAAAGTTGATCTCAACATTTTTATACTAAAATTGAGTAAATATGGTCTGTCAAATATTTTGCTGAAATTCTTAAAAGTTTTTTAGTTAACAGAAAACTTGTTGTGAAAATAGGAACAACAAATTCTGAGGTTCTTATTAATGCCTCATCTGGAATTCCTCAAGGCACTCACTGTGGACCATTACTCTTTCTTGTTTTCATAAATGATTTACCTAAATACTTTAAATTCTCAAAATGCTTATTGTTCGCCGATGATGTTAAGCTCTTCTTTAAAATCTCACAATCGTCTGATTGCCTTAAGCTTCAGAGTGATCTAACGCGATTCCAGGATTGGTGTACTTTAAACAACCTCAGTTTAAACCTTTCAAAGTGTTCTGTTGTGACTTTTTCGAAAAGCATAAATCACATTTTTTATAATTTTGTAATTAATGGTCACCAATTAATACGCAAGCAAGAAATGAAAGACTTAGGTGCAATATTTCATTCAAATTTTAGTTTTATCTGTCACATAGATTATACCATTTCAAAATCGTATGCTATGGTCGGGTTTATAAAGAGAAATACTCAAAACTTTAGAGACCCAATGCCCATCAAATCCCCAATGCCCATCAGAAAGATGTATTGGCCCAACGGTCTTCCATCCTATAATTCTCGACGCAAGCTCCTTGGTTTGCAATCTTTAAATGACAGAAGAACCTCGTACTCTTTATTATTCGCTTACCAGATAAATAAATTTTATTATTCTGGCAAAATAAATTGTAGTCAATTATGAGATCGTTTCGTTTTCTATGAGCCTGCAAGACCTTTAAGAACTAATAGACTATTTCAATCTAGAACTAATAGAACAAATTACGCAGCAAATAAGCCTATTAATAGATGCATTTCTCTTTGCAATAATTATGCGAACGTCCTTGATTTCAATTCAATTGAACATAGCTTTAAACTAAATCTTTTTGTATTATTTAATTAATTGTATAATTATAAGATAAGATATTTAAGACAATTTTGTACAGTCTGTAAGATATAATCATCCGTAGACTGAATAAATAAATAAATAAATAAATAAAAGAGTACCATGCGTTGCAATTTCAGCACCATTAACAGCATATAGTGACATACAGAACTTTCTTCACCGGTGTCGATTAGAAATTGTTGTTTAGAATTTTTTTCTGTGATAAAAAGTCGCTCGTAATTCCATCAAAACTGTTGGTCGATATTACAGTCGATGGTGAAATTTTTTGATGCTGGAAACTTACATGGTGATATGTATTTACTTGCTTTGTCAGCAAACCACCAGTGATACCAGCACAATGCGGAATCTTTTCTTGTTTTAGACGTAGATCAAGACTTCGAGTGCGTATTAGGTCTCAACTCCGTACCTAGTCGTTGAATCGGTCTAGAGCGTTATTATAATGCGTCAATTTGCAGTTAGTTTATCAATGTCCGTGGTGTCACAAACGGCAAAAATACTTCTGATTTTGTCTGGCAGTCTCTCAAGAAATAGTGTTCTCAAAATATCAACACTCACCTGACCACTGGACAGAGACTTCATTCTCTGGAGATAGTGCTATGGTTTCTGATCTCCGTTTTCTATTCCACTAAGAAGTATTTTGAGTTGAGCCTCTGCTGTCACAACAAATTAATTGACAATGCGTTGTTTCAGTGCGTCGTATTTATCATTTTCTGGATGCGATAAGATTATATCTCTTACCATGTACAATATGGACTGGTCCAAATTCGTCACAAGATATTCAAATTTTTTTGAATCTTGTGTGCTACCAGCAATACGGAAGCTGGCTTCATTTTGAATAAACAAAACTTCGAGTTCATCTTTCCAAAATGTAGGAAGCTTCGGTATACGGGCAGACAAAACTTCTGCTGAAGGATTATGAAAATCTTGACACGAATTTGTCCAAGAATTTGTAAATTTCGATCAGATCCTGATCCTAATGGATTGCGGTTGCCTGCAGATCCTGATGTGACATCATCTGAAAAAATTGGCATGTTCTAGTTTGTCGGGATGTTTATAAAGTAAAGTTAAAGTTTTAAGTTAAAAAGTGTTACGCCACAATCCCATCGGTTTTGTGCAAGCTTTTGTTTCTCCTATCATATCCTCCAACCACTTCAAAGACGATTTCTTACTCGCAACGTCACTTTTCGGGTTACTTTACTACGCGTAAAATAGCAGAAATACATAGCTAATCCAAACAATCCAGACAAATAAAATTAATCATACGTCATGGTGTCTATAAATGTTATGGATTAATAACATAAGCCCGTATACCGAACTATACTATATACATCTCTCGTAAGACTAATCCTTGAATATGCTTCCGTAGTATGGAACCCTCAATATAACGTTCACATTGATGCAATAGAATCGGTTCAAAAACAGTTTTTACTATTTGCTTTACGTCATCAGCGTTGGAACCCAGATATTATTCTTCCTTCGTATGAAACTCGCCTTAACCAAATTTTACTGCCTTCCTTTTCCTTAAGAAGCAGAAGAATGATGCTTAATGTCACCTTCCTATCTAATTTACTTTGTGGTGAAATTTACTCCCAATATGTTCTCTCATCTCTTATCTTTAACATCCCAAGAAGAGGATCTAGATATTTTATGCTTTTTAAGTTGAGTCAGTGCACTTCAAATTTTGCCCTTCATGACCCTTTACGATGTATGTGTAGTAATGCCTTAAAACGGAAAATGATTACCGTAGTGAAGATAGCAACGCAGGCCCAGCCACGTTTCGAAGTTCGAAAACATTTAACCAAAAATTCACCACACACAATATTTTGACCATAAACGAAAGTGTTCAAATACTCAAAGAAAGTGTTCAATATTATGCTTATGCTTGTCAATGTGTCAATTTCACATTTAAGTACACAATTAGCAGAAACAAAAAATTTCATTCCGTGGCTCAGTGGGTAAATCGGTCGATTTGATTTGATGTGATGAATCGAGTGACCCTGGTTCGATCCTCAGCCAAACTGTTTTATGTTTTTTTTTTTTTTGTTATTTTTATATTATTAATTATTTAATGTAAAAATCGCATTGTACAACATTTTTATTTTTGCCCCATCCCCTGAATAATCTATTGCTCTCTCTTTTGTTCTAAATTGTGCAGTTTTCAATGTGCTATGATTTCGAAAGTAAGCCTTAAGTATAAATAACTCAGTGAAACACAGAAAATAATTCTTATATACCACTATATAATGATGAAAGTACTATCCCATGACAGCAGAACAACCCTGGCGGGGTTTGGCAAACTTAGGCGCTGATGTTTGGAAAATGATTTTTTAATCTTCTTACTCCCAATATTGGACAATTAAGAGCCCAAAAACTGAAGCGTTAATATTATTAACTTAATAAGCGAAGAAGTCCACTGTTCACCCAAATTAAATGCGTAAAAAACATATGTTCCGCGCCTAAGTTAGCAAAACCACGCCAGGAGTTTGCACTCATGAGGAAGGTGACAACCTCTGTATAAGACGTGGTAAATAAGAATTTTGACTTTTTTTAAATTTGTTTCACTGTGCAAACCTTTCAGGTTTTAAATATAAAAAAAAATTAATTTATAAACTTAATGGGTTTGCTTTAAAAACTCTACAGTTTTAATAATAAACTTGAAGTCTAAATAACCCTTTTGGCTTTAAATGGTTTACTATTTGAAACCCAAAAATTTAAATTCATTAATTTTTCGAACGTAAACTGAAAATTTTTTAAAAATAAACTTTTAGGTTTAATTCGAGCTATATCTCCAAAAAGAATTTTAAGGGTTTTCAATTTAAACTCAAATTTTCAACCGTATGGTATGGAATTGTGTGACTAGTCTTTTGTGACTAGGCTTTTGTGGCTGGGCTTTTGTGGCAAGGCTTGCGTTGCTAGGTTTTTGTGGATAGGCTTACGTTGTTTGATATTAGTTTCTGGAATTGTGTGGCTAGTTTTTTGTGGCTGGGCTTTTGTGGCTAGACTTTTGTGGGTAGGATTGCGTTGCTAGTTTTTTGGGGCTAGACTTACGTTATTTGGTCTTAGTTTCTGGAATTGTGTGGCTAGTCTTCTGTGGGTAAACTTTTGTGGATAGGCTTTTCTGGCTAGGTTTTTGTGGCTAGGCTTAAGTTGCTAGGGTTCTGTAGCTAAATTTACGTTACTAATTGTAAGTCTTATTTTCTGGAATTGTGTGGCTAGGCTTACGGTTCGAGGTCTTAGTTGCTGGAATTGTGTGGCTAGTCCCTTGTGGCTATGTTTTTGTGACTAGGCATAAACAAATTTATAATTTTCAACTTATGAATTGCATGGGAGGTAGGCGTGTCTGTAAGATTTCAAAAGCATTCAACATAGCAGATCCTTGGTTTTTTATGTACATGTGTACCAAGTTTCATGGAATTATCTGAACTAATTCTTATCCTGTGTTTAAGGATAAAATATAGGCAGACGGACGGATAGTCCAAATTGTTACAGGATTATTAACTTTGATTTTGCTTTGCATGTAAAAAATAATAATCTGTATTATTTTGATGCGAAAGGGTTGCATTCCTTTTATTATTATTTATTTATTATTTATTATTTTTTTTATTTTTTATTTATTATTACTCATATTTATACTTTTCAAAAAGTTTTTCTTACGAAAGTAGGTAGGTACCATCCAAAAATATTTGTGGGTAATATTTTTTATTAATGTTTGTTTTATAAAGTTGAATTCACGGTTATTTGTTAGAATCGTTAATTTATTAATTTTTAATCCGCGTAGAAACAATTTGTTATTAAAACAGTTATAAGAATACTATTAGGTTTTTAACAACTTGAAATAAGCAGTTGTATCGTTGTATTCATATTTTCGTCGTATTCACATTGTTTTTGCTTTCTATTTGAAAGATAAAAAAAACGTTAGAGCTCAAAAAACGTTTGTTTTAATGTTAAAACCGACATTCAGCATAATAATTGAATTTTTTTGAAATATTTAATATTTATATTTATTTATTTATTTTATTTTATTTTACAAAACAATAATAAATTTTTTTAAATGTTTTTGATATTCAAAGTCTTAGAAATTTTACTAAAGTGTCGCCCTAATAAATCGCTTTAAATCACAGTTTAAATTGTTAAACAAAGTATTTCTGCTATTTAACAAAGCAATTTTAAACGGTGCTACAAAATATTTAAAAAATTTTATTCTTGATTTTCTCGAATTCTTCACATCAAGGAAAAATATAGACGCCAACATTTCCTGTTTACAAATAAAATTATGACCAGCAGCGTTTTCATACCGATTAAACACAAGTTAAAAGAAATAATTGCAAACATTGCCTTCCACAAGCAGTGTGTTCGAAATTTGCTGTGGTGTATTGTGGTGAATTTAAAAACTGTGGCTGAGTTCGAAAAACCCGACGCTATCTTCACCCAATGGGTGAAGATAGCGTCGGATTTTTCAGCCACATTTTCGAATTCGAATATGCATGCGTTGCTATCTTCACTCCGGTAAAATGATTTTATATTTAAATTATAAATACATTTTAAAATTTCGTTTCATACATTAACGCGGTTAATAATATTGTGATATTCTGTTAAAATGTTGGCTGATGTAATTCCATATATTCGACCCCGTTTTAGTTGTTTTTCCTTTATGATACTGCGTTAAATGAAGTAAACACCATCGAATATGATATGTATGCTTGAACTTGTTTGTTTTCAATCAAAAAATGTAAAAGTTTTCTTTTTCACTTGACTCATTAGTTACTTGGTTTGGTGCGCAAGAGAAGATCTGTTTTCCATGCAAGTTTATAACTGCGTTGGCCCAAACACATATCCAATTAATAACATTAGCACGGTGTGCCAAAATTACATAGTGACCCGTATATATATACACATATATGTTTGTTCATAATTACACGTTTATATCTGCGTTATATTTGTAATTGGTTTAGGTGTTTAAGAGTTTTATCTCTTTCAACGTAGGTTCTTGGGTTGGATAGTGGCCGCAAACTTACTAATATTCATATTATTTATAGTAACTTTGGTCTCTTTGTTTTGGAGTTGTATGTAAAGTTAACTTCTTATTTGATGTTGTTTACTTTTTAAATTCAAAAATCTAATATATAAAATCAAAAGTTTATCCTTCTGGCTGTCTGTCTGTTCCGTATAGGCTCGCGTACCGTTTATCCGATAGAGCTGAAACTTGCACACCGAGTACGTTTCATAGAGAGAAAGATCACAGGTGGTGTAAAAAAATGGGCGGAAGTTTGTGAGCATGGCACTCCAAAATAACTTCTAAACGCCTTGACCGATTTCAATGAAATTTGGCTAAAAAAAATTCCAAAGACTTCCGCAAGAGTGCGTTTAAAAGACTCAATAACTCCTAAATGCCTGGACCGATTTCGATGAAATTTGGTATGCACGTTCAACTGCACCCAAGGAAAAACATGAAATATAAAAAATTCCTGCAACACCTGCAAAAACACCTGGACTGATTTCAATGAAATTTGGTATGAAAGTTCGACTGCGTCCAAGATAACATAGGCTATACAAAATTTCAAAGACTTCCGTAAGAGGGCGCTTTGCTTTAAGTAGTGCATTTTAAAGACTCAGTAACAGCTAAACGCTAAGACCAATTTCAATGAAATTTGGTATGTACGTTCAACTGCACCCAAGAAAAAACATAAAATATAAAAAAATTCCAAAGACTTCTGCAAAAGGGCGCTTTAAGTAATGCATTGTTAAGACTCAATAACTCTTAAGCGCCTGGACCGATTTCAATGAAATTTGGTATGAAGGTCCAACTGCACCCAAGATAAAGCATAGGGCGGAAGTATGTGGGTTTGACACTCCATAATAACTCTTAAGCACCTGGACCGATTTCAATGAAATTTGGTATGAACGTTAAACTGCACCCAAAAAAAAAAACATAAAGTATAAACAATTCCAAAGACTTCCACAAGAGGGTGCTTTAAGTAGTGCATTGTTAAGACTCAATAACTCCTAAATGACTTGACCGATTTTACAAAAATTTGGTTCGTGAAATAGCCTGAACCTTCAACAAAATTGAGGCTATTTAAATTTCAGAAAACTTCCGTAAGAGGGCGCTTTATTCAATCAACTCAAAACGGACAAACCGATTTTGATGGAACTTGGTAAGCATTTGTATCTGTTACTGAAATAGATCCTTAAAGTTCTTACAGCAAAAATCAATGAATGAACCGAAGGCAAACGAAGTCAAGTACCAAAGACTAACGAATAAAAAGAAGTTTGACGAATACGAGCAGAAGCTATATAAAGTTGAACAAAAATTAACCGAACAGTATCGACCAAAACATATCGAAAATTGGGAAGCGCGTCGTCTAGGCTCCCATGTTACAGCAGGCAAATATAACTTTGTTGTATAGTTGTCAAGGAGTTTACATACCTTGGAACCGCCGTAAACACCAACAACAATGTCAGCCTGGAGATAAAGCGAAGAATACAAATTGGTTATAGGTGCTACTACGGGCTAAGTAAGCAATAAGGTTCCAAAGTCTCTCTCGATCGTCAAAACTAACACTCTACAAGACGCTCATCATACCTGTGGTTCTCTATGGCACTGAGGCATGGGTGGTATCTAAAACAGATGCAGCCGCTCATGGTCCGAAAGGAAAGTTCTTCGCAAAATCTTTGGTCCTGTGCGAGTTGGCGACGACTATCGCATTCGAATTAACCATGAACTGAACGAGCTCTACGACGACATTGACTTAGTCCAGCGTGTAACAATTCAGCGACTTCGTTGGCTGGATCATTACATTTTTTACATTTTTTACTTTTTTTACATTTTTTTTCACTTTTTGGTGATGTTCCAAATTTGAAAATGTGTTTTTCAAAAAAAATATTGACTTTAAAATTCATAAAAAATCGAAAAAAAATTTAAAAAAAAGCTCGTGTCATACGAAAGCGAATCAAGTTTAAAAAAATACAAAAAAAAAAATCGTCCAGAAATGAACCCGCAAGTGCCGCAACCAGTACGAAAAACAGGGTTTCGAGATAAACGCGTTCAGAGTTTGTGAACAAAGAAAAATGCAAGGAAAAATAAAAATGCGCTCTCACTAATCCGGCTGTAACTTTTGAGCTCGTAAAAATTTTTCCATGAAATTTTTTTCTTAGAATCTTAAAAATATTTACTAAAATACAAAATTATAAAAATAAACGGCCAATGTCATGTCCCTTTTCTCTTTCATTTCAAATTTTCTCTTTCATCAAACTAGACACCTATCAGTGACAATGAAGTCTGGGGGAGGGGGGCGGTTTCGGGCAGCATTTTTTTCGGATTTTGCTTTTTGACATCTTTCTTCATTAGCCTATACCAAAAATGTTACCCAATAACACCAAATAATATAACAAAAGGTTCATACTAAAAAAAAAAAATTTTAAAAAATTTCCCATTTTCATACCTTCATAACAAATTATATATCTATATAAATAAAGCTTCAATATCCATAAAAAAAATTGTATTTTAAAGTACATATATGCAGCAAAATCTTCCATAGCAACAAATTTATTTCACAATATTAATAACAAAAAAAAAATATTTGTTTAGGTGTGATCTTTTCACTCAAATTAACTCAATAACAATGCAAGCTTACGATCGATGACTTTCAACTGATGCTGCGACGAAGTGTGTGCATTAAAATTAAAAAAAACAAATGGTAACTTATTAAATGAGTATTAACAAAAGCTAGAAAATAATTTTACTTCTCAACTTTACATTTTGAGAAATTGATTAATGAGCGGTTTTTCGAGCCAAATACCCCTATGTGCGTCGCTCGATCTTTTTGGGCCAATCCGGTGTTGCGCTGATCTTAAAAACAAAAAAGTAGCAAAAAGGAGTATCTTCAAAGAAAAAATCACGGAAAGTACCAAAATTCATAGTAACTTTAACTTCAAAACAACGCAAAGCAGTACTGTTCAAGGTTTGTTTATGTTTTTGAACGTCTTCTGCTAATTTTCGCTGGTATTTAATTATTGTAAGTTAAATATTATAATAATAATAATTATATAGTTCTTTCATACAAAAGTTTTAAATTTTGTTATGGAAAATAAATAAATATTAAAATAATAATATTAATTTATTTATTATGAATATTAAAAATAAATTAATAAATTGAAATATTAAAATAAAATCGCGATTATGTGTTACTTAATGCTTACCAGACGAATTTGTTGTTTTACTACTACAAGTTTTACTACTAATATATAAATAAATAGCTATCAACCCTGCATTTATTCGTGTTCGCCGAATGCATAATTTTCTGTTTAGACCGCGTGAACATACAGGGTTGCCCATATTCGACGGACCCATGTTTTTGTTAAAAAAATCAAAGAAAAAAATAAAAATTTGGCGGTTGGCAATCTTAATCATTTAATTTGTTCCAAGTAGATTTGTTTACATCAATTTTTGAATATGATATCTCTCAAATGGCCGCCTCTGGCGTTGATGGCGTATTGTGCCCTTTTTGCAGCATTTTCCATCGTTTTCGCCAACATTTCGGCCGGAATAGCGGCTATTTCTTCACGAATGTTGTCGTTGAGCTCTTCTACGGTCCTTGGCTTGTTAACGTAAACCTTTGACTTCAAATATCCCACAAGAAGAAGTCAGGCGGCGTCAAATCGGGCGAACGCGGTGGCCAGTCCAAATCACCACTTTTCGACATCAAACGGCCCGGAAACAAATTCTTCAGAAAATCGATTGTTATGCGACTTGTGTGCGGTGGAGCGTCGTCTTGTTGAAACCAGAACTGCCTCATACGCTTTCGACGAATAATTGGCATCACAAAATTGGTCATCATGTCGCGATAACGCTCCTGGTTGATGGTAACAGCATGGCCATTTTCATTTTGGAAGAAAAACGGCCCAATGACCGTTTTCGCACTAACGCCGCACCAAACTGTGACTTTTTCGTCTTGAAGAGGCACTTCTTGAATCTCCTGAGGATTTTCAGTGGCGTTAATACGGCAATTTTGCTTATTTAAGGTCCCATTCAATGTGAAATGGGCTTCATCGGACATGATAATTTTGTTCCAAAATTGCTCGTCATCTTCGGCCATTTCGATGACTCTTTGGGCCCATTCCAATCGACGAGGCTTGTCCGCAGGCAACAATCTTTGCGTCAATTGAATTTTGTACGGGAACAAATGCAAATCAACGTGAATAATCCGTTGTAAAGTGGACCGAGCCATGCCCAACTGCTGAGAACGGCGTTTTTGGGATGTTCTTGGAGACCTCTCAACACTGGCTCGTACGGCAGCGATATTCTCGGCCGATCGCCTTGGTCGACTTTTATTTCGCCTCTTCGGATTAGAAAGAGCCTCACCAGTCGAAAATTTTTCGTATAAACGCTTAATGGTGTTCTTAGAAGGCGCACTTCTCACATTTTTTAATATTTTAAAAGCACGATGAGTTTTCACAATTGACTTCTTCTGTTGAATGTAAATTTCAACTATTTCAGAGCGCTCGCGTGGCGTGTATTGTTCCATGGTAAAAATCTGCTTGGACTGACGCTTCAAACGCGGTATGTCATTAAGCGATCTGACATCTCTGTCAAAAGTTATGGCGTTGCCAGATGGGTCCGTCGAATATGGGAAACCCTGTACATGATGGCGGATAATGTTCGTTCGCGATTGATGTTCGTCCGGTGTAGACATTACGCCGAACGACGTTTTTATCGCAATAAATTCTTCACAATGAATTCTTCGTTCGTTCAGGCGGTCTAAACGTTCGGTAAGAGTGCAAAAGTTCAAAGAGATATGTAGAAATATTAATGTTGAATACAAAAAATTATTGGGCCACATTAAAACACGCTTTGCTTAATTTTTAGCTATGCTATATTTATGCTCAATCTATCTATATAAATAAAAATCAAATGTCGTTCGTTGGTAATTGCATCAGTTGAGAACGGCTGGACCGATTTGGAAAAATTTTTTTTTAAATGTTCGTCGTAGTCCAACTTAGGTTGATTCGATGGCTTAGATTCTAAAGAATTTTGAAGTTGTATAGTAATTCAAAAGCTACTGAACATCGGAGAGGTCTCAATTGAATGAAACTATAATCAAATTTATCTTAATTGCAAAATGTAAGTTTCAAAATGATTGGGAAAAATTTCAATGGTCAGCGTACTTATAATTGAATTCCAGGGAAAACAATTGTGTACAAAATATTAATGTCATCTGTCCACGCCATCTCCCATAGCTAAATATATGGAAATATATAAATGAATTTTGAAACATATACAAATTGTTTATTAAGATCATTTGTTGTTAAGTTATGTTCTATCTATACTTCTATATCTAATTATTATTATAAACTTATTTTCTTCAAAACTGCTCTTAAAAGTTATTAAAATTTGAGTTTAAAAAGTAGCCAAAAAAATCAAATCCAAACAACATTGCTGCATTGAATCGTTAGAGACACAACCAGCGCGCTGCAGCGTAAAGCTTTCTCGCTCTTTTCCTCTTCAATTGTGTTTGTTGGTATTGTTTCTTTTACTTGAAGTACTTTAAATAAGGGATGTTTTACGTACAAGAGCACACGCAAGAAGTTGTCTCATTCAGTTGGCGGTAGGGATGTCAGTGGGAAAAATACATCGATGTATTTCTGTGACTCGATGCATTGAAATGTACATCGATATCTTTCGATGCATTGGAGGGCATACATCGATGCATCGATGCATCGATTTGCAGACGATTTTTAATATATTATTAAAGCACAAAATATATTATTAGCCTAATTGAACATAATTTCAAATTAATTACTACACCTGAGCTATTTATGTTTCTAATGGACTATCGAATCAGGTCAAAAACGTTTTCGTTTGACCACAAAAATCATAAAAATTTCTATAAATCTAGTTTTTAAAAATCCATCCTCAATTTGACTTATAGAGAGAGTTATAATAGGAAAACCTATAAACACTCGTTTTATTTTTTTGCTCAATTGAAAAATAGATATGGCGGTTCGCTGTACTAGTGATGTCAGTTTTCGATATTTAAAAAACATCGATGCATCGATGCATCGGCTATTCAAACATCGAGTGAAAATTTTTCGATGTATCGAAGCAAAACATCGATATTTTCGATGCATCGATGTTTTTCCGACATCCCTAGTTGGCGGTGAGACTTCAAGCAATTAATTTCTGCTGCTTAATTTTTAGCTATGCTATATTTATGCTCAATCTATCTATATAAATAAAAATCAAATGTCGTCCGTTGGTAATTGCATCAGTTGAGAACGGCTGGACCGATTTGGAAAAATTTTTTTTTAAATGTTCGTCGTAGTCCAACTTAGGTTTTTGCAGAAATAAAAATTGACCACGCCCACTTTAACGCCCACTTTTTTCGATTTATCTAAAATCGGAAAACGGCTGCACCGATTTGGTTAATTATTTTTTTAAATGTTCGTAGTAATCCAATTTTAGATTTCACGGAAAGAAAAATTGACTACGCCCACTTTATTCGATTTATCGGAATAATCGGAAAACGGCTACACCGATTTGGCTTATTCTATTTTTAAATGTTCGTATTAATCCAATTTAAGTTTTTACGGAAAGAAAAATTGACTACGCCAACTTTTACGCCCACTTTTTACGATTTATCTAAAATCGGAAAACGGCTACATCAATTTGGCTAATTATTTTTTTAAGTGTTCGTAGAAATCCAATTTAAGTTTTTACTGAAAGAAAAATTGACCATGCCCACTTTTGCGCCCACTGTTTTGATATATATATCTAAAATCGCAGAACGCCTGGGTTGATTTTGCTAATTTTTTTTAAATGTTTGTAATAGTCTACAAAAGTTTTTTACATAAAGAAAAATTGTCATCTTCCAAGGTATTACACTTGGAATCAATCGTCAAAGAAATTTCAACGGCGGAAAAGAGGAAATCCAGTGTCAGGTTACCCCAATTTATTTTCGACCGACTCATTAGGTTGCATTTGCACAGTCGATCCAAGAAACGATGAGTGCTTCTATTTACGTTTGCTGTTAGTCAACGTTCGTGGCCGAACATCATTCCAAGATTTGCGTACTATAAATGGTGAACTGTGTGACACATATAGAGAAGCGTGTCAACGTTTGCGATTGTTAGAAAATGACACTCATTGGATATACACCCTCGGAGATGCTGGGCTTTCGTCATATATTCATCAAATACTAACACTGTTTTCGATAATTATCTCGACATGCTTTCCATCCAAACCAACTGATTTGTGGAGCAAATACAAAGATGCAATGTGTGATGATATTTTGAATCAGATGCGTATCAGAACATCAAATCAAAATTTGTAACTGAGCGAGGAAATTTACAACGAGGCTTTGATGTTGATTGAGAACATGTGCTTGATGACGTCGAACAAGGCATTATGTGACTTAGGCATGACAGCTCCCAATCGTCCGATGCACGACGCATTCAATCAAGATTTGCGACACAAAATGCAAAATGATTGCGAAGCCTTGAGGGAATTAGTTCGAACGAGCGTTCCACTGTTGAATCGACAACAAAAATGTGCGTTTAACACTTTTATGAAAGCTATGAACGGTGGAACTCGAGGGATTTTTTTTTTACGCTCCCGGTGGAACTGGAAAAACTTTTTTGCTCGCGTTGATTTTGGCAACGAAACGCTCGCAGAATGATATTGCACTTGCACTTGCTTCATCAGGAATAGTAGCTACGTTAGAGGAAGGTGGTCGAACTGCTCATTCAGCACTCAAGTCGCCATTGAATATGCAAATCAATGAAAATTCAACATGTAACATTTCCAAGAACAGTGCGATGGCCAAAGTTTTGCAACAAAGCAAACTGATCGTTTTGGATGAGTGTACAATGGCGCATAAAAAGTCTTTGGAGGCATTAGACAAACGATGCAAGAATTACGAAACAATCAAAACCAGTTTAGTGGTGCGATGATTCTGTTGGCAGGTGATTTTCGTCAAACATTGCCAGTGATTCCACGATCAACTCCAGCCGATGAACTTAATGCGTGTTTGAAGTCGTCCGTTTTGTGGAAACACGTCCAGGAACTCAAATTGACTGTGAACATGCGTGTCGACCTGCAGAACAATCAATCTGGATAAGTATTTTCAAAACAATTGCTGGACATTGGCAACGGCAAAATCACGGTTGACATTTTAGCCGACTGTATTCAATTTCCCGTCGCTTTCTGTCAGTTCATCGAATCAAAATCCGAACTCATCCGAAAGGTTTTTCCAAACATTGCACAAAATTTCAAAAATCATGATTGGTTGAGCGAACGTGCTGTATCGGCTGCGAAAAACATTGATGTCGACAAATTGAATCTTAAGATTCAATCTGAAATAGCTGTCGAATTGATGACGTACAAATCGGTGGATTCTGTTACTTCCCAAGATGATGTCGACAACTATCCAACGGAGTTTTTAAACTCGCTGGAATTACCCGGATTACCGCCTCACAATCTCCAACTGAAAGTCGGGTCGATCCCAATGATTCCGACCGACATGCCATTAGATTTTAAACGCTTGCAGTTTCCGGTAAGGCTTGCATTTGCAATGAAAATTAACAAGTCTCAAGGGCAGTCATTGCGTGTTTGAGGCATTAACCTTGAAAATCCATGCTTCTCGAATGGTCAATTGCCACCATAAATACCATCAGCATTATTTGTTTTCGCTCCAGATAACAAAACAAAAAAATGTCATGTATCATAGATCATTGCAATGAACGAAATTATGTTACAGCTGCGCAATCCAAAAAATATTTCTTTTTTTTAATTGGTTACCTGACCAGAGATCTTCAATCAAAATGTAAATAAAACACCATAAGATTCATTGTACTTATTTTCAAATCAAATGTAAATCAAACATACCCCAAACCTATATGAAAAAAATTATCATTCAAAAAAACGTATTTCCCCCTTTTTAACTATTTTTACACATTTGCAACAGCTTTTCACAAATTTACAAAACAAATACAAATTTTTTTATTAGGACAGGACGACGTCTGTCGGGTCAGCTATCAAAAATAAAAAAAATACTTTATTTCAGCTGCGGTTAACGGTATTTGAACAATATTTGATATGACGGTTCAGTGCACCTACCATTCGTTTTCTAAATATCAATCCGCCACGACCTTGCAACGGAACCACACTTTCAGTGAAAATAAAAATTGAAGGCAAAACAACGTGTGCCGGGTCAGCTAGTATGTAAATATAAATGTTTTGGTCATTAATACTTAAAAAGGTAGATCCAAAATGTGAATCAAAAATTTAAAAACCAGTACAATGTCCAATTTTAGTACCTTCATTCATATGCGTTTCCTGACGTTATTTTTGATTATAAAATTATATTTTAATCATACCCTTGATTAGAAAAATCGAATAAGTAGTATCCAAGATAGACTTGAAAAGAGCGAGAAAAAAATTTTAAAATATTGGCGCATTGCGTTATCAATGTGTAGAAAGGTGTGTTCACATTAGTTAACAGGTGTAAGTGCATTGATACGATACTGAAAGGTGTGGCAAAATTCATTTACAAAGATGTTAAAAGTTACAGATCTTCATTTAGTTTTAGATCGTGTTAAAGAATTAAAATGTCGTTGTTGGGAAACGAAAATAGATTCCTGAGCTGGAAAAAGGTTAAAAACTTTTTATTTAGACTTTTCAAGCAATTAAATACAATTCATACAAAATGAAAATATACAAAAATCGCAACATTGGTCAATCAGTTTTATTGAATCAAATTAAAAAATTTGAAATTGTGTGTACATGAGACCGAGCCTTATTTTCAAGACCATTCAATTTTCACTCCAGCAATATTTCGAACAAAATTTGGTCCCTTTTGCATGACGGTAAGTGGGCACGGCGTCTCCTGGAAATCTTAAGGAACTGTGTATACAAATGAACTGTTTATTAAAAAAAATATATTTAAAAATTTTAAAAAAGTAAAAAAAAAAATTTAGATACTCAAAACAATTTTATTGAAAATTAAAAATTATACGTTCTTATAACAATAGAGTTCAGCTACTACAGCTTTTTCGCACTTTCTCAGCATTAACCCATTTAAAACCACGACCCATAGCATAAAATGAATTTTATGTTAAGGATTCCAGTGGCTGAAAACAAGTTAATGTGGAAAAAATTTACCATCCAAAGTTTGGATTGGGCTCAGGGACAACACAGGACATAACTACTTATCATGCATACAAAGATCTATAATTACATAATCTCTTTTAGTCTACTTTTGAGTTGACCTTTTGACAAGTTAACATCAAAAACGCTACAGTTGTTAACAAAGGTACTCATACGGTTTAAAGGAGCAGTTAACATATAGTTCGTTCTACTAAAAGGTACATAAATTAAGTTGTTTGCGTTTCTGCTGCTTCTACGGTTAGAGTTAAAATTAATAAGAGAAAGGATTTCTGGAGAATCAAATACACCGGTTATAACTTGGTGTAAATAAACGATATCTGCAGACCTCCTTCGCTCACTTAGTGACTGCAATCTTAGTAGTTTTAAACGATTCTCATAAGGAGGAAGGTTTAAAATGTCAGTTCCACTTAAGCCCCCCAGAGCAAACCGAACAAAACGTTTTTGGATCCTCTCTATTCGTTCAACATGCATATTATAACATGGGGACCAAACTTGACTTGCGTACTCCAAGTGAGGACGCACTATTGCATAATACAACGTTGTAGTTGTGATCATGCTATTGAATTCTTTGGCCCAGCGTTTTATAAATCCAAGAATTGAATACGCTTTTTTACAAATATTATCAATATGAATGTTGAACGATAACTTAGGATCCATGCATACACCAAGGTCTTTGACCACATCTACACGACTTAAAGCAGTATCTTTTATATTGTAATCAAATAATAAATTATTCCTTTTTCGCGAAAAGGTCATAGTTTGGCATTTACTAGGATTGAGAAGCATATTATTTTTAGAACACCAAACTTCAAAGGATTTCAGATCAGCCTGGAGTAGGTTGGAATCATCTTTAGTATTTAGTTTTCTGTATATTTTCATATCGTCTGCATAAATCAGCAGACGAGAGTGTTCAATGACGTGTGTGACGTCATTTATTGCTAAAATAAACAGAAGTGGACCAAGGTGGCTACCCTGAGGTACACCTGATTCAGCAATAAATTCTGCAGACAACACCCCTCGGAATCGTATTTGATAAGATCGCTCAGTCAAATACGATTTTATCCAGCATACAAAATATTGTGGAAATCCCATTAATTTAAGTTTGAATAAAATTAAGTCATGAGGTAATTTATCAAATGCTTTAATTAAGTCAGTATAAATACAGTCGACCTGGTTACCAGATTTCATTGAATTTAAGCAGAATGTTGTAAAATCAAGAAGATTAGACACTGTGGATCTTCCATTAACAAAACCATGCTGACGAGTTGTTATGACTTCTCCACAATGAATTTTAACACGATCGTACACAATTCGCTCAAAAAGTTTGGGAATCGACGAAAGCTTGGCGATGGGCCTATAATTATTAACATCATTCCTGCAACCTTTTTTATATATAGGACTTATAAATGATTTTTTCCAAAAAACTGGAAAATAACTTTCTGTAATTGATTTACTAAATAATAAAGCAAGTGGTTGACACAAAACGGAACCGCATTGAGTTAACACTGCGGCAGAAATTCCATCGGGTCCAGCGCCAAAGTCCTCATCAATTGTCCCAATATACTTTTAAATATCCTCGGAGGTAAAGGATATAGACTCCAAAGAGACCCTGGGTGAAGAGTTCATGTAGTCAAAGTAACCTTCATCAGGATTAAACAAATCTGAACAAAAAGATTCCTTGAAAAGATTGGCAAAAAGGCCACAAATTATAGAAGGATCATCCGTAAATCCGTCAAGAGTTTTGAAGGATGAAGGAAATCCATCAGATTTTTTCTTAGTATTTATGAACCCCCAAAATTTCTTTGGATCTGACAATATTCTCAACTTAATATTGTCTAAATATTCATTATACAAAAGAGCTGAAAGGTTTTGAAATTCCAGAAACAAACTTTTGTAGATTTCTAGTTCATTTGAGTCCAAACTACAGACGTATCTCTTCCAAGCCCTATTCCTGTTATTGCGAAGTGTTTTCAACTCCTTTGTGTACCAAGGGTATGCAGATTTTTTCGCAAATTTGAGGCTATAAGGTACGGACTGAGAAATTACAGCAAAGAGTTCTAAATAAAAAAATTTATGGAATCATCAAGATTATGTCCATTAATATATTCTAAAATTACGTTAAGTTTATTGTTAAGTAAATGATTCAACCTCAAAAAGTCAGCTTTATTGAAATTGAATTCATAAACTTTATCCATTGAACTAGAATTAACTATATTCTCTCTATCCAATTTATACCAAATACTCAATGGTGGATGATATACATCAATAGTAGTTAGAGCATGGAAGGCCCTCTTAACAATGACATTGTTACTGTCCGTAGTTAAGACCAGGTCAAGAAGTCTTTCCAGACTATTATAAATACAACTCACTTGTTGCAAGTCAGAACATATACTGTCAGCAAATATATGCTCCCCAAGAGTCTTCGCATTAGATGCACAAAAAAATGTATCATCGTCAGAAGAATGCCATTTTAAGTCGGGCAGATTAAAATCGCCCAACAATAAAATGTCGTCATTAACGTCAAGAATATTAAGAATATAGTCTAGACAATCAGCCAGACTTGTATATAACTCTGCACTACTATTTGGAGGAACATATGCATTAATTATGTGTGCATTTGAGCTACAATGTATAACCTTAACGCATATTAGTTCAATATTAGAAGCGCAGGGTATATCAACAAAGGAACTGACAAAGCAGTTCCTTACAGCAATAAGAACACCACCACCAACAGAAGAAATATCGCTGGAGTATCTGTCCTTTCTAAATACTTGGAAACTATTGTCAAACAATTCCAAGTCAGTAATGCTTTCATTCAACCACGTTTCAGTAAACGCGGTAATGTCCTCAGAACAATTCTGAGTAGAAAGAAATAAGTCTCGCGCTTTGGAGCGCAATCCCCTTACATTTTGATAGTAAAGGGATAGCCTATTTAGTTTTTTTGGTTCCGACGAGCTTTATTATTTGAGCTCCTTGACTTGTTTTTAGGTATAAATTCTGAAACGAGGATATTATCGGCCCACATATTAGAATTGAGAACAGTTGAAAAATCTTCGGCTAAAATATAATATATATTCTTAGGCCTTACTGAATATAATTTCGTTTTTGGAGCGAAAACTTAGTGTACTTGAAAATCTTCTATACAAATAAAGGACGGTCTTATGTAAAAAGTAAACAGTTAATGCAACTTAACAACAAGCCTTGAAATATTTTCATAAAAATATGTATCGCCCATTTCATATTGAAGTGTAATATAAGTTGCACTCACCATCTCCGATTTGGCTCAAATTTTTTACTTGGATTGGTTTATTGTTTAAAAAGCAAATCCGGAGTTTGAGATTTAAGAAGTTTTTTTCGTGGACCCACAGCCATCCGTATGCCTAAATAGGGCATATTTTGAGACAGCATAGCTCTGTTAATTTAAATTCGATTTTTGTAAATAGGGTGTCATTGGAAAGGTTATTTTGTCTTTTTCAAGGAAAACATAGAAAACTGCAGTAAGTCAACCAATTTTTAATTAAAAAGTTTAATGCCATGCCAGCATCAGACGCTATAATTTTCATTTTTGTAATTTTCACGTTCTATTATCTCTTCAACGATATAAAATGAAATTGTGCTCTTGATGGATTCAGAAGATTGAAAACCGTGAAGATTGATATTAATGAATTTTCAATAAAATTTCAACTAGCTATCATTACATTTCTAACATTAAATTTTCATAAAATATTTTTTCTCAATTGTTTTTGTATTAAAAATTTGTTTAATTTGTATTCAAAATTCATTAACACTTCACGTTGTATCGCTAAAACTTCCGAACTCTTTAAGAGCACACCTTAATTGTATATCGCTAGAAAAGTAATGAAACCTTAAAAAAGCTTATATTATGAAAGTTAAAAAAAATATATGGTCTGGTGCTGGCATTATACTTTGAAATTAAAAATGGGTTGACTTACTGCAATATTTCCAAAAGTTTTATATTTTTCCTTTAAAGTAGACAAAAAACCTTTCGAATGATACCCTATTTACGAAAATCGTATTTAAATTGACTGAGCTACGTTTTCTCAAAATAGACCCTATTTTGGCCGCGAAAAATTATTGCAAAAATGTATAACTTAGGATTTGGTTTCTAATCATTAAACCAATCCAAGAAAAAATTTGAGCCAAATCGGAGATGGTAAGTGCAACTAATAAGACACTTCAATATAAAATGGCCGGTATGTTTTCTATCAACAAAACAAAAACCCCGATTTAACCTGAAAAGGCATTGATGTCATCAGTTTTTCTGCATTGTTCTGGCAAAATTATTAGTTACCATCTCGGAAATATGAGGCAATGGATTAAAAATGTAAGAATTCTAAAAATATGAGCCGCAAGCAAAGAGTCTAGATAGATTTGTTTAACATTTCAAAACGTTGCTGAAAATTGCGGAGACGTTTGAAGTAATACCAGTTTGTACATTCCAATACATTGGAAACTTATTTATAGAAACTTATTTATATTATACTTATTTCACTGCTAAACTGAACGATAAAAGATTTTTTGAGCAGACGAAACGGGGATTTTTTTTCGGTCAATAGCGACCTTTGTTTGGGCTGCACTCAAAAAAGCACTTCACTTTGTGATCCTATCTGAATGCATATATAGTAAACACGTTGCCAACAAAAATTAAAAATACTATTTGTAGAAGTTCTTATTTAGGAAATGAAATCATTAAAGCTTATAAAAAATGAATCTATTTTATTGAATGAAATTTGTGGATTGAACAAAATTTGATTTGAAAAATTTGAAGGAAAATAAATATGAAAACATGATTCATAAAAATATCAAAAAAGTTAAAATGCAAAGCATTTATTTGAACAGGTATAACATTCCCTCAGACTTAATTTGTTCAAGAGTATGGTTCAAATCTGACAGTCTTCTTGCGTATCCTTTGTGAACGACGTAATCTATTTAAAACTGGAGATATTTCGGCTTCACCATTGCTTGTCGATGGCTCAGAAGAATTCTCGGTTGGTTCTGACCCTGGTGATGATACCTCTGTATTTTTAATTGGATTTCTGAATTGGATCGGCTTGAATTGAATTGGTCATCGTTGGAATTGGTTGAAGTTCTATGTCCAGATCCTCATTTCCATACATAGTTGATGGTTGATTATTTTTTGAAGTTGAAAGTTGATTGTGAATCCGTAATTGGTTTTGATGTCTTCGAATTATGCTTTTTTCCGTTTTAATTAAGTAAATCAATCGACCGACAACAGCATGAATAACACCTCTAATCCATTTATTTTTCCCGATGAAATTGCGAGCGTAAACATGTTGACCCACTGTTAATATACAGTTCAATTGTTTCTTTGGAGGTCTAGATGGAAACAGAGCTGATAAAATAGTTCGCGGTTGCCGACCGTGCAAAAGTTTTGAAGGAGATTTTCCTGTCAGAGGATTTGGAGTTGCCCTGTAAGTTGCTAAGTGCTTATACAACGCTCTATGCCCGTTGTCATCCTCGCGAATTATTTTAGTGAAAGACTCTTTGAAAGTTCTAACGGTTCTTTCTGCTTATCCGTTTGAAGCTTGATGAAATGGAGCACTTGTGAGGTGCTCAATTGAATTGAGTTCACAGAAACTTTTAAATTCCGCCGATGTAAATTGTGGTCCATTGTCAATTACAATTGTCTTAGGAAGTCCCTCCACAGAAAAGATTTGTTGTAACTCATGAATGGGTGTTGATGATGTTGCCGCTGATAGTTTGACCACATACGGAAATTTTGAAAACGACTCAACTACTACTTACCACATAGAAGCAAAAAAAGGTCCAGCAAAATCTATGTGGATTCTTTCCCATGGCTGTGTAGCTTCTGGCCATGATGAAAAAACTCGCTTGGGATTTCGAGCAGTTTCTTGACATACCGAGTAGGAACGTAACAAATTTTCTATTGCCTCATCGGTTTTAGGAAACCACACGTAACGACGTGCCATTTGTTTCATTCTAGATGTTCCCCAGTGTCCTTCATGCAGCATCTCTAAAACCTGTTTGCGAAGTTGAAGTGGAATTACAACCCGTGTGTAATCCATTTCGAGCAACAGGATCCCACTCTGAATAGTTAGTAACAGTTTCCGATTAAAATGTGGCAATATATGATCCTGACATTTCGAAATTGAATTTGGCCATCCATTGGCGACATACAGCGTGACTGCTTGAAGAGTTTCATCTCGCTTGGTAAGTTCAGATATGATTTTAGGATTAAGTGGAAATTCATCGATAGTCGTTTGAAATAGTCCATTTCATCAAGCATATCTCTTCCTTTTTCATCAAAATCTCTATCTTCTCCACTTGGGAGATGTGAGAGAGCATCAGCGTTACTGTGTTGATTAGTATTCTTGTAACGAATTTTGTAGTCATATGCCAAAAGAATGATTGCCCATCGTTGCAATCGATGTAAAGTCAGGACTGGTAGCTTTTTGTGTGGATGAAATAGCGTCGTAAGAGCTTGATGGTCTGTTATCAGCTCGAAATGTCTTCCATAAATATACGGATGAAATCTAGTTACTCCAAATATGATGGACAACGCTTCTTTCTCAATCTGAGAATAATTGACTTGACTTCCATTAAGAGTTTTCGAAACGAATGCTATTGGCATCTCTGATCCATCAGGGTAACGAAGAGATAATGCCATGTTCACACAGAGAGTTAAGTTTGCGTTTCCAGTACAAAGTTGCGTTTTGCCGTTAAACTCAATTTAAACGCTGGCGTTTCCAGTACAATTTTGCAGGAGAAAACGCAACTAAACTCAACTTGCTTTCTACGTTTACCAAAACTCAATTTGATACATGCCTAAAAGTATGCTAGTGTTTGATAAAAACATTCGTTCAGTTAGATTTTAGCTGTGTTCGATTCGATTGCACGATAAAAAATGCCAACAACAGCTGATTCTCAATTGTGCAAGTTTCTATTTGTATTTTATTTTTAACAAAAATAAGCCAAAAAACAAATAAAAGAACTATGGAAAGTTTAGAAGATTTTGTACATTGTAACTCCAATGTATATGTTGTCAACGCGTACATTCCTCCAAAGAGCAGTGCTGACGTCTATGCTAACCTTGCGGATTGCATAGAATACATTATAACTTTACTTGACGTTCATGACGACATTTTATTGTTGGGTGATTTTAATTTGCCTGACTTAAAATGGCATTCTTCTGACGATGATACATATTTATGTGTATCTAATTCGAAGACCCGCCAAGAACATATTTTTGTTGACAATATATGTTCTGACTTACAACAAGTGAGTTGTATTTATAATAGTCTTAATCGACTTCTTGACCTGGTCTTAACTACGGACAGTAACAATGTCATTGTTAAGAGGGCCTTCCATGCTCTTACAACTGTTGATGAATACCATCCACCATTGAGTATTTGGTACAAATCAGATAGAGAAAATATAGTTAATTCAAATTCCATAGACAAAATTTATGAATTCAACTTTAAAAAAGCTGACTTTTTGAAGTTCAATAATTTGATTCATAGTAAACTCAATGTAATTTTAGAATACATAAATGAAAATAATCTTAATAATTCCATTAGTTATTTTTATTTGGAACTCTTTGCTATGTTTTCTCAATCCGTACCATATAGCATCAAATTTGCGAATAATTCGACGTACCCCTGGTACACAAAAGAATTAAAAACACTTCGCAACAACAGAAACAGAGCATGGAAGAAATATGTCTGTAGTTTAGACTCAAATGACCTAGAAACTTACAAATGTTTGTTTCTGGAATTTGAAAATCGTTCAGCTACGCTATATAATGAATATTTAGACAATATTAAGCTGAGGATATTGTCTGATCCAAGGAAATTTTGGGGATTCATAAATACAAAAAAGAAATCCGATGGATTCCCTTCATCATTTAAAACTCTTGACGGATTTACTGATGATCCCGTCATAATCTGTGGCCTATTTGCTACTCTTTTTAAAGAATCATTCTGTTACGATTCTTTTAACCCTGATGTTGGGTATTTTGATTATATGATTTCTTCGCCCAAGGTTTCTATGGAATCTATATCCTTTACCGCTGAGGATATTTTTAATTATATTGGATCGATAGATGAAGATTTTAGCGCTGGACCTGATGGAATTCCTGCCGTTGTGTTAAAACAATGTGGTTCTTTTTTGTGCCAACCACTGTCTTTGTTGTTTAATAAATCTATAAATGAAAGCCTTTTTCCTCAATTTTGGAAAAAATCATTTATAAGCCCCATTTATAAAAAGGGTTGCAGGAATGATGTTACTAATTACAGGCCCATTGCTAAACTATCATCGATTCCAAAACTTTTTGAGAGAGTGGTGTATGATCGGGTTAAGAGGTACTGTGGAGAAGTCATAACAACTCGTCAGCATGGTTTTGTTAATGGCAGATCCACTGTATCCAACCTTCTCGATTTTACATCTTTCTGCCTTAATACAATTGAATCAGGTAACCAGGTCGACTGCATTTACACTGACTTTAGTAAAGCGTTTGATAAATTACCACATAATTTAATTTTATTTAAACTCAAGTTATTGGGATTTCCACAATATTTTGTTAGCTGGATTAAATAGTATTTGACAGAACGATCTTATCAAATACGATTCCGAGGGGTTCTGTCTGGTGTTCCTCAAGGCAGTCACTTAGGTCCACTTCTGTTTATTTTAGCTATTAATGATGTTACCCACATTATTAAGCACTCTCACCTGTTAATTTATGCAGATGATATGAAAATATACAGAACAATAAATGCTAAAGACGACTCCAACCTACTCCAAGCTGACCTGAAATCTTTTGAAGTTTGGTGCTTTAAAAATAATATGTTTCTAAATCCTGTTAAATGCCAAACTATGACCTTTTCGCGCAGAAGGAATAATTTAATTTTTGACTACAATATTAAAGATACTGCTTTAAGTCGTGTTGACGCCGTCAAAGACCTTGGTATATGCATGGATTCTAAGCTGTCGTTCAACAATCATATTGATTACATTTGTAAAAAAGCATCTTCAATGCTTGGATTTATAAAACGCTGGGCCAAAGAATTCAATAGCATGATTACAACTACTACGTTGTATTATGCAATAGTGCGCCCTCACTTGGAGTACGCAGTTCAAGTTTGGTCCCCAAGTTATAGTGTGCACGTTGAACGTATAGAGAGAATCCAAAAACGTTTTGTTCGGTTTGCTCTTAGGGGCTTAGGTGGGATTGATTTTTTGAACCTTCCTCCTTACGAGGATCGTTTAAAACTTTTAAAAATGCAATCTTTAAGTGAACGAAGGAAGTCTGCGGATATCGTCTATTTACACCAACTCATAACCGGTGTGTTCGATTGTCCGGAATTACTTTCTCTTATAAACTTTAACTCTAACCGTAGAAGTAGTAGAAATGCTAACAACTTAATTTATCTACCATTTAGTAGAACAAATTACATGGCTACTGCTCCCTTGAACCGCATGAGTGCCTTTGTTAACAACTGTACATTTTTTGATGTTAGTTTGTCAAAAGGTCAACTCAAAAGTAGATTGAAAGCTATTGTGTAATTAGATCTGTATTTGTGTATGCATGGTTAGTTGTTAAGTTCTGTGTTGTCCCTGAGCCCAATCCATTTTATGGTGGGTAAATTTTTCCCACATTAACCTGTTTTGAGCCGCTGGAATTCATGACATTGAAATATTTCGATGAGATTTGGATTGTGGCTTCAAATAGATTAATGCTGAGAATGTGCGAAAAAGCTGTAGTAGCTGAACTCTATTGTTATTGCATGTAAAAAAAAAGATGAGGGTTTCTCATCAGTCAGTCAGTATGGGCCGTAAAAAGCTGAGTTTTGAGCGAAATTCCAGAAATTGGCGATCATTTTAATCCACCGTAAACTCAATTTTGCCGACGCATCTCTGTGTGAACAGCTGGATTTAAAATCAAACGAAACGCAAACTAAACTCTGTGTGAACATGACATAAGACTGCCCGATACCAAGTTTAGAAGCATCTGTGGCTAAAATGATTTCATACTTGTCATTATAATGAACGAGTCTTACTCTTGTAAAATTGTATCTCTAAGTGATTTGAAAGCGTGTTCTTGTCTTTGAGTCCATACTAATTTTACATTACTTCTTCTCAGCTCATTAAGAGCAGCTGCTTTTGATGAAAAATTTGGAATGAATTTATTATAATAATTAAGCTTACCGATAAAAGCTTCAACTTATTTGATATTTTGTGGTCTAGGCATTAGTTTAATTGCATCCAGTCGCTTTTCCGATGGCTTGATCCATTTGCATCGATAATGTGACCAACATATTCTACACTTTTTTCGGCAAAGAAACATTTTTCTTTTTTGCACCTGAGTCCGTGGTGGTCAAGATTTTCAAATATTGATTTAACATTTTGAACATGTGCAGGATTATTACCTCCAGTAACTATGATTTCATCTAGATAAACAGCGTATCCAGAAATGCCTGTAACAACATCTTCCATAAATCTTTTGGATATTGAAACAATCCAAAAGGTGTGTTGATAACCATGAGTTTTTTTGAAGAATCAGATAACTCAATTTGAAGATAAGCATCGCTAATGCCATGTCTACACAGAGAGTTTAGTTTGCGTTTCCAGTACAAAGTTGCGTTTTGTCCTTGAACTCAATATAAACGCAGGTTTTTTCTATACAATTATGCAGGAGAAAACGCAACTAAACTCAACTTGCTTTCTACGTTTACCAAAACTCAATTTGATACATGCCTAAAAGTATGCTAGTGTTTGATAAAAACATTCGTTCAGTTTGATTTTAGATGTGTTCGATTCGATTGAACGATTAAAAATGCCAACAACAGCTGATTCTACATTGTGCAAGTTTCTATTTGTATTTCATTATTAACAAAAATAAGCCAAAAAACAAATAAAAGAATTTGGGAAAGTTTAGAAAATGAGGGTTTCTCATCAGTCAGTCAGGATGGGCCGAAAAAAACTGAGTTTTGAGCGAAATCCCAAAAATTGGCGATCATTTCAATCCACCGTAAACTCAATTCTGCCGACGCATCTCTGTGTGAACAGCTGCACTTAAACTCAAACGAAAGGCAAACTAAACTCACTGTGTAGACATGGAATAAGATAGATTTTGGTGAAATACTGTCCACCTTGAAGCTTGTGGAACAACTTCTCTATCCGAGGAATTGGATATCGATCTGAGGATTAAGAGTGACTTTGAAATCTGCACAGATTCTTAATCTACCATCTGGCTTTTTAACAATTACGATTGGAGAAGCCCGTTCACTAGGTTTAATAGGGTTTAATACTTTTGAAGAAATAAGACGATCGAGTTCTGAACGAACAGCATTATATTGCGCAAATGGTATATTGTATGGTTTGAAAAACTTAGGATGAGCGTCCGCTTTTACAACAATTTCCGCTTTGAAAGTTGAGCCCAAGAGTTGACGCAAAGAGTGAATTATACTCTGCCGTGAGATTACAGAGTGAATCCATTAGCACCTGGTGGGATGGCGTGCTGAGCGAAGACGAGAGTCACTGACTAGACATAGATGAAACATTAGGAATACTGAGTTGAAAATTCAATTTTTGGAACCAATCTAAACCTAGAATATTTGAGGCGTTATCGTTTTCAACAACAAGAAGTGGCAATTTTAACATTGAATTATTCCATACAACCTCGACAGTGGTTAGACCTTTCAATGGAAGTATGTTTCCTCCATATGTCCGTAGAACTTTGTTTGTACTATCATATTGTGGTTTACCTAATTTTTGGTAACCAGAAGTACCAACACGCGTGCATGTCGCACCTGTGTCAACTTGAAATTTTAAGCGAAGGTTATTGACAGTGATATTAATAAATATTTTCTCTAAACGGTTGCTAGGATTTGACATATGTTGGATATTTTTGAAAACCGGTTCAATAATTTCTGCTAAACCAATCGTTTCCAAATCTTCTTCGACTATATTTACATCCCCTTTTTTATTGGGTTAAGAATCGCTTTAACGATATAAAGAGTTAGAGCGATTTGAAAAAGTAGATTGAGATGACTGACATACACTCGATATATGCCCAGTTTTTGAACAAGTGTTGCAAATTGATTTATTTTTATAATGAAAACATTGACTTCGCTGGTATGACTTACCACAACCCGGACAGGACTTGTAGGCAACCTTAGTTGTGCTACGACTTCGATTCCTTCGGTTTTGCTGTCTATTTTGACTATGAGCAGGATGAATGACTTGAGCTTTGTTGATTTCGGATGAATGACTTGCTTCACCTTTGATTTCCGAACAAGTATTCATCGTTTCTTCGTATATTGTTGCAATTTGAAGTACTTTTTCCTGAGCTGGATTCGACTTTTGCAGTGCGGATGAGCGTACCCGATCATGAGGCGTGCGAATAACAATCATATCACGAATTTTATTATCCACATACGATTCTGTACATCCCACTTTCTCGCATTGAAACATGCAGTCCTTGGCTGCACCACGTAATTCTGCCACCCTATCTGTATAATTCTGATTTTCCTTCATTGTTGTGCTATAAAACTTGAACCTTGCTGCGAGAACATGCTGCTTCTTGACGAAATGTTCATGAAGAATTTTAATTAACTCTTGGTAAGATATTTCTTGTACTTGCCCGTTGAAAATTTTCTGTAGAAGTTCGAGTGACTCGCTACCAATCCAGCTTAACAAACATGCTCGTTTCTGATCATTCTCGAGAACCCCGCTGGCAAGAAAGTGTTGCTCCAACTGCAATACATACGTGGACCATTTGTCAACTGCTTTATTAAAACCTCGAAACGTTGCTATTGATGAATTTTTTTGGTCTCTTTGAAAAGAATTCGCTATCATCTGCTGGTTTTCTAGTAAAACCTGGGCAATGAATTGTTTATTTGCAGCTTGCATTTGTAGCAAAATTTGTGAAAGTGCCTGCATATCTAGTGTAGGTTTCTGTTTACATTTCCTCGTCGCCAAATGTGAAAGTTCTTATTTAGGAAATGAAATCATTAAAGCTTATAAAAAATAAATCTATTTTATTGAATGAAATTTGTAGATTGAACAAAATTTGATTTGAAAAATTTGAGGGAAAATAAATATGAAAACATGATTCATGAAAATATCATAAAAGTTAAAATGCAAAGTATTTATTTGAACAGGTGTAACACTATTCGACACCCATTTTTCGAAGATATGTTTGTTTTGATATAAAGTATATACATACCAAATTTTATTGTTGGGAGTATATTATGAGCTTAGTTTTCAATTTTTGCGTTGTATTGGAGGTAGGCGTGCCTGTGGGCGGATTCCAAAAATATTCAATAGTGCAGATCCTTGGGTCAATATGAATATGTGTACCGAGTTTCATCCAATTATCTAAACTCCTTCTTCTTATCCTGTGTTTACGGACAACACACAGACGGCCGGATGGACGGACAGACGGACGGACGGACGGACGGACAGACGGACATGGAAAGCTCGACTCACGAGGTGACCCCGATCAGAAATATAAATACTTTTCTATACCGGACTCGCTTCGTTCTATGCGTTACAAACGTTTGCTCAAAGTTAATATACCCTGACCTTTCAGATTTAGGGTATAACAAACTTGCAAACAGATAAAAGAAATCAAGTGTTGTATTCGCTTTTAAACCTAAACTACCCCAATTGGCTATGGGTGCTTTTTTTGGTATTTTAAGTGATTTTATTTAAGTGTTATATGTGGATTTTTTTTATTTAATGATGTCTTGATGTGCCAAGTTTATATGTTTAGTCTATAAATATCAATACCAAAGGCTTCACTCTTACAAGGGAAGCAAATATGTAAAAAAAGTGTTGTAGAACAGGGTGCGGAGAACTCTATTTACAAACGATTACACTATGCGTCACTGTTTTTGTACACGGCAATCCACTATATAAGTTAAGAAACACAATATTTAGTTATAATTTCATTTCATTATTTGCATTGCAAGCAGATAAATCTTTTCTTTTTGGGTTATTTTTATTCCATTTAACCATTCTAGATTGTGCAATGTTAACCATTCTATTTTGTGTCTATGATAAGTTGGAAAAGGAATTATAAATTCACAATTATCTTCTTGTCCTATTAAGAGCCATATCTGGTTTTTAAAAACATTAATCGGGGCTTCTGTCGCTGGTACAAGGTTATGTCCTGAACTTTCGTCTGAATGAGTTGCTTTAGTAAGAGAATTTAGTGTCGGCTACTATGTTCGTGCGTCCTGGTTTATATTTAAGTTCATGGTCGTATTCTTCTAAAATAGCTTTCCATCTTTTTAATTTTGAGTTGTCATTTTTGTTGCTGAGTGCGTACGTAAGTGGTTGGTGATCGGTAAATATTTTAATTTTTGCTGTACCGTAAAGGTAATTTCTAAGAGATTTTAATGCCCAAATTATGGCGAGCATTTCTTTTTCGTTAACTGCGTAATGCTCTTCTGTCTTACTTAATGTCCTAGAAATGACAGTGATGGGTTTTTCATCCTGTTCTAAAACTGCGCCAATGGCGTGTTTCGAAGCGTCAGTCGTCAAATGGAACTCTTTTTGAAAATTGGGGTAAGTAAGAATAACTTCTTCTGAAACAAGTACGTTTTTGATTTTATTGAACGCGTCTTTTGCAATATTATCTTACTAAATGAAGGTTTTTTTTGATTGATTTTTTGATATTCTTCCTTCCTCTCCTCTTAAGAACAAGGGGTTTTGCTATTTTCGAATATCTTTTATAAATCGTCTGTAATATCCTGATAGACCAATGAAGGCTCTTAAATCTCTAATAGTACAAGGGTAGTGAAAGTCAACTATTGCATTCACCTTATTGGGGTTAGTTTTGATACCTTCTGCTGAAACTAAAAATCCTAGGAATTCTATCTGTTTTTTGAAGAATTCGCATTTGTCAATTTGCACTTTCATGTTGGTTTCCTGTAACGTTTTGAAAATTTCGTGAATGTCTTAGACATGATTTCTTTCATCATGGCTGAAAATGATGATATCATCAATGTAGACATAGCAGATTCGGCCAATGTGTTTTCTTAGAATATCATCCAAGGCACGTTGGAAAATTCCAGGAGCGTTTTTTAAACCGAATGGCAAACGTGTGAATTCCTATTTTCCATTTTTCACAGAAAGGCAGTTTTCTCTATATCAGATTCCTTTAAAGGAATTTGGTGGAAACCGCTTTGTAAGTCTATTGCCGAAAATATACTGATTTTCCTAATTGTGCTAAAACTTCGTTGATGTCTGGGATGGGGTAGCGGTCGGCTATTGTTATTGCGTTGAGTTTCCTGTAATCTATGACTAGTCTGTATTTTTTTCGTTGGATGCATCTTGTTTCTTCGGAACTATCCATACTGGGGAGTTGTATGGTGACCGTGAGGGTCTAATAATTCCATCATCTAACAATTTTTGTATTTGGCTCTCTACTTCTTCTTTTAGTGACATTGGATATGGGTAGTACTTCGTATATACTGGTGTATCAGAGTTTGTTCTGATAGTGGAAACAACTTTTGTGGTGTACGTTAGTTTTTTATTCGGGTCAGTAAAAAGATCAAAATGTCGGTGAACTAATTTATTCATTGCTTCTTTTTGTGATTCGTTCGTGTGATTGTTTCGTATGTCAATATTATTTACGTCCTGAGAGGTTAATTGTCTAAGTCGAATTTTAATGGAGTTGTTGATTGTCATAAGGTTGTATTTTGTATCAATGATGGCGGCATATAAGCCAATTGTGGGTGAAAATGTTGTTGCTGCGAATAATTTGAGAAATTTTGTGGGTAAAATTGTTGATGCTGCGGAGAATTTGGGAAATTTTGTGGGTAAAATTGTTGATACCGCTGTTGGAATTGTTGCCGTGGTGGCAATGGAGGTGGAAAAACCAACGTGGTTTTTCTGATTTTTGATTTTGACTTTGATAATTGTATGCGTGTGTTGCCCTAAAATTCTGATTTTCCAATTTTAAGCATAAATGGAGAGCTTCTGGTAAATCAGAAGGTTCTTTCATACCAAGCAGTCTGGCAAGGTCTCCTGAAAGTCCTCTTACAAACGTATCTAATGCTTTTTCCCTATATGTGATAAAATTTCCATAGCCTCTTGGCTTATTTCTGTGCATGATATCTTGTTCAAAATTAAAGATAAATGAGAATATACCTGCGAATAGAAATTCTGTACTGATTGCCTACCTTGTATTAAGCACGTCATCTGGTATTCCAGCGTACTTAAGTCCCTAAAGTCCCATCAGCATAATGGGTAGTGAGGCATTTGGAAATTGCTTTCCAATTTAATGGGGTGTTATATGATTCCAATATTTGATCCACTTTTCTTACAACTTTATTTCTGATAACGATTAGAATTCCAAAATATTTTGGCCTGCCTATTTAGTCTACGTAAATTTTCAGTATTCTGTCAACACTTTTCCTCCAACTTCCAAATTCTGTTGGGTTGCCATTAAATTCTCTTAAGGATCTGACCACATCAGGTATTTTATCTATTACTGATAATTCGTCTCTGTATCTGTAATCCATGGTTTGGTCCGTTATAGTTTCTGGGTTTGGTCTTGTTAGATTCTGTACAATGGTCGCACATTCAGTTTGACCTACATTAATGACCATACTTTTTATTAATTCTGCTAGTTCGGGTAATGGGTGGATTTGAGTGGGAATGGGGTTGGATGGTTTTTGGGGTTGGTTACCTAACACTGGTGGTCTTATTAGATTGTTCGGATTTGCCATATTGCCAAAAATAAAAGTATTTTTTTTTTTTTTTAAATTTTTTATATATTAGTTTGTTATTGATTATTCAAAATATTGCTTCTAAGTGAAATTCTGAATATTTATAGTTGTTCTATTTTAATTACTTATTGTCTTTTAACTTTTATTTTTTTAGTTATATTTATAACTAGTAAGGTCCGGCTTCGAGAGTTACAACTTACAGTTCAATTGGAATTTATTATTTTTATAAATTTTGCTTTTTATAGTTGCTGTTATTAATATGTATAATTTTGGTTATACACTGGAGGGTCCGGAGTTCGGATTCGCAGTGTTAATAGTTTTTTTTTTCTGTTATGTTTTCTATATATTTTTAGCAATGTTATTATTCCCAATTCTTTCAGTTAAATGCGATTGAAATAAATTATATGAACAAGGTGAATTTTTATTGACAAAGCTTTAAATAAATTTACAATGCAAACTAAAAAAACTAGTTCTACTTGCAATAAAGAAAAATTGAATTAATTGAAATGTTTAGATATAATTTTCAATATTTGTTACACTTGATTTAACTCTTTTGCTAAGCTATTTTATTTGAAGTTTGAATTTTACCTTTTATTTTACAATATTTTTATTCATATTTTTATGTTTGCTTCTTTTTACAAAAATTTTATATCTTTTTCTTTGCTTTTTACTTTATTCTAATTTTACTTTTATTTCTTTTCTTTTAATTACAGGTAATTTTTCATAACATTAAAATAATCACTTACAATACTAGTTGAGTCTCCATCTGCAATTTTGATCCAGTCAGGTTTGTCCTTTTTGCTTTTCAGCTACTAATGGGCCTTTCTGGTTACCGGCTGCTTGTGCTGGGTTATGGCTGTGGAATTTAGTATTTCCCTTAGTGACACTTTGTAATTTTTCTCAGTGGCACTGTGTTTTGTTTCCGCTTCTTTTTATTTTATTCTGCATTATTTCTGCATTATTTCACCTAGGTTTTTTATTGTTAGTTAGGTTTTTTTGTTTTATTAGTTATTTTTTCTTATTATTTCTTTCTCACTTTATCACACAATATTTAATTATAATTTCATTTCATTATTTGCATTGCAAGCAGATAAATCTTTTCTTTTTGGGTTTTTTTTATTCCATTTAACCATTCTAGATTGCGCAATATTTTTTCCATTTCAAAACATTCAACACTTTCTAATACTTACTTACTTATTTAATAATTCTCAGAATTATGTTGCAACAAACTCGCAATCGTTGTTTTAATTTTATTTGTTCAAATAATAATATAAAATGCTGACATAACACTGTCACAATTCATTACATATTTTTTCTTTTTGCCTACATAATAACTGCACACAGAAAAACATAAACGTGTGCCAGAAGCTCTGACAATGCGTTTGGCGCAATGGTTCGCTAAGCTTTACATGTGTTAGTGACACAGCTCAGCTCAGCTACGTGGAGTCAGTCTTCATCAAAGTGCAATGCGGTATGTTTTTCCCTTCGTTATAATTGAACTCAAGAAATAATATCATAATTGTTTTATTTCAAACTACTTACCTAAAGAACTAAATAAATAAAAACACAGAAGAAATAAAATAATAGTTGTTTTAATTAAAATTGGTATGCTAAAGTGAGAAAAAAATAATAAAAAAACTAACTAATATAACAAAAAAAAAACCTAACTAAAAACAAAAAATCTAACTTATATCCCTTATAAATTTGGGCTGTATAAAATCTCGGTATATGTGGTACTCCGAGGCCTTAAAATATATTTTTTAACGATATTTTCCGGTTTGATCATCTTAAAACTTCACCCACTGCATCTGTTGCGCAGTGTACCTTTTAATACAACTATATTTTAATATAATAAAATTAAAAAGCTTATTAACATTTTTTAGCTTAATGAGGAAACTCTTTTTAACCTTACTTCTTTAGATTTTTTTTTTAATTAAATCGGGGCTTTTTATGGTAAGTTATTCATTGCTCAGATACGATACGTTCACCAATGTGAAAGTGCTCTTTCGAACATCAAGACTGTATCCATTTCAACATCATATAACATTTAAACATTTCTGAAATTTATCAAAATGTACAAAATTATGAACGTTTGGTTTCTTTGTAGCTCTTTAAAGTTTCATCGGACAGACATAAAACCCGAATTCTACACAGAGAAAATTTTGTTCCTCTAACATTTATTTTCATTTACAAAACGGACATTTTAAAATGAGCTTCTAAACGTTCGTTTGATTTTTTATAATAAACATTTTAATTTGAGCTTTTAAAACGTTCGTTTGATATTTTAAAATGAAAATTTTAGAATTGAAGAATAGTTAGAAGCTATTTTTTAAAATTATTATTTTTAACTATCAAACGAACGTTTTAAAAGCTCATTTTAAAATGTTTATCATAGAAAATCATACGTACGTTTTAGAAGCTAATTTTTATATTTCCGTTTTTAGAATAAAAATTGTGAGGAACTGAAATTTGGGACAAATTTCAGCCCACATAAAAGTTCAACAACAACAACAACAGCCGCTACAACAACAACTACAACAACTACAATAGTTTACTTTTAACAACAACAACTTTAAAAAACAAATCCAACAACAACAATATTTTGCTTCCAACAACAGCAACTTTAGACAACAACACCAACAACAAACACAACAACTATAACAACAATAATTCACTTCTAGAACAAATAACAACACCACCAACAACAACAACTTCAACAACAATAGTTTACTTCTAACACAAAAACAACTTTAAAACACAACACCCACAACAACAACAACAACAACAACAAAAACAGCAACTACAACAACAACAATAACCCCAATAGTTAACTCTATCCAACAATAACAACAACAACAACAACAACAACGACAACAACAACAACAACAGCGGGCGTATAAAGAAGAAATAGTAGCAGCCTTGAAAAATAGCAAGCCAAGTAGCAACAACAACAACAGTGGTGCAATAAAATATAAATAAACACAAAACCAAGCGCAATCACAACAACAACTGCTTACAAGACAAACAAAAACACATAACTACAAGAATTGCACACGCCACCAAACAACGGTATGTAATGCAGGCACACACAATTATAACAACAATGTTGAACACGCGCCGAAATATGAACAATAACAAAGCCACAGCACAATAACAACAACGCAGGCGAGCCAGAGCTTGAGACTAAGCTAAGAAGTAAACACGCGGCTTAAGGACAACAACAAGAAACTGGTGCACAGTTAGATGTGCAGAAACATTTGATGAAAAATTGCACAAACAAGATCCCGTTAGCAAATGCAGCGATTTTTGTGCTATAAAAAGGGAGGCTGAAGACAGAATCGATCTCTTTGATCGCTGATTGTGAAAGGTAAGACATCCCTTCCTATCCGTTTATTCCGGGTTTCGAGCTTTTCTAAGCGGTTACCTTAGTAGAATTTGAATATTATTTATAAGATCGGGATTCGAGCTTTTCTAAGCGGTTACCCTAGTAGAACTAGAGAAAACTGTATGTTTCGGGTTTCGAGCTTTTCTAAGCGGTTACCCTAGTAGAACTAGAGAAAACTGTATGTTTCGGGTTTCGAACTTTTCTAAGCGGTTACCCTAGTGGAACTAGAGAACACTGTATGTTTCGGGTTTCAAGCTTTTCTAAGCGGTTACCCTAGTAGCACTAGATACATCCTGGAACCTCAAAATCCCACATAAACTCCTCAAATCACACTTTCACGAGTCAGCAAACGGAGCGGAAGACCGGAGGACCGAGAAACGCAGGACATCGCAGGACATCTCAGGACATCGCAGGAAAACAGGAAGATTAGTAACTATAGTCAAATAATAATAGTTGAATGAAAAGCTTTATAATATGAATGAAAAATTAATCAAATTTGTAATCATAGCATTAATAATAGTGAACTTAAATAATAAATCAGAACTTTATTACTTTTAAAAAACGCTTTTGGTCTCAAATATATAAATATTTTTGTACAGAACCCTGGGTATCCGGTGAGATATACCCAGGCTAAAAACTTCGTTACAAAATAAACTTTATAAACTTGCTCCTCTAAAAAACTATTAATGCTGTAATGACACTAGTGCTGTTATAACACAATATTTGTAAATAAAAAACAGGTAAAGAAACTCTAAAGATGGTCTAGCCCGACTATGGACTGCCCGAAAACCTCCTTCTCCGAAAACAAACACAATCATTTATATTGAAGTTTGGACGGGACAACGTCTGTCCCTAAAAATTGGCTAAAAAAATTTAAATTTGCTGTCTAAACAAACTCTTTTGAGACTCCAAAAAAATCGATATTGCGTCATTACCGAAAATAAGTTTTTTTTTTAACTGCTTTAATTATGTAATTTTCATGGTATTTTAGCTTATGGGAAAAGTAATGAGCTATTCTTTTCATTGAGACAAATTAATAAAAAGAGTGGAGTGGAGTGAACTCAGCTTCACTCGAGTTTACTCTGATTGGTATGAATAAAGCATATTAATAAAAATAGCTCAACTTCACTCTACTCATGTTTTTTTTTGACGTTGAGTGTTCCCTCAGAATAAACATCACACACTCCAGTACACTCAGTTTTTGTTTATTTCATATTAATAAAAACTGAGCTCCCTAAAAAAAGTTGAGTGTGCTATTTAGCTGCCTCAGTTTTGTTCAATTTATACAAATTTCATATTTGCCATTTATTTTACATTACAAACTTTTTAAATACTTGTTTTTTGGTTTAATTTAAAAAAAGCCTCTTTGCTGTATTTTTGATTTGATTCTGATGAAAAAGACGAAGATGGAACGCACAAAATTTTATAAAAATTGGCAGGTGACAATTCTTCAAACTGGTTGCAGTTGACTGATTATTCATTGTTTTATAAAATTTTGACTTTTATTAAACTTTGTTTTATACCTTTGGATGCTCTTAGTCATCCCTAATTGTAAGTAATATATGTTCCGCTGAAGCTTTTGCAACTCGGAATTTTTCCGGATTAAATCCTTATTTATCCGTTGGTCAAAAGTTCTTCAACATCTTAAATTTAACAACAGAATAACAACTAAAAAAACAATATATAATTACCTTAAAAATAATTCAGCATCAGCTTAATCTAATTTATAAAAATAAGTAAGTGACAAAAACAAACAGAAATGAGACATAATAGAAACTTTTGAATAACAACTCAAAAAACAATATATAATAAACAATAACAATAATTCAATATCAGCTTAATCTAATTTATAAAAACGAGTAAGTAACAAAATCAAACAGAATTATAGAGACATTATAGAAACTTTAGGAAAGCAAAGCAAAAGAAAAAAAGATGAAGAAATAAAAAAAATAAAAACTATATAGTAGAGAAATAAGATAGAATAGATTGCCTAAATGATCTTCTCCTAATGATTTCCCTAAGCCTTCGTGGCAAAGTATTCCACAATCTAATGGCGTTGATGAAAAAGAGGTGAGATGATATTAACGAGCTGTGCCTCGGAACTATTAAAACAAGGCTCCTTCTGGACAAACAAAACTGGAGTTTATCAAACAGATAACCAGGTGTTCTTTCATGAATAATCTTATGTAGATTAAGCCGGATCGAAATTTAGATATCGCCGGACACCAACTCAAAAGTTAGAGGGACTCTTAAAAACTATTTCTGCATAATTTTTTTTTGGATCGGAGAAATCCCCATGAAGCGGTTTTGGTTTTCCTAAACCCTTTTTTTGGCCAAAAAATCAAGTTTTTTGCCTATAACTTTTTTTTTTCTTCAGAATGCATACCCAAGATAAGCAAACAAGTTAAGATTGTGATAGTACACAAGTATTGGTTAAAAAAAATTTTGAAATTTGTTGTCCTTACAAACTCTTTTGAGACCCCAAAAAATCAATATTTCATAATTTTCGAAAAGGTGTTTTTTTTAAACACCTATAAAATATTTATTTTTCAAGCAATTCATATGCATTTAAGCTTAGTGAAAAGATATTGAGCTCTTCTTTCCATTGATATATCTTATGGTGTATTTTAACCAAAACCAAGTGCAACAATTATATAAAACATGAGAAATTGATATTCAGAAGGATTCTTCGGCTTAATTATTATTTAATTGCCTTAATTACCGTTAGATTTTGACAAATCTTGGTATGTTTGAGTTTTTAGGTACGCTAAATCGAATTCTGACAACCATTTTTTAGAAAAGTATACGTCAGATGGCACTCCAGTACAAAATGCATGAATTTCGAAAATATTTTTTTTTAACGCCTACAATACACGTATTTTTCATGGAACTCACTTTTGATAAAACCACTCCATACGTTATACCAATGGAAAGAATAGCTCAATACTTTACCAATGATGAAATGTCGATTTTTTGGGGTCTCAAAAGAGTTTGTAAGGACAACAAATTTCAAAATTTTTTTTAACCAATACTTGTGTACTATCACAATCTTAACTTTTTTGCTTATCTTGGGTATGCATTCTGAAGAAAAAAAAAAGTTATAGGCAAAAAACTTGATTTTTTGGCCAAAAAAAGGGTTCAGGAGAACCAAAACCGCTCCATGGGGATTTCTCCGATCCAAAAAAATATGATGCAGAAATAGTTTTTAAGAGTCCCTCTAACTTTTGAGTTGTTGTCCGGATGACTTTTTTTGTCTCCATACAAAATCGATCCGGCTTAATGTAGATACATACAGTTTCTGGCATTAAGATAAGCTGTCAAGTCACATCCAAGTATTGCATTTCGGAAACTAGATAGACGATCAAATTTACGAAGACCAAACACATAGCGCGTAGCGTAGTTAAATGCAATTTGAAGCTTTAGCATCGACGAGGAGTCAAGTTTACTGTATACAACCTCAGAGAACGTTATTACAGGAACAATAAGTTGAATAACCAACATGCGTTTAATGTTAACTGGAGTCACACTTGCAGATATTCTTAAGTTGCGCAAGATATAATAAACTTTTTTGACAACACTATTAACATGGTCGACACAGGAAAGCGAAGAGTTAACATGAAAACCAAGATTTACAATTTTAGAAACAACAGATAGCTTGTTAGGACCAATAAACAAATCAGGGACATCATTAACACATGTTTTAACTTTACAAATAGGGAGTACATACGATTTAGAAGAATTAAGTATAAGACCGTTGCAGACAGCCCACTCATTGATGCTACAGAGATCCTCATTCATTCTGCAGCAAAGGTCATCTAGAAGTCCAGTGCGTCTGGATAAATACAACTGCACGTCATCAGCGTAGGCGTGGATGGAAGCGTGGTTGCAAACAGAAAAAATGTCATTTATAAACATAGAGAAAAGTAGGGGGCCAAGTATAGACCCTTGTGGAACGCCACTTGATACAGATTTGTACCCTGATGACACTTGACCAACTTTAACTTTTTGAAATCGATTACATAAATAACTGGACATAAGATTTACAGCACTGTCACAAAAACCAAATAAATAATTAAGCTTACAACATAAGTGTTCGTGGCTTACTTTATCGAAAGCTTTTGAAAAATCGAGCAAACATAGAAGTGTCATAGAGCCAGCATCATATTCCGGACGTATATCATCGATGACCTTAACCATTGCAGAAGAACACCCATGGCCAGCCCTAAAGCCTGACTGAAAAGGGGATAGCAGATTTTTATCAGCTAAATAATGGGTAATTTGCTGCGCCATAAGTTTCTCACAAACTTTAGCCAATGGTGATAAAATACTTATGGGCCTAAAATCATTGACACTAGAAGGGTTTGGCTTTTTTGCTACAGGAATAACAGTGGCAATTTTCCATAGGTCAGGGAAAGAAGACGACATAAAACAGAAATTAATAATGTGCGTTAAAGGGTGTATTATGTGTGGCAACAATAGTTTGATAAACTTGATGGGAATGCCATCTTAAGAGATGGCATTCGATTTGATATGTGATATACTAGTACCAACATCAAATTCAACTACAGGAGAAAAACTAAAAGATTGTTGAATGGACCGATTGCATAATGGAAAATTATAATTATTATGATGTGCAGCATTATCTATAAAAAAGTCATTGAGAACAACGGGATCTAAAGTGCATTCGTTGTTATTTTTGTTGCACACCCCAAGTTTTTTTAAGTTGTTCCAAAGCGCTTTTGTTGGAAGTGAGAGTTCAAGTTTACTAGAGAAATATCGTGTTTTAGCCTGCCTCGTTAAAAGTACAGCTTCATTTCTCGCAAGCCTATAGACTTCCCAGTTATGAGAGGACGGATTCTTCCGCCATTTATTTCGATACATATTTCTTTTTTTTATTGCATTTAGAACATGTTGGGTAAACCAAGGACTAGACATATTTTTGATTTTACAATTACGTAACGGGACATGTTTATTAAACAAAAATTTAATTGGATCCATGAGTGATTTAAGCTTATCATTTATGTCAGACTGAAGCCAACAGTCAGTGAAAGATACCAAAGAAACATCACGAAAAAGACAAGGGTAATTAATATGTTTAAAGTCACGATAAGAAAAAGTATCACTTACATTAAGACGAGATAGATTGACATTTAACGAACAAAAAATTAAATCATGGTCCGAAACAAAAAAAACTTGACTAAAAAGCGAGATTATAGATGGATCAGATACCATAAAGTAGTCGAGAAGACTAGGAGTGGTGTCGTTGGAAAACCGAGTGGGTAAGGTATCATTAACAACGGATAAGCCCAATGACGATACTTTCTCATACAATAATTGTTTTTGTAAATTATTAGTGAGAAGGTTGACATTAAAATCACCACACAATAACAAAAGGTCATAATCAACAATATAATTAGACAATACAGTAAACAAAGGCTCAACAGAAAAACATTTATTCGGATTATACACGCAAGAAACAAGTAGTTTAGTGTTATTGTCATATATACACAGGTTTAAAAATTCAATTCCAGATCCACTAGAACGACTTACAATATGAGCGTTTAGATACTTTTTACAATAAATTGCAACACCACCACCCTTTTTAACAGAACGATCGTTTCTAAATATCTTAAAATTATTAATTTCACAAATACTATCACTTATATCATTACATAACCAAGTTTCCGAAATGCACATGATGTCAACTAGAGAGTCATCAAAAATGTATTTAACATAGTCCAGCTTAGCCAAGTTTAAGCTGCGAGCATTAAAATGTACCACATTAAGACCACTACGTTGTTTACATAAAACCTTTAATAATACTTTGAGATTTTCATCAGCGCCACTAAATGAACCGCTAGAGCCAGACATAAGGATAACCAAAGATAGAGATCATTAAAGGCAAATCAGAAAATAGAAAAATTATAGGAAGGATTAGAGTAGAAGCAAGAGAAGAAACATAATTAAAAGATAAATAGTAAAGAACAAAAGTACATAAAAAATTATGAAAAGCATATATAATAATAAACTTAAAAACAATAATATATAAATAATTAACTCCCAGGCGCCGAAGTATCCAGACTAGCATTTCTAATTTTGCTATGAAGATCATCCACACTACTGATACGAAAGCTTTCAGCATTTTTCTTAGTTCTAATGAACACAGAACCACGGTACGTGAACGCATTGAAAATACTCTTACTACGCTTACAGGCAATTGCAGCTTGAAGAAGTTTGCGGCTTTCAGCATTGAGGCTCTCAAATATAAATACATTATTATCAAGCTCAAACCCAGCATCTCTAAGATTGACCGCAGATTAAGTTCGCCTACGAAACTCCCCAAATGCTTTTAGAACTCGATTTCGATCAAAAGAAGAAAAGTATTTGATAATAACAATCGAGTTTGTATTAGCGTTTCCATGCTTAGGCTTCAGTCGAAAAATATCTTTTATAATTGGCGGTTGAAAATCAATATAATGGCAGATACGGTTGAAAATACTCTTAAGACTCTCTTCATGAGTGAATGGTAGGCCAATTAGCACAGCATCAGAAGAGAAGTCGGCAGTCATGTTGTTGCTTATATTGCCATTCAGCTTATCTCTTAAGAGTTCAAGTTCATCACAGCGACGAGTTAAGGTACTCAAATCATTTTCCAGCGAGCTAATTTTATTATTTAACTCAATGTGCATCTCTCTCAGAGTGCACACCTCAGTCTCAATTTTACTCACTAGTTTGATCTCAACGTTAGCAACATCAACAGATAGTTGCCTGAGCGAGCTATCATAGTGAGCAATTAATCGATCTTCAAGCAATCGAAATTCGTTTTTGAGGTTCGCACTCAGTCGCTCTTCCATTTCTTGAAGCTGAGCACAAAACAATTTGGACTTGACAAATTCACCACTCACCAGGTTAGGCGTGCCGTCATCCTTGTTGTTGTTGCGAAGAGAGTGCTGCTGTATTTGTTGGCGTGTTAAACGTGGTGAAGGTGGCATCGTAGCTAAATTAATACGCAATGCACTGGATTAGAGCAGTAAGAAGAAACACAGTAGAGCAGTAAGTAGTGATGAGCAATAGAATATCAGCAGAGATGAGTTAAAAAAGATGAGGTGAAGCACTGAAAAAAGTGAGCAGCAGTGAGACGGGTGCTTACGAGAAAGCACAAGAACAGTTCAGCACAAGCGTGAGTCAGAGGTAGATCGTTTATGTATTTATTTATTTTATTTTCTGTTTTTTTTTATTTAAACCCACGAACAGTCGGCAACATACATGAAACAGGCCGAGAATCAATGCAACAAAATTTAAGTGACAATATTTACAATAGTTCACTAGATTAAAAATATTTATTTATAAAAGTTTTTTAAATTAAATAAAACTTTGACGACAATATTTATTCTTAGCTCTTATCAAAGAGGAGCATGCGCGGCGTGCGATTTTTAGTTATTTATAAATATTCAACAAGTAATTAACCAAACTTTCAAACATATATTCAGCGCTGTTAAAAACACGTCCGCTCGCGACAAGTTGATGTTTATTTTTCAATTAATTTCAATCTTCATTTCAATCTTCAATTAATTTTTAATTAATTATCACTATCACTTGAGCTTTCCATTTAATTGTCATTGAAGTGTAGCTTGACACATTCCTATGTGCCTGTCAAGCAGTTACAATGAAATCTTGACATATTTGTAAACTTGAAAAATTTTTTCTGAATTATAAAAAAAACATACTTACATAAAATGCTTGACAATTGAAAGGGGAATCGTCGGTCACAACATTAGATGAGAGCACACTAATTACATTCAAAAAAATCTCTACTCTGTGTTCTTCAGTGCACTCTGAATTATCAAAAAAATTGACCGTGCATCAAATGTCTCAGCTGTCATTTAGGAATATTTTCTGTAATATTATTATTTAAAATAAAATATTTTTTGCACAATTTTATATTTTGCATGTTATTTATATTCTTTTCCTTTATTTTTGTTGACGATTATTTGTTTCCATTCCTTTCAATAGTCCGGCGGATAGAACTCTGGTATGTGCTTTACGTTCTCTGAAGTTTATTAAAGAGCACGAAGAGTCGTATTGAGATCACTAACAAATTGTTTGAGAGTCTTTGTTCTGCTCTCATCAAATAAAAGAAAACGCCTTAAGGCCCGACCAAAATAGACGAAACGAGACGATTGCAATCTGACGAGCGTTTGAATTCGTTACGGGCTGTTTTGGCATTTAACCCAAAATAAAACGTTGTAGAACACGTCTGACCTGATAAACTGACAACCGAAATAAATACATGTAAATTACTTTTTCATCCCCAACAACGACAATAAAATAATTAATATATGTTAACTTGCACTAATTGATAAAAATGCAACAAAACTTGATGTAAACATACTCTCCACAGTTGTTGCTGACGAGTTGAGACGATAAAAGTTCGGTTCTTACGGAACAAAGCGTGTAGTCAAACGTTTCGTTCAGTTTCGATCAAATACGTTAGACCATTTTGGTTAATAACATTGTTTCACGTATGCTTGAATTTACTCGTTACGTCTCGTCTCGTCTATTTTGGTTGGCCTTTTATACTGTTTCACACGTTAAACAAAGCTACTGTCATGAGTGAACCCTCAAGCGATGTTTTTTTGCCCTCCGAGTGAAGTGGAGTTTATTTAATACGGATATCACACTCTACTCAACGAACATCGCAACCTCAAAACGTACACTCAAGCACTCCACTCCACTCGTTCACTCAGTTTTTATTAATTCCTCCCATTGATATATTTAATAATGTGGTTTCCCAAAACTGAGAATGTGGTTTATAAAACGTGAGAAATATTCAATAGGCTTTTTTCGACTTAATTATTACTCTTTTTTAACGAAAAAACCTTAAGTTAAAAATGTTATTGTAAAGCGACTGTGTATTTTAGGTAATTTTTGTTTTTGCATTATAATTATTTAATGTTTAATGTAAATTAATGTTGTACCTTATTTTTCTTAATAAATATTAATTAATATTCCCGGAATCCGTAATTTAGAAGAGCACATGTGCGATGAACACGATTTTTCGCAGCTTTTTCATCCAAAAAACAAAAATAATAATAATTTATATTCTATTGAAGTTTTTTGAATTTTTAATCGAAGATTTTAGAAAAATACTGATTTTTACGAAAATACTACTTTATTTTTGTTTATAAACTAAAAAAATTTCTCTTAAAAACAAAATCAAACTATTAAAAGTAGCAATTACTTTACAAGTGAAAAAAATTTGGAAGCGATCCTTGGAATAGTTTTCAAGTAATAATATTCGACCGCCGAAGAGTTCAGACGTGTTTTTATAAGCTCCGCAATTTTTTTAAAATTTCTTTCGTGAGGTTCTTGCATTTTACTGCATTTAAATTACAGAAATTGTAATAATTAACAAGTGCAAAGTTTGCGGTTTCCCGCAACTACAGCTAAAAGTTCAGTGGGCTATAAAATAAACAGTAAAAAAAAAAACTTGACCCAATTAAATTACATCTTAACTAAACCAAACCAAACGAAAGTGATAACAACAACAATAAATAAAAAAATTTTGATAAGCTTTGCCAAAATAAATTGCGGAATTCACGATAAAAATTCCCGAAGTTAACATGCAAGGGACTATGCGGGAAATCATTTCATAGTATCGAATTTTGTATTTCTCTGTGACGAGTGCAAAGAGATATCACTCTCGCTGCAGAATTTCATCCATTTTCTAGGAAATTATGGCACTCTCCGTTGCGACCTTCACCCTCCCCAACACTGTACAAAAACGCTAAGGACTTACAACTAGGTTCTCGTTCTGCTACTTCACCACCGATTGCAGCTCCTCGTACCAACTTAATCCATAAGTTTATCATGGACTTCAACTCAGTGGGAGAATAGAATAAAAAAATTGCACGATTTGAACCAAAATAATTAAACTTCTCTGTTTATAAGGGGCCCACACCTTAAAATAAGTATATCCTGGATGTGCAACTACTTCCGTATAAAGTTTTGTATATCGGTTACAAACTGTTCGAAGATTGCAAAAAGCGTAAATAATTCTGCAGTTTTAAACTTAACATCCCAGCTCAATTTGCGTGGATGTTTCTCAATACCCCTAGAGACGGTGAGCGAAATGGAAAATGGCTAATTACAGAATGGACAGGAAAGCCTGTACAAAAACGATGGCATCAAGTTCGGTATCCCAAATTACTCCTAGCAATAACAACAATAAATATCAATATTCTAAAAGTAATTAAAGATCAGGCATTGACTCTAATTTGAATATTAATTTCAAACCTAACAATACATTTAAATCTAAGTTAAGCTCTAATAATGTTAATCTTAATTCTTCCTCTAAACCTGTTTCTAAGAATCCTCTTTATATAAGAAATGTAAACCTACCTGTTCCAGACCCCAAACCTAATCCATCAAACAAGGTTGGATACTAATTAGAATCTGAAAACCAACATTTTCCCCAGATTTGCTAATGTAGTCAATCAGAATAATGCCTCATTTAATAAGGTTAATACTGTTAACCAACTTGTATCGAATAAATCTCCTTCTTATCAAAGACGTAACCGCGTTTCATTTAATAACAATGATTTCATCCATTTTTTCCATCCAAATTTCATCCATTCCCATACATTAAACCCATCACCACCAACTGTTAGTGTGCTACCAAAACCAATTACAGTTCAAAATGTACCTTGTAATCAACCTGGTAGCCCTACGTCGTTTCTAGACCCTCTACTTCCACCAAAAGTGAAATTAACACTAAACTCTTGCGAAGACACTGAGAGCAAATATGCTCTTTCTCGCCTTAGGGAGAACAGCGTCTACAAAAACGTTCGCTTGTATCTTGCTTATATGTAAAAAGCACCGGATTAAACATGCATAGAAGGCAAGACCAAAACCAATCTATGAGTGTTAATTCAGCAAGAAGGTCTGCCTACCGATGTTGATGACTTACGTAATTTATTTGTTCGCTTTCACGAAAATATCGGCGTGAGAATTGCTAAAGTCAAGGTGAATCTTTACACATATGACACTCATGTGAGGACTACTAAACATGTCTCCCTTCTTTAAAAAATGGCGTAGAGAGCACCAACAATATTATTTTTGGTGACTTTAATCGTCCAAATATTTCTTTTTTGACCGATAAAAATTACAACTTTCTTCTTCCTGTTAACCTTTCTAATACCATAGATTTCACATTACTTATCACCTTTTATTGCAGTGACCTGCAGCAAATTTCTTCTGTACAAAATCAAAATGGCGGATGGTTGGACCTAAAATTTACTAACTCGTATGATGAAATGAAGGTTAGTCCATGCATTGCAGCAGAAAATTTGCTAACTAACACTGTTCCCCATACAGCCTTAGCAGTTGTTTTCTCTGCTAATGATATTACTTTCACTCAATCCTATAATGACTCCATTGCGTACGATTACCTCAACGCTGATTATGAAAGTATAAAATATCATCTTAATTCCCTAAACTGGGAGATAAGGGGGCAATCTTCACATGGCAACGTGTCTGACTGCCTCAACTTGGCGAGGCCAGCATTATCCATGTCGAAATCGTCTCAAGTCGACTCAAACCTCCGCGTGGTGTCTCCTGGAAACATCAAAAAACTATCACCCCATATACTTTGGTGGATAATCTGAGCGGCGGGCTTCCTTTGGCCATCAAGCAAAGGTTGTGCGTTGGGTTTGAAGCCCACCATGTAATAAACTATTTCAATGAAAAGTACAAGAATTAATAAAAGAATGATCCCCAAATCTGATGACGACTACCGCAAACGAAAAACTGATAATGATTTACGGATATGCACCTGGAATGTCCGAACCCTAAATTGGGATGGTGCCTCTATCCAACTGATTGATATCTTGGAAAGATATAATGCTGATATTACTGCAATCCAAGAAATGCGATGGAAGGGACAGGGTTGCTTACGGCAAGCATCCTGTGAAATCTACTACAACGGCCATGCGGAGAAGCACGAGTTTGGATGCGGATTTGTAGTTGGCAAGAGAATACGGCATCATGTCCTGCGATTCACTCCTGTGAACGAACGACTTGCCATAATCCGCTTCAAGGCAAAATTTTTTAACATAAGCCTAATATGTGCGCACGCTCCGACAGAAGAAAAAGATGACGAGACCAAAGAAAGTTTTTACGAGCGCCTTGAAGACGCATACGAGCGCTGCCCCCGTCATGACTTAAAAATCGTGCTTGGTGACTTCAACGCCAAGGTGGGTAAGGAAAACATATTTGGTCCAACAGTCGGAAAGTTCAGCCTCCACGATAATACATCCGATAACGGAATGAGGTTGATTGACTTCGCCGCAGCACGAAACATGGTCGTTAGCAGCACTAGATTCAAGCATCTCAATATTCATAAGGCCACCTGGTTGTCCCCTGATCATAAAACATGCAACCAAATTGATCACGTTTTGATTGACGGAAGGCACTCTTCCAGTGTACTAGACGTACGCACGATCCGTGGTGCTAACATAGACTCGGATCATTACCTTGTCGCAGCCAAGATCCGCACACGTCTGTGAGAAGCTAAGAATGCTCTCAATCTTGCACAAAGAAAGCTAGACGTCGACAAGCTGCAGTCAAAACGGACGGCCGAAGCCTTCGCTACTCGACTCTCACTCCTGCTTCAAGAAAGCACTCCTCCGATCGACGATATATGCGGACAATGGACGCACATATCCCACTCTATGCGTACGGCTGCCGAAGAGGTGATAGGCTACCACCGCCCTCGCCGAAACCAGTGGCACGACAAGGAGTGTTGCAACGCCACTGCAGAGAAGGACGCCGCCTACAAAGCTACCCTACAGTCGGTTGTAACGCGTGCTGTTATGGAGCGATACCGAGAGAAGAGGAGGGAAGAGAGACGCATTTTCAGGCGAAAAAAACCAGAGGCGAAAATGCGTGAGTGCGAGAAAATTAAGATGCATGGCGACAGGAATGAGACTCGAAAATTTTTCGAAAAATATGGTTTTAAGACCGGAGCCTCTTCCTGCAAGGACGAGAATGGGAATCTAGTGACAGATATCCAGAGTTCACTGATGTTATGGAGGGAGCACTTCTCTAGACTTTTAAATGACGACGCTGACAACAATCCCGCCAGTGGAGTTGATATTCCGGAAACCCCAATTATGGATGACAGCGTTGAAGTTCCGCTGCCCGACTATAACGAGGTCTTAAAAACAACAAAGCCGCAGGAGCCGATGGCCTACCGGCTGAGCTGTTTAAGACCGGTGGCGAAGCTCTTGTAGTGACTTTAGTCAAATGTAGGTCAACGTGGAAACAATAACCAAGTGATAAGCCAAACGGACATATGACCCTTCTCGGGTTATTACTCCCTTTTATACTCATTCTTTTATTGCATTTTATTGCAACGAATGCGACGACATATGATCGCCGGACAAACCCAAGCAGAAAGTCCAAAAGACAAATTGAAACCGAAATAGTTTGACACATTTCCCAAATGTGTTAATCACCGCCTGGTTATTGTTTTCAACGTTATATAAATAGAAGTAAGTAGAAGTAAGTAGTCAGTTGGACATAAGTTATTAAACTGTAAAATATGATTTCTCATTGTTAGACATAAATTATATAATAAAACATAACATGGCGATCCTTTGCCATTCGGACCCTTTGCACGGGAAAATTGATAGTGAATATTAAGTGAAAAAGGTGAACAGGACAAGAATCCGCTTTGAACAATACATGAAAGCAAAAGTGCTCCAAAATAAACTGTGCCAGAATTAATTAGTGAACCGGGGCTGTGCTAAAATAATGTAACAAATGCCGTTTCAAACCGAGTTCAAAAATTATTTGCTGAAAAATAAGATAATAAGTGACAATATCGAATACGAATTACTCGAGAAGTTTTCAAGCACGCTTAACAACGATTATAAAGAACGTAAAATCGAAACAAAAATAACAAGCGAGGAACTAATTCAAATTCTTAAGGAAGAATCATCTCTAGACTTCAACATATTTAGCTGAAATATTTTTGGAAACAATCCTTCAGATGGGGAAAAGGACTGCGCCTGGAATATAGAACTGCATTAACTTATAACCAAGGACGACACAGATTTGGCCTCTGAGTATATCATTTCAATTGCAAAATGCAAAAAAAAACTAAGTTTTAATTATGTACTTTATCACATACATATTCAATCTACAATATTATATAATAGGAAAGTTTTGTTAAATATCAAATAACAAGGATTATATAATACATTGACAATATATTAGACTTTTAATCTGTAAAACGAAATTTTTTCATTATCCAAAAAAAAAAACAAATATATTTTTTAATATGTCGTGGTGGAAGAAAGCGCTTAGCGCGATACTAATAGCCGTGTCTGGTTACGAGGTTGGAAAAGACATACAAGGTGAAAAAGTAGAGAAGTTAGCTGAAAAAATTAACCAGCATAGGGAAACAGTTATAAACCACAACGAATCAGGAATGAATATTTCACACGTTATTATTATTATTATTGTCATGTTATTAACAATCACAGTTCTGTACTCATTAATAAAAAGTTATTTCAAATACAAACACAATAGAATAACGGCTGCACCGCCAAGAATTTAAAATCGTAAACTTTATGTCGATTTTGCAAAAACCATAAATGACAAGTCCTGTCACATGGAGGGACATAACAGACAAACTTAGAAGCATTAAGGCAGAATTTGACAGATCATACAAATGCCTGAATAGGACACCAGTACCCTCTAAACACATTCAAATAAAACACTTAAACACACTAGTTTATCAGCATAATACGATCACAGGCCTCAGCAAGACAGTCTACCCATTCTTAAGCGTCAATCACCAGGACGAATTCATAAAATTTTTTTCAAAACAAGACTAGAAGCAATTTTTAGACATTTAGAAATTAGGGACAGAGTACCAAAAGAGATAAACAAATTCATAATAATTAATTTCCAAGATGAAGGAGGAGAAACACCAGACGAAGAATTAGGGAAAAAGGACGGAGAAACATCAGACGAAGAAGTAAAAAAAGGAGAAACATCAGACGAAGAAGTAGAAAAAAATAACACAATGATCACTACTCCCGTAGAATTTATAAATTTGGCTACAAAGCTGTTGCCAGAGTTTGATGGCAAAGCTGAAAATTTGACCAAATTCATTAATGCACTGGACATACTAGACTCGATCAAAGGAAGTAACGAAAGCATTGCAATTTCATTGATCAAAACCAAACTCAACCAAACAGCGAGCAGGTTATTGACCAATGAAGCAACAATCAGGGAAATAAAAAGCGCACTGACCGCTAATGTGAAACACGAGTCGTCACAAAGTATAGCAGTCAAATTGTTAAGCATAAAACAACAAAACAAGACTGACGGCGATTTCGCTAAGGAAATTGAATCCCTTGCACAACAGCTAGAGTTCGCTTACATTTCTGATGGAATGTCGTCAGCGTTGGCAAGAAACTACTCAGCGCAGTCGGCAGCCAAAGCAATAAGAACAAATGCAAGGTCTGATGAAGTAAAATGTCAATGAAGGCAGGTCAGTTTTCAACGGTTAGTGACGCAGTCACCAAATTCATTGAGTTAGGGGCTGAAAGCACAGGCACCCTTCAGGTGAACTATATAAATAACTCATACAGGGGGAACAATTCCAACAGGAGAAATAATTAATTTAGAGAAAAAAATAATTCTTACAGAGGTAATCGAAACTACAGAAACTATTACCAAAGTAATCGGGGTAGAAACCACAGTAACTATAACAACCATAATAACGGTAATAGTAACCCTAACAGAAACAACAATAATAATAATAATAACTATAGGGGCCGTAATAACCCAAACAGAAATGTACGCTACACGGAAGCGTCGGAAAACGCAGAGCACCCCCAGAATGCCCAACTGGGGAGTGCGTAAAATTAAACACTGCGAACTTATTAAACATCAATTTGTCATCTAGTAACTTTGTCACTATAAATTCCTCACTAAATGACTACGTGTCCACCTTTTTAATAGACACAGGCTCGGAAATAAGTATTTACAAAACATCAACAAATGACCAAATTCAAATAAATAAAAATCATATCTACAATTTAAAAGGCATGGGAAATGGTACCATAAAAACTTTAGGTGCCACTACAGCAACACTTTATATAAAAAACTCAGAAATCATTCATAATTTCCAAATAGTAGATGAAAATTTTCCAATTCCTTGCGATGGTATTATAGGGTTAGACTTCATAAAACAATTCAATTGTTTATTAGATTACAAGCATAATGGTCCAAGTCTATTGATATTACGACCAAACTCTCTAAAAGGTCACTTGGAGATAGAAATTTCAGAATCACCCACAAAGGAAATACTTAGTTTACCGGCAAGAGCGGAAGTAATTAGGAAGATCCACATAGCTGCAACCGCAGAAAATATACTAATCCCAAGCCAAGAGTTAGAAGAAGGCATAATAATAGGAAATACAATAGTTAACACGAGGAATCAGAATACAACAGATAATAACGTTTTTCTTAAACAAAATAAGATCAAAACAGAATCCTTAGATGACTACAATGTGGTTAACATCAGCAAAACAATCGATACTGAAGAGAGAAGGCACACTATATTAAGTAAATTAACCCAAAACTGTCCTTTATATCACCGAGATAAATTACTAAAATTATGCTCAGACTATTCAGATGTATTCGCTTTAGAGACTGACCCCTGTACTGTTAACAATTTTTATAGACAAAAATTGCATTTAAAATACGAGACACCAGTCTACATTAAAAACTATAGATTGCCACATAATCATAAGCCCGAAATCAAAAACATATAGACAAGTTAATTATAGATGATGTTAAGGAATAATTATGCGTGTTGCATACCCTGTGGCAACGCTTCAAGTCTCACTTTTTGACAGCTTACACTTCTGTCTTAATCATATACATACTTTTTACTTTTTGGCAAATAAATTAAGCAACGTGCTTTTGTTTTTTACGTTTCGCTCAGCCTCACAATAACACTCGAATTAAATTAACTTTGAAACATAAATCTTTAACTTGCGTTGTTTTTACTTTGATTTCATATACATTTTTTGGTGCCTCCTGTGAGAACTCACGACCGCTGGCGAAAAAACAAATAGTTGATCGTTGTAGTGCTGCTGACGTTAGCAGCGACGGTTCGCGGAACCAACTATCCACAAGACTCAAGTTATTTGGTTGCGATTTTCAGCTGCAAGGAACTGCGATCGCATAACTTTCGGTGGCTGAGGTGCTTACTGTGCACCAAAACAACAACAATAACCAACACATTGGCTGCGGCAGATTGGTGACTTTGAGGTTAGGATTCTCGGAGTTCGCCACGTGAGTGGGCTGCGCTGGGCAATCACTTTCTGCCATTCTGGCAGAGTTAAAACTACGCACATCCTCTATAACGACAATTCGACGCATTTTTGAACGCGTGCGTTTGATTCGGCCTGGAGCCCAAGATGGGTTCCAGTTGGAACAAGAGTTAAAGTCACTCACAGCACATTTCGAGCGATTTGTATCGAATCATCAGCGCCTGGTCGCTGAAGCAAAAAAGGATGAAACCGACGCGCATGATTTGCTGTGGCAGGAAGTAGAAGACATGTACAACGACTCATGCGTTAGGCTCCAGAGGTTGATGGTGGAGGCCAGGTCCAAACGAGTAACTGAAGTACCGACACGAACGTTCGACCTCAAGCTGGACGCACTGGCTATTCCAACTTTTGATGGTACATTGCATACCTGGCTCTCATTTAAAGATGCTTTTGAAACGCTAGTAGATAACACGGACCTGCCAGAAGACTATAAGCTAGGCAAGCTTCGTCAGGCAGTCCATACCAATGCTGTGCCACTGATTGGTGGAGTCTACTCTGGTGGTTATGACGAGGTTTGAAAAGCCCTCAAAGATCGCTTTGACAATAAGAGGCAACTGGCAGAGATTCACGTTTCTCGATTTATCAATCTTCAGCCGGCATTGGAAGAAACATCAAAGTCATTGCTGCATATTGTTGACACGGTGCACGAGTCTTTGCGTGCATTGCGCGTCATGGGCTTACCAGTCAACCAGTGGGATGCACTGTCGGTGCCGATTATAGTCTCGAAGCTCCCTACGGCTACTCAACGCGAGTGGTCTTTGAGTAGCGCGCCTTGCGAGATTCCGAGCTTGGAAGATTTACTAAAGTTCATGGAGAGACGTGCACACAGCCTCAATGCAGATCTCATCACCTGGTCAAATACATTGGAAACAGCCTCAGCAAGGCAGCTGACTCGCACTCGGCATTTTTCCCGTGCTCTGAAATCAAATGTGGCTAGCATAGATGAGAACAGGTGCGCTCATTGTCAAGGGATGCATCGTATTACTAGGTGCCCTATTCTGATGGCTCTTGATGCAGTGCAGCGATTTGAAGCACTCAAGAACTCCAAGCTCTGTTATAATTGTTTAAAAAATGGGCACTCATTGAAGCAGTGTCCCTCCGGTGGTTGTCGGCATTGCGGCCGCAAGCATAACACGATGTTTTGCCGCAATACCCAGGCATACCCGAGCAGTTCCAAGACTGCACAGCTGGTTAATCTGAGTCGTGACGCCCAGTCGACTCTTCCACCAGCACCATCATCCTTGTGACTAGACCATCCCATGGTCACCTGCCTAGCCAAGGGACAGCACATTGTCTTGTTGGCCACGGCGCATGTCTATACATCTGGTGACTCATTCCTTCAGCAGCGCTTAGCTCGTGTTCTCTGCGATCCTGGATCGCAGGTAAGCTTTGTTACTGATCGTTTGGCTAATCATTTACGTTTGCGCAGGGACAAATTTGAGGTAAATGTTGAGGGAATCGGAGCCCTTGTCCATACCCGCACAAAAGGCAGCGTAACGCTCAAACTCAAATCCATTCATTCTGATTTTTCATTGGCATTCAACGCCCTCGTTATTCCGTCAATTACCACAGACATTCCAACGGTGCATATTGACATAACGCAGTGGCAGCATTTGGTAGACCTTCAGTTGGCTGATTCGCAGTTTGGAACACCAGGCAGCATCGACATACTCATCGGTGCTGATGTGGTGAGCCTTATCGCCGAAGGGGAAGTTATCAGAGGAAGATCTAACGAGCCTCTCGCACAACGCACACGATTAGGCTGGGTGGTTTTCGGCCCAGCGGCAGCAACAAAGGCTTCATTGTTATCGCATCTTTCACTCAGCTCTCAAATAGGTGTAGATGAGAAAGGTCTGGATGATCTTTTGCGCCTCTTTTGGAAGCTTGAAGAAGTGTCGTGTTCCGAATCGGATGAAGATGATAGGAGTGCACAGATATTTTTGGCAACTCATTACCGAAGAGCAGAGGGTCGCTATGTCGTGCACATACCGTTTCACAGTGATGCCTTGAAATTGGGCGACTCATATTCAAATGCGTTCCGACAATTTCAATTTCTGGAACGGCGGCTGGCAGCAGACCCTAAATTGCGAGGAAAATATGTGACTTTTATGCGTGAATTTGTCGACCTTGGGCATATGGAGCGAGTCAACCAGCCGGGTGATCCTTCGGAATCCTATTATATTCCACACCATCCCGTCACCAGCAAGTTCCGTGTTGTATTCAACGCCGCAGCACGAACTTCTAGTGGGATTTCTATCAACGATATTCAACTGGTCGGCCCAACTATTCAAGACACCTTAATCAACATTATTTTTCGTTTCCGTCGTTATCGCATTGCCCTTACTGCAGACATTGAGAAGATGTTTAGGCAGGTATTGGTGGCCCCCGTACACCGAGATTTCCAACGCATCCTTTGGCGAGAATCACCAGCTGACAACCTCGAGATCTATCGCTTAACAACGGTTACCTATGGCATGGCTTGCAGTCCGTACAACGCAGTTCGTTCACTCAATCAATGTGCCTATGACAATTTCACAACTATTGCAGACGATACACAAGCAAAGACAGCGCGAGACGCCATCTTGACGTCATTCTACGTCGACGATTTTCTCACCAGCTGCGATACGGCAACTGAAGCTATTAACGTCGCTTCCAATGTGGACACCATTCTATCAGCTGGCCATTTTAAGCTACGCAAATGGAATTCCAATAATATTGAGGTAATATTGCAATTAACTGATGGGATTTTTCCTCTTGCAGAGTCTGTCAGTGAATTATCGAGAGCTTCTGTGCTTGGTCTGCGATGGGATTCAATAGGTGACGAGCTGTATTTCAACTTAAAGCTCGGCCAGGCAACTAATCCACCTACAAAGAGGCGGGTTATAAGTGAGGTCGCAGCTGTTTGATCCCACGGGTTTATTGGCCCCAGTGGTGATTGCCGGAAAAATCTTTATACAAACGCTTTGGTCTGCTGGCTTAACTTGGGACGTACCCCTGCCAAGTGATCTACAAGATATATGGTCCAACCTTCGCAACGGGCTCTCCGCGATCAACACCATCCGAGTCCCACGATGGTTAGGTATGCTGAGTGGCAAGGTCACAGAGTTGCACGGCTCTTGCGATACCAGCCAACACGCATACGCAGCTGTGATTTACACGAAGACTACAGATGAGTATGGCCATGCACACATCTCCTTACTCACCGCGCGTACGAAGGTGGCTCCGCTCAAGGGTGCCACAATACCTCGTCTGGAGCTCTGTGCAGCGCATCTTCTAGCTCTGACGCTCGACAACGTCCGCGTGGCCTTAAAGTTGATCGACAGCACTTATTATTTGTGGTCGGACTCAAGTATCGTGCTCTGTTGGATTCGCAAGCAGCCATCAACCCTCAAGCAGTACATTTCGAATCGAGTTCGCCAAATTCAGGAGTTAACATCACCGGATCGCTGGAATCATATCCGGTCTGCCCAGAACCCTGCCGATTGTGCCAGCCGTAGCATGAGTGCGGCAGAGCTGTTAGAACATAGATTATGGTCGTCCGGGCCAGAATGCATCGCTCATATACCTTTACCCTTAGCAGAAATCAAACTTAGCAAAGACGATTTGCATGTATTGCAAGTTGAAGGAAAGGTGTCGTTCTTGACAGCCCTTGCTTCCGTGGCTTTATCGCTTACAACACGTAGTCCCAATGGTGAAATCATCGCACTCACCGACCGTTTTAGCTCACTACAGCGTCTGTTACGTACCGTGGCATACGTTTTACGCTGGACCTCAAAAGAAAAATATTGTCATCTTCCTGTCAGCGCTGCTGAATTGGACAAAGCCATGCAGACTCTCATCCGAATTGAACAGAGCAGCGTTTTTGCAATGGAGCTGAATCACATTCGAAACGGTACCAGCTTACCAAACTCAAGTAAGTTACTTTCCCTTAACCCATATATTGATGAGAATAGCATCTGTCGAGTTGGAGGTCGTATCAGCAAAGCCGAAGTGGCCCATGATCAGAGATGCCCTATCATACTTCCCAAATCTGGCGCTTTGGTGCGATTGATAATTAGTCAAGCCCACGAAAGCACCCTACATGGTGGCACCCAGCTCATGCTGCACGTTATACGCAGTCGATATTGGATTTTGAATGGAAGGCAAGCCGTTAAAAGTTGTTTACACAATTGCGTCGTCTGCCACCGCCATCGTGGCACAACGTTAAGACAGCAGATGTCCTCATTGCCCAGGCAGAGGGTCAATGCGTCGCGACCATTCCTTGCGTCAGGCGTGGACTACTGTGGACCCTTTACACTGCGCATAGGTGCAAAGCGATCACGCACAACCGTCAAAACATATCTAGCTATTTTTGTATGTATGGCAACGAAGGCCGTACATATTGAGGTGGGAGATGACCTCTTATCGCTAGTTTTTTTAGATGCATTTACACGCTTTATTAGCCGCCGCGGTTTATGCAGAGATTTATACAGCGACAACGGCACCGCTTTTGTTGGTGCGAACCGCTTGATGCAAGAGGATTTGGCTAGCTGGCACAACGAAAATAACCAGCAATCTTTGGCGAGCATGGGAACACATTGGCACTTCATCACCCCTAGTGCTCCACATCAAGGTGGCCTATGGGAGGCTGCTGTCAAATCGGCAAAACACCATTTGGTCTGGATCATCGGTACGCAAACTATGTGGCATAATCAAATGCAGACTTTGGCAGCACGAATCGAAGCGTGCCTTAACTCTCGTCCGCTCACTCCACTGTATGACGATCCAGAAGAAAAGTTTGCATTGTCTCCAGGAGACTTTCTGATCGGAACTCCACTCCTCGCAGTGCCTGAGCCTAGTGTCACCGAGGTACCAGCAAATCGCCTCAAGTAATGGCAGTGGATACGCCAGATTCACCAGCAGTTTTGGCAGAGATGGAGTGACGAGTATTTATCAACACTACAACAAAGAAATAAATGGCAAAAGCGTGTGGTTAACATCGACGTCGGTGACATTGTTCTCGTGAGACACGAGAATTTACCGCCAACTCTCTGGCGCTTGGGCCGTGTAACTGCAGTTCATCCGGGCAGTGATGGATGTATACGCAACGCCACACTTAAGACAGCGAATGGTTCCTGCACCCGGGCAGTACAGAAGCTGTGCCGCCTCTTGGACTTTAATCATTTCGAATCAGATGACTCGACCGGGCAGGATGTTAAGGAATAATTATGCGTGTTGCATACCCTGTGGCAACGCTTCAAGTCTCACTATTTTGACAGCTTACACTTCTGTCTTATTCATATACATACTTTTTACTTTTTGGCATATAAATTAAGCAACGTGCTTTTGTTTTTTACGTTTCGCTCAGCCTCACAATAACACTTGAATTAAATTAACTTTGAAACATAAATCTTTAACTTGCGTTGTTTTTACTTTGATTTCATATACAGTATTATTCGCCCAAGTTCAAGTTTATGGAACTCGCCACTTTTACTTGTTCCAAAGAAGGCAGGTTCCGAAGGTTACAAACGTTGGAGAGTTGTAGTTGATTTTCGCACACCTCTTGGGCACTACGAATATAACAGAATGCCATTTGGTTTAAAAAACGCTCCAGCAACTTTTCAAAGGCTCATGAACAACGTACTAATGGGTTTACAAGGATTTGAATATTTTATCTACGTCGACGACATCGTTGTGTACCGTTATGACTTATCGGATCATAACAACAAATTAATTAAAATATTTGACCGATTGCGTCAACACAACCTTAAGCTACAACCTGACAAATGTAAATCCCTCAAACAAGAACTAACGTATTTAGGGCACATAATTTCTGAAAACGGTATAAAACCAGATCCCGAAAAAATTAAAGAAGTTAAAACTTATCCAACTCCAAAGAATGTGAAATGAATAAAGTCATTTTTAAGGATTCGCAGGATATTATAGAAGATTTATTGAAAATTTTTCCAGTACAGCAAAACCATTAACTAAACTACTTAAAAAGATATCAAATTCAATTGGGACGCATTCTGCAATGAAGCATTTTCAAAATTAAAAGAAAAACTAATTAACCCTCCAATATTAGCATATCCAAACTTGCGTTGTTTTTACTTTGATTTCATATACAGATGACATAGTTGAACCTTCAGTATCGGAATATAATAGCCCAATTCTTCTTGTACCTAAGAAATCCTTACCAAATTCTTCAAAATGGAGATTAGTAATAGACTATAGACAGGTTAACAAAAAACTAGCGTCAGACAAATACCCACTTTTAAGAATCGATGATATTCTCGATCAATTGGGTCGTGCCAAATATTTTTCCTGTCTGGATTTAATCTCTGGTTTTCATCAAATAGAACTAGAGGAGAATTCAAGAAACATAACATCTTTCTCATCCGATCAAGGATCATTTAGATTCAAGCGTTTACCATTTGGATTAAAAATTGCGCCCAACTCATTCCAACGAATGATGAATATTGCATTTCCCGGCCTTAAGCCGAATAAAACGTTCATTTATATGGATGACTTAATAGTTGTAGGCTGCTCGGAAAATCACAAGCTTGAAAATTTAAAATCAGTTTTCGATGTTTGTAGAGCCACAAATCTTAAACTTCACCCAGATAAATGCAAATTCTTTGACTCCCAAGTAACATTTCTAGGACACAAATGCACTGATCAGGGAATCTTACCAGACGAATCAAAATTCGATAAAATTCTTTCCTACCCAAGACTGCAAAAGATTTGTAGCATTCGTTAATTACTATAGAAGATTCATACCGAATTTTGCTAATCATTCAACACATATCACCAAATTAACGGGAAAGAAAACTCCATTCATCTGGACAACCGATTGTGAAAATGCATTTGAATACCTAAGAAATTCTTTACTATCACCTGAAATACTTCAATATCCAGATTTTGAAAAACCATTCTGTATCACCACCAATGCAAGCAAAATAGCTTGTGGTGCCGTATTGAGCCAGGATTATAAGGGTACACAATTACCTATTGCCTTCGCGTCAAAAGCATTCACTAAAGGGGAAGCCAACAAGTCAGTTATAGAACAAGAACTTACGGCAATCCATTGGGCCATAGATTTCTTCAAGCCGTACATCTATGGTACTAAATTCATAATAAAAAGTGATCACAAACCGCTAACATACCTCTTTGCAATGCAGAATCCTTCCTCCAAATTGACAAGAATGAGACTCGACCTCGAGGAATTCGATTTTGACATTGAATATATTAAAGGTAGGGACAATTGCGGCGTGGATGCTCTATCTCGCATTGATTTTGGGCAAATTAAGCGACTCAAAGAAGAAAACTCTGCCATGATACAAGTAATCACAAGGTCCAAATCCAAAAATACACCCCCTAACACCAAAACCACCGAAAAACAAAAAGACAACATACAACACGTATTCAATACTATTACAAATCAAGAAGTGAAAAAATTACCTCGCCTCACACTTAGGTGCACCACTAATGGAAAATTAACAGAATCCTCGAAATTATTATTACTCCATGGAAAGAAAGAAATATTTAAATTTGATGCTAAAGATATTATTGCTTATGAGAAAATTGCGCTAGAGCAATTCTTTCTCAAACTTGAAAAAGCAGTTGGTAATAATAACTTTACAGGCATAAAGATAGCTATCAATTACAATTTGTTTAAACATATAGATATAGAGGAATTCAAAAAGGTGGGTAACAAAACCTATAAGAAGGTAATAATTGGAATAACACCGCAAATAACCAAAATCACTTCACAAAAGCAAAAAGTAGAACTTCTGGAAAAATATCATGATGACCCTGTATTTGGAGGCCACCCAGGTGTCACACGATTGTTATCAAAAATTAGACGACAGTATACATGGAAAAACATGGCTTCAGACGTGAAGTCTTATGTTAAAAATTGTGAAAGCTGTAATAAAAACAAGTAGGGTAAAAATAAAATAGAGCCTATTATTATAACAAACACACCAGCAACCGCTTTTGACATCGTTCAAATCGATACTGTAGGCCCTCTTCCCAGATCATTCAACGGGAACGAATACGCTCTTACAATAATTTGCGATTTATCAAAGTTTCTCATAACTGTAGCAATACCTAGTAAAGCAGCTAATATTGAAGCCAAAGCAATAGTAGAAAACTGCATTTTAGTTCACGGACCCATTAAACGCATACTAACAGACATGGGTACCGAATACAAGAATCAACTTTTCGAGGAAATATGTAAACTACTGAAGATAAAAAATAAAACAAGCACTCCATATCACCACCAAACACTAGGTACAGTAGAACGTTCACATAGAACATTTAATGAATACATAAGGTCATATATTTCAATAAATAAACTAGACTGGGACCACTGGCTCAAATATTTCACGTATTGCTATAATACGACGCCATCAACAACCCATGGCTATACACCATTTGAGCTAGTTTACGGTAAAACTACCACACCTTACGTCTTCACATTAAACGGTAAAGTTGATCCAATCTACAATATAGATGACTACAAATCAGAATTAAAATTTAAACTACAGACAGCTCAAAAACGAGCGAAAGATTTACTAGAGAAAACAAAGGTAAAAACAAAAGAAAATTACGATAAAAAAGCAAATCCACAAAGTATTCTAGCATGGTCTACAGCATGGTTTAAAGGCCCATATAAAGTTATAGAAACAGACATTCAGGGTAATTGCAAAATCGATATAAACTCAAAAACAACCATTGTACATAAAAACAGCTAAAAATTAGCATAATAAACTTTTAAAAACGTATTTTAAGACTATCCTGGCCAGGACTAATACATTAAAACCTAGATTAAAATTACTAATTTTTAACGGCAAATACATAAATATTATATACAAATAAAAAAAAAAAAAATAAAAACAAAAAAAAAAAACCTATACCACACTACTATCATAAGGAAAATGTAAAAAACATAAATATATAAATACTTAAAATTCACAAATACAAACTATGTAAATTTTCCAAATTAAATCTTTTACAATAAGTTCAAAATAAAAATATACACAAGAAACCGAAAATCTTTTTACAAATTACATATACAAGTAAACTAAACAACAAAATACATTTGACACCCCAAGCAAAATTCCATTATACAGCATGATCATTCAAATCGTCTCTATTTGTATGATCACGCTTTCCAAAACGGGGAAGGTGTAGTGACTTTAGTCAAATGTAGGTCAACGTGGAAACAATAACCAAGTGATAAGCCAAACGGACATATGACCCTTCTCGGGTTATTACTCCCTTTTACACTCATTCTTTTATTGCATTTTATTGCAACGAATGCGACGACATATGATCGCCGGACAAACCCAAGCAGAAAGTCCAAAAGACAAAGTGAAACCGAATTAGTTTGACACATTTCCCAAATGTGTTAACCAACGCCTGGTTATTGTTTTCAACGTTATATAAATAGAAGTAATTAGAAGTAAGTAGTCAGTTGGACATAAGTTATTAAACTGTAAAATATGATTTCTCATTGTTAGACATATATTATATAATAAAACATAACACTCTGTTTAAATGCATTCACAGACTTCTATGCAGAATATGGTCGGAAGAATGCATTCCAGATGATTGGAACCTCAGTGTGCTCTGCCCAATCCACAAGAAAGGCGATCCCACCATTTGCGCCAACTACCGTGGGATTAGCCTTCTTAATATCGCATATAAGGTCCTGTCGAGCGTATTGTGTGAAAGACTGAAGCCCATCGTTAACCAACTGATTGGACCTTATCAGTGTGGCTTCAGACCTGGAAAGTCCACCATCGACCAGATCTTCACGTTTCGACAAATCTTGGAAAAGACCCTCGAAAAACAAATCGACACACACCATCTTTTTGTCGATTTCAAAGCCGCCTTCGACAGTCCAATAAGGAGTCATCTATATGCCATCATGTCTGAATTTGATATTCCTGCGAAGCTCATACGTCTTTGCAGGATGACACTGAACAACACCAGCAGTGCAGTGAAAATCGGGAAGGACCTCTCCCTTCCTTTCGATACCAAGCGAGGTTTCAGACAAGGTGATTCCTTATCGTGCGACTTCTTTAATATAGTAATGGAGAAGATCATCCGAGCTGCTGACCTGAGACGCAGCGGCACAATTTTCTATAAGAGCGTTATGCTGCTGGCGTATGCTGATGATATTGACATCATTGGCCAAAATACGCGCGAAGTCGGTGCAGCATTCTCCAGGCTAGAAAAAGAGTCGAGTCGAATGGGTCTTGCAGTGAACGCAGATAAAACGAAGTATCTTGTGTCAACAAACAAACAGTCCCAGCTGTCTTGGAAACCACGTCACTGTTGACAACACCTCCTTTGAGGTAGTGAAGGACTTTGTTTACCTGGGATCCAGTATAAACTCCTCCAACGATATCAGTATTGAGATTAAACGAAGGATAACTCTTGCCAACAGGTGTTACTTTGGGCTCAGTAGGCAATTGAGAAGCAGAGCTCTCTCTCGAAGAACAAAACTGACGCTCTATAAGTCAATAATCATGCCCGTCCTACTATAAGCATCACAAACCTGGACGTTGAGCAGCTCTGATGAAAGGACTATGGGAGCGTTCGAGAGAAAAATCCTTCGCCAGATCTATGGTCCAATCTGCGTCAATGGCGAGTACCGAATACGATGGAACCACGAGCTGTATGAGCTATATGCCGACATCGATATAGTCAAGCGTATTAAAATAGAGCGGCTTCGCTGGCTAGGTCATGTCGAGACAATGAACGACGAAGCTCCAGCGAAAAAGATATTGGATTCGGTACCCAGTGGTGGCCAACGCAGACGAGGAAGACCGCATCTCCGTTGGAAAGACCAGGCATTGGATAACCTGACAACGCTTGGAGTTTCCAACTGGCGCCAGCAAGCGCACGACAAAAGAGGCTGGCGAAAATTCTTGGACCAGGCCAAAACCGACCAACGGTTGTAAGCGCCATCTAAGTAAGTAAGTAAGATGTAGACAGCGCCGTCTCTAGATTTTATCAGCACATTTTTACTGCTATTAAAAGTTTTGTGCCAAAACTAAAGAAACAAAAGAAGCTTTCAGAACCATGGCTAGATAAAAATCTTAGATCTTTGAGAAATCAGAGAAATAAAGTTTACAAAATACTCAAAAACACTGTCAATATAAGCAATGAACTGAAGCTAAGATATGATGAAGCGAAAATCTAGCGGATTTCCATCGTCTATGTTTAAAGGTAATGTCAATTCGTCTAATCCTCATGAAATCAGCAATTTATTTGCAAAACATTTCAAGGAAGTATTTGGCCAACCATCTACCCAATTTGAAGTTTCTTCTACCAGCGCACCTGTTAGGGTTGAAAGCTTTAATATAACGCAGTAAGAGATTTCTAATGCAATGAAAGACTTGACTTTATTAAAGGGACCAGGACCGGAGGATACCTACAAGTTTCTCGGTACGATATTTAAACCAACTGCTTTTGCCATAGAACATAATTTTAAATGTATCACTGCCTTTTGGGATATTTCCTTCATCCCATCCTACACCATCCCAAAACATCCCATCTTACACCGATTTACATGAATGGTGATAAACGGTCAATTGAAAATAATAGAGGCATAGCAATATTGTCAGCCATTCCCAAACTCTTTGAAAAAATTATTTGTGATAAGCTAACACCTTTCATCAACCCACTTCCAAATGAGCAGCAACACGGGTTCCGAAAAGGACGGTCTACCACCGCTAATCTTATGATCATGGTATCTGATATGTTGAACAAAATGAAAAAGGACACCAAATAGATGCTGTTATTGATTTCAGAAAAGCCTTCGATCGAGTGGATCACAGCATACTAATATATAAATTAAAAAAATTTGGTATTACCGGATCCACACTAAGTTGGGTAAAATCATATCTCGACTGCAGGTCCCAGTATATTAAATTCCAAGGAGTTTTGTCTAAGAAAGTTGTAGGCCCTCAGGAGTTCCGCAAGGTAGTCACCTTGGTCCTCTTCTTTTTAACATATTCATATCCGACTTGTCAGAAGTTCTAAACGATATCCTACATCTTTTGTACGCAGATGATTTAAAAATGTACTATGCAAACCGATTTTGGTGGAACTTGGTAAGCATTTGTATCTGTTACTGAAATAGATCCTAAAAGTTCTTTCAGCAAAAATCAATGAATGAACCGAAGGCAAACGAAGTCAAGTACCAAAGACTAACGAATAAAAAGAAGTTTGACGAATACGAGCAGAAGCTATATAAAGTTGAACAAAAATTAACCGAACCGTATCGACCAAAACATATCGAAAATTGGGAAGCACATCGTCTAGGCTCCCATGTTACAGCAGGCAAATATAACTTTGTTGTATAGTTGTCAAGGAGTTTACATACCTTGGCACCGCCGTAAACACCAACAACAATGTCAGCCTGGAGATAAAGCGAAGAATACAAATTGCTTATTGGTGCTACTACGGGCTAAGTAAGCAATAAGGTTCCAAAGCCTCTCTCGATCGTCAAAACTAACACTCTACAAGACGCTCATCATACCTGTGCTTCTCTATGGCACTGAGGCATGGGTGGTATCTCAAACAGATGCAGCCGCTCTTGGTTCAAGAGGAAAGTTCTTCGCAAAATCTTTGGTCCTGTGCAAGTTGGCGACGACTATCGCATTCGAATTAACCATGAACTGAACGAGCTCTACGACGACATTGACTTAGTCCAGCGTGCAACAATTCAGCGACTTCGTTGGCTGGATCATGTCTTTTGTATGGATGAAGAAGCTCCAGCGAAAAAGGTGTTTGAGGCGAAAGCCGAGGGTCGACGACGAAGAGGAAGACCATGCCTCCGATGGATTGACCAGGCCGAGGAAGCCCTTACCGCGCTTGGTGAAAGAGATTGGAGACGGCGCGCGCGGATCAAAGACGCCTGGCGAGAGCTAATGAAGTCGGCCGTAACCCGACAACGGGTTGTCATGGCCACCTAAGTAAGTAAGTAAGTAAGTAAATAAGTATCGACCAAAACCGAAGTTGAACGAAAACAATCCAAAAATCGAATCGATGCGAAAAGAATTTTTAAAATTGGAATTTTTTTGAAATAAAATTGCATGGTAAGAAAAACTTTAAACGCATTTATCTTGAAATGACTTTTTTCAAACTGGATGCATTTTCCTCAGAAACCAGACGTTAGATCGAGACGTTGAATATGTAATTTTTTTTGTTATCATGTCCGGCAGGAACAGTTTTACGAAATTTGACTAAACACTTTCGACGGAAGGAGGAGGCAAAACCCCAAAAACGATAATTAAAAAATTTAATTGATAATTTAAAAAATGTTAAAATGAGAGCAGTTTTGAAAATCGTCCTTTTTCTGTGCTCGAGGCACAACCCCGAGTAACACCGGGTTACATCCGCTAGTACTTTATAAATTCGTGTTTTTGTTATAAAATTTGTAAGTGCCGCTGAGAAGCCAATTAATGTGCTTAGTGGAAATTCATACTTCGCCAACTGGGAGTGTGTTTAAGTACGTAGGTGCATTCTGTCTGTTCCCGTTGATCCGGACAGATTTTAGAATGTAAGTCGTGCATGCGTATAGAACGTATAAAACGGGCTATACGTATCCATGAGATTCCACACTCCCTTGGCGAATCAAAAAAAAAAAAAAAATTAATCTATCTAATCTAGTTTTTTCGGAAATTTTATTTTGCATTTTTTTCTCTAATTCAATATATAAAACTTTGCTAATGACACTAAAACAATATTCCCATCGGTTAACCGCGAAACAGCCATGTCAAAATATAAGAAAATTACAACTTAAGTCTCTTATTTGAACATAAGTAGGCAAGAGTAATGTTTCATAATTTCTAGGTTTGGCTACGATGACCCCAAAAAAAGTTGCACAGTGTAATCTATAAAATAACCTCATTACAGTGTAATCTATAAAATAACCTCATTAAATTTATTATACTCATTTTAAGACAGATTTAGTTGAGGTGAATTTTTTTTTTTATTTATAAAACAGAATAAAGTGTTATTAAATGTTTTTGCCAAGTTTTTCAATTTCATTTAAAAAATATTGCATATCGTCCTCAGTTAGGAAGGAATTTTGAAGAACCAAGCGGAAAAAATTTGGATGTTGCCTAAGTGGTTGATACGTGATCATCATTGAACCCTTCTTAATGATTTTCTCCTTAATTTTTGGAGCAACCATATGCAACTTCTCGTGAAAGATCTTATTGCGCTCCATGTTTCTTAAGCTTGGCGGTACATACAAAAAACATATATTAGTACACTGGGGATTTTCAAGTACCATTTCAAAGCCTGGTTTCCTTTTCAACTCCTGTATAAAGTATTTGGACATTTTGATCACTTTGTTAATGTGTTCCTCTAAGCCTTTACTTCCTTTAGCTTTCCACATAAACTAGAACTTAAAAACATCTGCTCGCCTTCCACACTGAATATGTTTGTCGCCAGTATCGTAGGCTGTGTCATAAAACTTATCTTTTTGAAACAAATACGCTGCATTTGTAGAGTGACAGTTACTTTATATATCTTTGTGTCTTGTAGAGAACGTAGAACATTGTTGTGATGCTGTCAGCATTTTATGTGGGTTCCATGTGACTGAATCCGATCTATAAAAGAAAATTTCATTTTAATATTCTTGTAATAAAATGTTTGTCTATGTTTTAAAGTTTATAATATAATTTGAATAAAAAAATCTTGGTTATACGAGAACTATAATTTTTCAAGCATTGCTTTTTACATCTGAATATTCTCTTTTTAAACAATTCATACTGTCAAGCACCACTTGCGAAGAATGGGGATTTCAATGGTTAATTTCAATGGATTGGAACATAAGCGTTGATTAATTTTGTTTCTTTACATAAACATACTGAATCTAATTCACTCTTTTTCACTTTTGCTTTTTAATGGATGGGTTTTTTTCTAAGAGCACAGCATCCTATTCTGTCCTAAGTTTTCAAAATGTCTAAAAAACTAAGTTTTAAAAAAGGTTTTATTTTGTCCTTTTTCCTATTTTCTTTTATTATAAGGTATTTTTAGTTACCTATAAAAAACATTATTGCACTGGAGGGAATACCATTGAAGTCATTTGTGTGAAATTTTATTATATTCAAAATTAACACTGTAACCGTGCGTTTAGACCGCCTGAACGAACGAAAGAAACCTCGTTCGTTCGCTCGGTGTAAACACTTAGCCAGAACGAACAGCGTTCGCTATAAATTCATCGCAAACGCTGTTCGCCCGGTGTAGACAGTAAATTAGGGCGAACGAACGAGAATTCTATCGTTCGGACTGTTCGGCCGTCGCTCGATCTTTTTGGGCCAATCCGGTGTTGCGCTGTTCTTAAAAACAAAAAAGTAGCAAAAAAGAGTATCTTCAAAGAAAAAATCACGGAAAGTACCAAAATTCATAGTAACTTTATCTTCAAAACAACGCAAAGCAGTACTGTTCAAGGTTTGTTTATGTTTTTGAACGTCTTCTGCTAATTTTCGCTGGAATGTAATTATTGTAAGTTAAATATTATAATAATAATAATTATATAGTTCTTTCATACAATAGTTTTAAATGTTGTTATGGAAAATAAATAAATATTAAAATAATAATTTTAATTTATTTATTATGAATATTAAAAATAAATTAATAAATTGAAATATTAAAATAAAATCGCGATTATGTGTTACTTCGTGTTACTTCATTACCGAATGCATAATTTTCTGTTTAGACCGCGTGAACATACATGATGGCGGATAATGTTCGTTCGCGATTGATGTTCGTCCGGTGTAGACATTACGCCGAACGACGTTTTTATCGCAATAAATTCTTCACAATGAATTCTTCGTTCGTTCAGGCGGTCTAAACGTTCGGTAAGAGTGCAAAAGTTCAAAGAGATATGTAGAAATATTAATGTTGAATACAAAAAATTATTGGGCCACATTAAAACACGCTGGCTAACGTTGATTCGATGGCTTAGATTCAAAAGAATTTTGAAGTTGTGCGTCCATTTTGTGAATTGTGGTTAATTTTTCCCGACAATATACAATAAATATAGCATTCAGTCGCAAAATTTTTCTATAGGTCTCTAATTTTGAAGGAATTAAAATTAAAATTACTTAAATGTAAAAAATTAATGTTCTGTCTCTCATGGTAAAAAATACTCTCGAAACCCTAGTCATATCGATTTTCTAGATATACCGATGTAACTATGATGAAAAACAAATTTGTATGAAACCTGTTTTGACTATTTTAACTAATGGAATAGATCTTATATGGAAACTGGGCATTTCGAATGGGTCCCTAAACGAAATATTCCATGTTGGCAATCTATTGAGAGTATATAAGGATGAATTATGAAGATTTATTCGGTGAAGTTTATTGTATTAAAAATTACTCAGATACAGAAAAAAATTAGTAGTGAAGGAAAAACGAAACATCAACAGTTGTAGAAACAGAAGATTTTTTCTGCTTACATTGACTAAGAAGACTTACTTAAGCCGAGTTAAAATAAAGACGACTGATTTGTTTCGTTATAAAACTTTAACACGCTTAGAATTTTATTATAGCTGCTACAATACGGTTCATGTTTCAGTATGTATACTTATATACGAGTACATTGTATTACGTTATATTTGGTTTAACATAAAATAAATACTTCTGCCAGTGGTGGTACATTTGATGCTTTAACATCCTGCCCCCGTTGAAAGGATGAAAGGACTTTCAAGCAGGCAAAACAGCTAATTTGTGAATGGGGCGACGAATGATTCCCTTCATGGTGCGAACATCTACAACTCGAACACGTCCGTCTGAGCCATGTGTACAATTTTCAATTCTACCTAACTGCCAGTGTAGGGGTGGCACATTGTCCTCATGTATAATAACCATAGTGCCAATAGTAATATTAGGTTCTTGGTTTGTCCATTTCACTCGAGTCTGCAATTCATTGATGTAGTCGTGGGACCACTTTTTCCAAAAATGTTGCTTAATTGCAGTCACACGAGACCATTTGCTTAAGTTGTCGATATTACCAGGTACCATATGTTCCGGTAGCGATTTCAACGAACTTCCAATGATGAAATGTGCTGGAGTTAGCGCTTCATAATCATTAGGATCTGCAGATAGCGGCGATATCGGTCTAGAGTTTAAAATAGCTTCAATATCCACCAACGCAGTCGACAATTCTTCGAAAGTTAGTTTAGTATTGCCTAAACTGCGGTTAAGAAGACCTTTGGCTGACTTAACAGCTGCCTCCCAAATACCACCAAAGTGCGGAGCCCTGGGAGGAATAAAATGAAAATTAATGAATTCTGATGAACAATAATGAATAATTGATTTTTGATTTTCTTTTTGAAAAAGGAAATTTTTGAGTTCTGCAAGTTTATTGCGAGCGCCGACAAAATTGGTTGCATTGTCGCAAAATACATCAGTTGGTAGTCCTCTTCGGGCAATCATACGTTTGAGTGCTGCCAAAAATGCATCTGTTGTTAAGTCCGAAACAATTTCAATATGAAAAGCCTTTGTAGATAGACAGATAAATATAGCAATATATGCCTTATATGGTGTCTTGCCTCTAATGCGCAAATAAATGTTGACTGGGCCGCAAAAGTCCATGCCACATCTGGCGAATGGTCGTGATGGGGTGAGTCGTTCAACAGGTAGGTTTCCCATTAGCTGTTGCATCAGTTTTGGCTTGTATCTAGTACAGTGGATGCAATTACTAACTACTTGCCGCGCTACATTTCTTGCATTTATGATCCAGTATTCCAATCGAATTATAGCTATAAGTGCCTTTGGTCCAGCGTGGTAGTTTTTAATGTGTAGATGACGAACATACCGAATGGTAAAATCACACTTACTTGGCAATAATATTTGATGCTTTCTTTCATTTGGTAAGTCCGATAGCTCAAGTCTTCCACCAACTTTCAGAAGTGTAAAACCTCCAGTATCAGCGAGAAACGGATTTAAAGATCTCAGTGCGAATGTTGCCAGCTTATTTTTCTTTAATAAAAGAATGTCTTCATTAAAATGTTTTTCCTGTATATTCCAAATAATGCAATTCATAGCGTGCCTTAACTCTTGAGGGGAAGGTGAATCAAACTCAAAGCAGCTCCTGGTACTGTTAAGTTTTCGATAAAATCGAAACATCCACGCAACGATGCGTAAAGAATACAAATGAGAGCTATATTTGCTGATTTTTTCCAAAATGTAGTTGGAGACAATATCAATTTTAAATGATGATTTTCGTTTTTCCTTTTCCACTTCCTCCATATTTATATCAGAGTTTTTTTCTTGGGGCCAATAGTAACTATTTTCCATGAGAAAAGATGGACCTCTGTACCAAATAGAGTCAGATAATTGCTCTACCGTGCTTCCTCGAGAAACTATATCTGCTGGGTTGCTTTGTGATGGTACATGTTTCCAAATAGCGTCAGAAGTTAAGTCTTGAATTTCAGAAATTCTATTGCCGACAAACGTGGAGAGTGTAGCCGAATGGAGTTTAAGCCAATGAATAACAATTTGGGAATCTGTCCAAAGAAAAGTGCTGATTCGTTCATTTTCGAAAAGTACCTTTATTTTTGAATACAGTCGAGCCAAAAGAAGCGCACCACACAGTTCTAATTTTGGCAGTGATTGTTTTTTGGTTGGAGCAACTCTTGATTTTGCTGTAAGAAGTTGTACGTGAGCAATTCCAAAATTGTCGATGGTTCTTGTATATATGCAGCAGCCATACGCGCGAATAGATGAATCACAAAAAACCATGAAGTTGAAGCGAAATCGATTTAGGAGACAAACAATATCTTGGTATTGAGACTGAAGAAAGTGATGACAAACCATTGAGCAATCCGTTCCAAGCGAAATGTATATTTTGTGGGACCGATTCGTCCCAATCTATTTTAAGTAACCACAGCTCTTGTAAAATAATCTTGGCGGTTATGATAATGGGGGCTAAGAGTCCCATGGGATCGAAAAATGATGATGCTATTGAAAGTATAGAGCGTTTTGTAACGCGACAGTTGATACTTGTTTTTGGATTAAACGAAAATACGAAATGATCACGGTTCTGATCCCACTTTATTCCTAATGCACTTGTTATAAAAGCATCGTCCAAATTTAAATCCTTTATTGTTTTGTCGTCCCTAAAACTTTGATGATTTGAATGCCATTTCTGAAGTTGAAAGCATCCCTTTTTTAATATTTCTGTGACTTCATTCTTTATTATGGTAAGCTCAGACACTGAATCAGCTCCGCATAAGAAGTCGTCGACGTAAAACGATGACTTGACAGCATTTGCACCAATTTTATAAATATCAGAATACTGCTCTGCTAAGTAAATAAGGCTTCGAATAGCAAGGTACGGTGCAGCAGCCATTCCATACGTTACAGTATTGAGTTCGTAAGTTCGAATTTCCATATCAGCTGAGTTTCTCCAAAGAATGTACTGAAACCTACGATCATCTGGCTCAACCAATACCTGCCTATACATTTTTGATATATCAGCTGTGAAAGCGTAGCGAAATAAGCGAAAACGAAGCAAAAGCATAAATAAGTCAGGTTGTAACGTTGGGCCGACCATTTGCATTTCATTCAAGGATTTTTGTGAAGTAGTTTTACAGGACGCATCGAAAACCACCCGTAACTTCGTGGTAGTACTGCTTGGTTTTAATACAAAATGATGTGGGATATAATAATGTGGTTGATTTAAAGTAGGATTGTTCACCAAACTCATGTGATTCAGACTTTCATATTCTTCCATGAACAAAATGTATTGAGCCTTTAGAGCAGGCGATCGTGCTAAGCGGCGTTCTTGTGCAACAAATCTTTGTAATGCTGTGTCGTAAGATCTTCCAAGACAAGTAGGGCTATCCTTAAATGGTATCTTCACAATCAACCGACCATCTTTATTTCGAGAAACTGTTTCATTAAAAATTTGCTCACATTTGCGTTGCTCAGGAGTCCAAGTGCATGCGACAGAGACTTCATCGAGTTTCCATAATCTCTCCAGTTTACTATCTAGCGAGTCATCACATGTAAGCAAGCATCTTGGTACTTGGACACTACCTGATTCTAGATATCTACCAGACACTACCCAGCCTAATAACGTTTTTTGCAAAATTGGTAAGTTTTTACCAAGTTTTATTTGACCCACAGATAAAATGCTGAAAAAGCTTTCTGTTCCCAAAAGAAGGTCGATTCGATTTGATTTAAAAAATTCTTTATCAGCGAGCTCAGCATTAGGTGGTAGGTTCCAAGATGAAATATCTATTTCAGATTCTGGTTGATAAGCTATATGAGATGTTACACAAAAAGTTGACGGGAGTTCAAATCCAGTGAAGCACGATTTAATTGTTGTAGAAGTTTTATATTTTATATTTGTTGAGGCATTTCCGATACTACGAATTTCAAGATTTTGTTTATCTCTGCCCAAATTTAGTTTTTGCGAGAATTCATCAGTTATAAAATTAACTTGTGAACAAGAATCCAACAAGGCTCTTCCTAACTTGAAACAACCTGAAGAGTCACGAACTAAAACCATTGCGGTTGCTAAAATAATATGATCTGTCATGGAGTTGTTTAGGTGTGTATGCACTGCTGCCTCTCTTGAAGATGAAGCAGTTACAGCAGTAGACGATGTGTTGTGTTGAGGTGCAGGTCGTGTATACGACCTTGAATTAATTGTAGGTAAAGTTGCTATGCCACGATGTAGCAAACTATTATGCCTTTGTAAACAAGTTCGACAATTGTGTTTAGAGGGACATTTGGGCAACTGATGTCCTTTCGAAAGGCAGTTAATGCAAATACCCAATCTTTTTACTGTTTCGAACCGCTGAACTACATCCAAATACTTAAATTGGTCACAGTTTTGAATTTTATGGTCTGTGCTTAGGCATAAAGCACAAGTTGAACTTGAACATGAAAAAGAATAGTTATGATGCTTTTTGTTCTGTTTATGTATGGTGGGTCTTTCAATGGAGCTAGTATGAAGTGATTCCAAATATTGACAATGTCTTTCCAAAATTGTGGTGCAATCGCCCCATGAAGGTAGGTTTTTAAAGTCGAATGATTCCTTCCATTTTCTTTTGGTCTCATCATCAACCTTCTGCAGAACTAAATATATAAGCATGGCCTGTGTTATTTGCTCATTGGTACCTAAAGTCTGAAGGGAACCATAAAGAGCAGAGAAATTATCCAACAAACTTCTCAGTTGATCAGCATTTGGCTTTGAAATTGAAGGTAAGTCGAAAAGAGATGAAATATTTTCCAGGAAAATCAACGTAGAGTTATCATAACGAGCCTTAAGTCTCTCCAAAGCCTTTGGATAATTTTCACTTGTAACTGGAAAGGCTTTGATTGTTTCAAGTGCTTGACCGTGAAGACAATTTAAAAGATGGTTGAATTTCTCAATGTTAGACAAACTATATTCCCTATCAATAATTTGACTAAAAGATGTTATAAAATTTTCATACTCAGCAAATGAAGGCAATTTAAGTTTCGGCAACTTGGAGCTAGACATAGGCACTATATGACTGGATTCTGATAGAGAAGTATTATGATCTACATCCCCTAATTGTGACTGAATAGCTACTTTTGTCTTTATGTAAAGGTCTTCTAATTCAGCACGCGCACCATCATCAGAATCATGCTTCTCAATTTGAGTTTGTATGCTAAGAGCTTGCTTAAAATACGATTCAAGGATTCCTAATCGACACTTCAATTCTGCTACAGAAAGGGCTTTCCCTTCCCCTCGCCCATTGTTTTCAATAATATTCTTTATGCGTGAAATGTTCTTTTTAGTACTAGCTCGCTGCTGCTTCAATTCTTCTAAAGTCATGATGAACAGCGATGTATGCGTTGACACCTAATAAGATGAAATTATTTTGTAATAGCAGCAACGACGATAGCAATATCTATCTGCACAAGCAAAAATAAAAAATAAAGCTGTAATTCGGCAGCAAAGTCGGCACCAACGAGGTTAAAGTGACAAGATAGATATGCAGAGTAATGCAAAGATATGCGTTGGTTGCAATATGACTTAAATGTAGCGACGAAAAGTGATCGTAAATAATTGAACGCAGCGACGGCAGTATGATGCGTCGGGAACAAGCAAAATAAATCCAACGACAACAGCAAGCTATGCGTCGAGCAATCAAAAAACGAAATGATCGCTACGTTAGTTGCAATGCAATATAATGTAGCGACGGCAGTAGCTTCGACAGGAAGCAAAAGAACGAAATGATCGTGATGTATTATACGTTAATTACAATGCGATGTTAATGCAGCGATGGTAGTATGATCCATTAACAGCAAGCAATTGAATTCGAACGAAATGATCGCAACGTGTTATGCGTTAGTTGCAATGCGATGTAAATGCAGCGACGGCGGTATGATGCGTCGAAAGCAATCAATCGAACGAAATGATCGCAACGTGTTATGCGTTAGTTGCAATGCGATGTTATTGCAGCGACGGCGGTATGATGCGTCGACAGCAAGCAAATGAAACGAAATGATCGCAACGTTTTATGCGTTAGTTGCAATGCGATGTAAATGCAGCGACGGCGGTATGGTGCGTCGACAGCATATAATGCGATAAAATTGATTTTTTAGTTTAAATATATATTTATTTAAAATATACTAAAATTTTTTAAGCTACATACAAATTACCAAACTCCATCCAAGAGTTTAACAGGTAGTCAGCACTGTAGATGAAGCACCAAACTCGCGATTCTGGCGATTCTTGCAGGCAGCAGCTATGGTGTAACAGGGCAGCGATACGATGGCAGCAGTTATGGGTAATAAGGCAGCGATTCGATGGCAGCAATTATGGTGTAACAAGGCAGCGACGGTAGCAGCTATGGTCAAACACAGCAGCAATGGTAGCAATATGGTGACCGACAGCTATTAAGTTACTTTTTCTTTCTTTTTGTTTCGAAAACGAAGTAGAAATTTTTGTTTCAAAAATCCATAATTTTTGTTAAAATTGAATAAACTTTTGTTTAATTTAGGTCGTGCCCCACGTTGGGCGCCAAAAAATGTAGAAACAGAAGAGTTTTTCTGCTTACATTGACTAAGAAGACTTACTTAAGCCGAGTTAAAATAAAGACGACTGATTTGTTTCGTTATAAAACTTTAACTAGCTTAGAATTTTATTATAGCTGCTACAATACGGTTCATGTTTCAGTATGTATACTTATATACGAGTACATTGTATTACGTTATATTTGGTTTAACATAAAATAAATACTTCTGCCAGTGGTGGTACATTTGATGCTTTAACAACAGTCTTAAAATGGGGAGACATTTTTAGTGTATTTATTAAAAATTATATTGAAATTAAAAACCATGTTTAAGCATGTCAAATTTGGTTTGTGTCTGCTGACTTCAAATGCGCCGACAGGGAGACCATTTTTTTTAAGTAATTACTATAGTAATTCAAAAGCTACTGAACATCAGAGAGGTCTCAATTGAATGAAACTATAATCAAATTTATCTTAATTGCAAAATGTAAGTTTTAAAATGATTGGGAAAAATTTCAATGGTCAGCGTACTTATAATTGAATTCCAGGGAAAACAATTGTGTACAAAATATTAATGTCATCTGTCCACGCCCATCGCCCAAAGCTAAATATATGGAAATATATAAATGAATTTTGAAATTTATACAAATTGTTTATAAAGATCATTTGTTGTTAAGTTATGTTCTATCTATACTTCTATATCTATACTATTATATAACTCAAGAACTACTCAACCGATTTTTGTAATTATTTCACTAACATAAAGCAAGATCTTTAACTTAGTCCTTTGCATACTTATTTTCTTCAAAACTGCTCTTAAAAGTTATTAAAATTTGAGTTTAAAAAGTAGCCAAAAAAATCAAATCCAAAAAACATTGCTGCATTGAATCGTTAGAGACACAACCAGCGCGCTGCAGCGTAAAGCTTTCTCGCTCTTTTCCTCTTCAATTGTGTTTGTTGGTATTGTTTCTTTTACTTGAAGTACTTTAAATAAGGGATGTTTTACGTACAAGAGCACACGCAAGAAGTTGTCTCATATAGTTGGCGCTGAGACTTCAAGCAATTAATTTCTGCTGCTTAATTTTTAGCTATGCTATATTTATGCTCAATCTATCTATATAAATAAAAATCAAATGTCGTTCGTTGGTAATTGCATCAGTTGAGAACGGCTGGACCGATTTGGAAAATTTTTTTTTTTAAATGTTCGTCGTAGTCCAACTTAGGTTTTTGCGGAAATAAAAATTGACCACGCCCACTTTTTTCGATTTATCTAAAATCGGAAAACGGCTGCACCGATTTGGCTAATTATTTTTTTAAATGTTCGTAGTAATCCAATTTTAGACTTCACGGAAAGAAAAATTGACTACGCCCACTCTATTCGATTTATCTTAAATCGGAAAACGGCTACACCGATTTGGCTTATTCTATTTTTAAATGTTCGTATAAATCCAATTTAAGTTTTTACTGAAAGAAAAATTGACTACGCCAACTTTTACGCCCACTTTTTTCGATTTATCTAAAATCGGAAAACGGCTACATCAATTTGGCTAATTATTTTTTTAAGTGTTCGTAGTAATCTAATTTAAGTTTTTACTTAAAGAAAAATGGACCACGCCCACTTTTTTCGATTTATCTAAAATCGGAAAACGGCTACACCGATTTGGCTAATTCTTTTTTTAAGTGTTCGTAGAAATCCAATTTAAGTTTTTACTGAAAGAAAAATTGACCATGCCCACTTTTGCGCCCACTGTTTTGATATATATATCTAAAATCGCAGAACGCCTGGGTTGATTTTGCTAATTTTTTTAAATGTTTGTAATAGTCTACAAAAGTTTTTTACATAAAGAAAAATTGTCATCTTACAAGGTATTACACTTGGAATCAATCGTCAAAGAAATTTCAACGGCGGAAAAGAGGAAATCCAGTGTCAGGTTACCCCAATTTATTTTCGACCGACTCATTAGGTTACATTTGCACAGTCGATCCAAGAAACGATGAGTGCTTCTATTTACGTTTGCTGTTAGTCAACGATCGTGGCCGAACATCATTCCAAGATTTGCGTACTATAAATGGTGAACTGTGTGACACATATAGAGAAGCGTGTCAACGTTTGCGATTGTTAGAAAATGACACTCATTGGATATACACCCTCGGAGATGCTGGGCTTTCGTCATATCTTCATCAAATACTAACACTGTTTTCGATAATTATCTCGACATGCTTTCCATCCAAACCAACTGATTTGTGGAGCAAATACAAAGATGCCATGTGTGATGATATTTTGAATCAGATGCGTATTAGAACATCAAATCAAAATTTGTAACTGAGCGAGGAAATTTACAACGAGGCTTTGATGTTAATTGAGAACATGTGCTTGATGACGTCGAACAAGGCATTATGTGACTTAGGCATGACAGCTCCCAATCGTCCGATGCACGACGCATTCAATCAAGATTTGCGACGCAAAAAGCAATATGATTGCGAAACCTTGAGGGACTTAGTTCGAACGAGCGTTCCACTGTTGAATCGACAACAAAAATGTGCGTTTAACACTCTTATGAAAGCTATGAACGGTGGAACTCGAGGGATTTTTTTTTTGACGCTCCCGGTGGAACTGGAAGAACTTTTTTGCTCGCGTTGATTTTGGCAACGATACGCTCGCAGAATGATACTGCACTTGCACTTGCTTCATCAGGAATAGCAGTTACGTTGTAGGAAGGCGGTCGAACTGCTCATTCAGCACTCAAGTCGCCATTGAGTATGCAAATCAATGAAAATTCAACATGCAACATTTCCAAGAACAGTGCGATGGCCAAAGTTTTGCAACAAAGCAAACTGATCGTTTTGGATGAGTGTACAATGGCGCATAAAAAGTCTTTGGAGGCATTAGACAAACGATGCAAGAATTACGAAACAATCAAAACCAGTTTAGTGGTGCGATGATTCTGTTGGCAGGTGATTTTCGTCAAACATTGCCAGTGATTCCACGATCAACTCCAGCCGATGAACTTAATGCGTGTTTGAAGTCGTCCGTTTTGTGGAAACACGTCCAGGAACTCAAATTGACTGTGAACATGCGTGTCGACCTGCAGAACAATCAATCTGGATAAGTATTTTCAAAACAATTGCTGGACATTGGCAACGGCAAAATCACGGTTGACATTTTAGCCGACTGTATTCAATTTCCCGTCGCTTTCTGTCAGTTCACCGAATCAAAATCCGAACTCATCCGAAAGGTTTTTCCAAACATTGCACAAAATTTCAAAAATCATGATTGGTTGAGCGAACGTGCTGTATCGGCTGCGAAAAACATTGATGTCGACAAATTGAATCTTAAGATTCAATCTGAAATAGCTGTCTAATTGATGACGTACAAATCGGTGGATTCTGTTACTTCCCAAGATGATGTCGTCAACTATCCAACGGAGGTTTTAAACTCGCTGGAATTACCCGGATTACCGCCTCACAATCTCCAACTGAAAGTCGGGTCGATTGCAATGATTCCGACCGACATGCCATTAGATTTTAAACGCTTGCAGTTTCCGGTAAGGCTTGCATTTGCAATGAAAATTAACAAGTCTCAAGGGCAGTCATTGCGTGTTTGAGGCATTAACCTTGAAAATCCATGCTTCTCGAATGGTCAATTGCCACCATAAACACCATCAGCATTATTTGTTTTCGCTCCAGATAACAAAACAAAAAATGTCGTGTATCATAGATCATTGCAATGAACGAAATTATGTTACAGCTGCGCAATCCAAAAAATATTTCCTTTTTTTTAATTGGTTACCTGACCAGAGATCTTCAATCAAAATGTAAATAAAACACCATAAGATTCATTGTACTTATTTTCAAATCAAATGTAAATCAAACATACGCCAAACCTATATGAAGAAAATTATCATTAAAAAAAACGTATTTTCCCCCTTTTTAACTATTTTTACACATTTGCAACAGCTTTTCACAAATTTACAAAACAAATACAAATTTTTTTTATTAGGACAGGACGACGTCTGTCGGGTCAGCTATCAAAAATAAAAAAAATACTTTATTTCAGCTGCGGTTAACGGTATTTGAACAATATTTGATATGACGGTTCAGTGCACCTACCATTCGTTTTCTAAATATCAATCCGCCACGACTTTGCAACGGAACCACACTTTCAGTGAAAATAAAAATTGAAGGCAAACAACGTTTGCCGGGTCAGCTAGTATGTAAATATAAATGTTTTGGTCATTAATACTTAAAAAGGTAGATCCAAAATGTGAATCAAAAATTTAAAAACCAGTACAATGTCCAATTTAGTACCTTCATTCATATGCGTTTCCTGACGTTATTTTTGATTATAAAATTATATTTTAATCATACCCTTGATTAGAAAAATCGAATAAGTAGTATCCAAGATAGACTTGAAAAGAGCGAGAAAAAAATTTTAAAATATTGGCGCATTGCGTTATCAATGTGTAGAAAGGTGTGTTCACATTAGTTAACAGGTGTAAGTGCATTGATACGATACTGAAAGGTGTGGCAAAATTCATTTACAAACTTTAAATTAATTTGATTGGAACAATTTTCATCCGATGCTGCTTACTTTAAAACAAGATGTTAAAAGTTACAGATCTTCATTTAGTTTTAGATCGTGTTAAAGAATTAAAATGTCGTTGTTGGGAAACGAAAATAGATTCCTGAGCTGAAAAAGGTTAAAAACTTTTTATTTAGACTTTTCAAGCAATTAAATACAATTCATACAAAATGAAAATATACAAAAATCGCGACATTGGTCAATCAGTTTTATTGAATCAAAATAAAAAATTTGAAAATGTGTGTACATGAGACCGAGCCTTATTTTCAAGACCATTCAATTTTCACTCCAGCAATATTTCGAACAAAATTTGGTCCCTTTTGCATCACGGTAAGTGGGCACGGCGTCTCCTGGAAATCTTAAGGAACTGTGTATACAAATGAACTGTTTATTAAAAAAAATATATTTAAAAATTTTAAAAAAATTAAAAAAAAAAATTTAGATACTCAAAACAATTTTATTGAAAATTCAAAATTATACGTTTTTATGCCTTACTGAATATAATTTCGTTTTTAGAGAAATGCCTTACTGAATATAATTTTCGTTTTATACAAATAAAGGACGGTCTTATGTAAAAAGGAAACAGTTAATGCAACTAAACAACAAGCCTTGATATATTTTCATAAAAATATGTATCGCCCATTTCATATTGAAGTGTAATATAAGTTGCACTCACCATCTCCGATTTGGCTCAAATTTTTGACTTAGATTGGTTTATTGTTTAAAAAGCAAATCCGGAGTTTGAGATTTAAAAAGTTTTTTTCGCGGACCCACAGCCATGCCATGCGTATGCCTAAATAGGGTATATTTTGAGACAACATAACTCTGTTAATTTAAATTCGATTTTTGTAAATAGGGTGTCATTGGAAAGGTTATTGTGTCTTTTTTAAGGCAAACATAGAAAACTGCAGTAAGTCAACCAATTTTTAGTTAAAAAGTTTAATGCCATGCCAGCATCAGACGCTATAATTTTCATTTTTGTAATTTTCACGGTCTATTATCTCTTCAACGATATAAAATGAAATTGTGCTCTTGATGGATTCAGAAGATTGAAAACCGTGAAGATTGATATTAATGAATTTTCAATAAAAATTCAACTAGCTATCATTACATTTCTAACATTAAATTTTCATAAAATATTTTTTCTCAATTGTTTTTGTATTAAAAATTTGTTTAATTTGTATTCAAAATTCATTAACACTTCACGTTGTATCGCTAAAACTTCCGAACTCTTTAAGAGCACACCTTAATTGTATATCGCTAGAAAGGTAATGAAACCTTAAAAAAGCTTATATTATGAAAGTTAAAAAATATATGGTCTGGTGCTGGCATTATACTTTGAAATTAAAAATGGGTTGACTTACTGCAATATTTCCAAAAGTTTTATATTTTTCCTTTAAAGTAGACAAAAAACCTTTCGAATGATACCCTATTTACGAAAATCGTATTTAAATTGACTGAGTTACGTTTTCTCAAAGTAGACCCTATTTTGGCCGCGAAAATGATTGCAAAAATGTATAACTTAGGATTTGGTTTCTAATCATTAAACCAATCCAAGAAAAAATTTGAGCCAAATCGGAGATGGTAAGTGCAACTAATAAAACACTTCAATATAAAATGGCCGGTACGTTTTCTATCAACAAATCAAAAACCCCGATTTAACCTGAAAAGGCATTGATGTCATCAGTTTTTCTGCATTGTTCTGGCAAAATTATTAGTTACCATCTCGGAAATATGAGGCAAAGGATTAAAAATGTAAGAATTCTAAAAATATGAGCCGCAAGCAAAGAGTCTAGCTAGATTTGTTTAACATTTCAAAACGTTGCTGAAAATTGCGGAGACGTTTGAAGTAATACCAGTTTGTACATTCCAATACATTGGAAACTTATTTATAGAAACTTATTTATATTATACTTATTTCACTGCTAAACTGAACGATAAAAGATTTTTTGAGCAGACGAAACGGGGATTTTTTTCGGTCAATATCGACCTTTGTTTGGGCTGCACTCAAAAAAGCACTTCACTTTGTGATCCTATCTGAATGCGTATATAGTAAACACGTTGCCAACAAAAATTAAAAATACTATTTGTAAAAGTTCTTATTTAGGAAATGAAATCATTAAAGCTTATAAAAAATGAATCTATTTTATTGAATGAAATTTGTAGATTGAACAAAATTTGATTTGAAAAATTTGAAGGAAAATAAATATGAAAACATAATTCATAAAAATATCATAAAAGTTAAAATGCAAAGCATTTATTTAAACAGGTATAACATTTACCACTGTTAATATACAGTTCAATTGTTTCTTTGGAGGTCTAGATGGAAACAGAGCTGATAAAATAGTTCGCGGTTGCCGACCGTGCAAAAGTTTTGAAGGAGATTTTCCTGTCAGAGGATTTGGAGTTGCCCTGTAAGTTGCTTAGTACTTATACAACGCTCTATGCCCGTTGTCATCCTCGCGAATTATTTTAGTGAAAGACTCTTTGAAAGTTCTAACGGTTCTTTCTGCTTATCCGTTTGAAGCTTGATGAAATGGAGCACTTGTGAGGTGCTCAATTGAATTGAGTTCACAGAAACGTTTAAATTCCGCCGATGTAAATTGTGGTCCATTGTCACTTACAATTGTCTTAGGAAGTCCCTCCACAGAAAAGATTTGTTGTAACTCATGAATGGGTGTTGATGATGTTGCCGCTGATAGTTTGACCACATACGGAAATTTTGAAAACGAATCAACTACTACTAACCACATAGAAGAAAAAAAAGGTCCAGCAAAATCTATGTGGATTCTTTCCCATGGCTGTGTAGCTTCTGGCCATGATGAAAAAACTCGCTTGGGATTTCGAGCAGTTTCTTGACATACCGAGTAGGAACGTAACAAATTTTCTATTGCCTCATCGGTTTTAGGAAACCACACGTAACGACGTGCCATTTGTTTCATTCTAGATGTTCCCCAGTGTCCTTCATGCAGCATCTCTAAAACCTGTTTGCGAAGTTGAAGTGGAATTACAACCCGTGTGTAATCCATTTCGAGCAACAGGATCCCACTCTGAATAGTTAGTAACAGTTTCCGATTAAAATGTGGCAATATATGATCCTGACATTTCGAAATTGAATTTGGCCATCCATTGGCGACATACAGCGTGACTGCTTGAAGAGTTTCATCTCGCTTGGTAAGTTCAGATATGATTTTAGGATTAAGTGGAAATTCATCGATAGTCGTTTGAAATAGTCCATTTCATCAAGCATATCTCTTCCTTTTTCATCAAAATCTCTATCTTCTCCACCTGGGAGATGTGAGAGAGCATCAGCGTTACTGTGTTGATTAGTATTCTTGTAACGAATTTTGTAGTCATATGCCAAAAGAATGATTGCCCATCGTTGCAATCGATGTAAAGTCAGGACTGGTAGCTTTTTGTGTGGATGAAATAGCGTCGTAAGAGCTTGATGGTCTGTTATCAGCTCGAAATGTCTTCCATAAATATACGGATGAAATCTAGTTACTCCAAATATGATGGACAACGCTTCTTTCTCAATCTGAGAATAATTGACTTGACTTCCATTAAGAGTTTTCGAAACGAATGCTATTGGCATCTCTGATCCATCAGGGTAACGAAGAGATAATGCCATGTTCACACAGAGAGTTAAGTTTGCGTTTCCAGTACAAAGTTGCGTTTTGCCGTTAAACTCAATTTAAACGCTGGCGTTTCCAGTACAATTTTGCAGGAGAAAACGCAACTAAACTCAACGTTTGCTTTCTACGTTTACCAAAACTCAATTTGATACATGCCTAAAAGTATGCTAGTGTTTGATAAAAACATTCGTTCAGTTAGATTTTAGCTGTGTTCGATTCGATTGAACGATAAAAAATGCCAACAACAGCTGATTCTCAATTGTGCAAGTTTCTATTTGTATTTCATTATTAACAAAAATAAGCAAAAAAACAAATAAAAGAACTTGGGAAAGTTTAGAAAATGAGGGTTTCTCATCGTCTCGAGTTTTGAACGAAATTCCAAAAATTGGCGATCATTTCAATCCACCGTAAACTCAATTCTGCCGACGCATCTCTGTGTGAACAGCTGGATTTAACTCAAACGAAACGCAAACTAAACTCTCTGTGTGAACATGGCATAAGACTGCCCCGATACCAAGTTGAGAAGCATCTGTGGCTAAAATGATTTCATACTTGTCATTATAATGAACGAGTCTTACTCTTGTAAAATTGTATCTCTAAGTGATTTGAAAGCGTGTTCTTGTCTTTGAGTCCATACTAATTTTACATTACTTCTTCTCAGCTCATTAAGAGCAGCTGCTTTTGATGAAAAATTTGGAATGAATTTATTATAATAATTAAGCTTACCGATAAAAGCTTCAACTTATTTGATATTTTGTGGTCTAGGCATTAGTTTAATTGCATCCAGTCGCTTTTCCGATGGCTTGATCCATTTGCATCGATAATGTGACCAATATATTCTACACTTTTTTCGGCAAAGAAACATTTTTCTTTTTTGCACCTGAGTCCGTGGTGCTCAAGATTTTCAAATATTGATTTAACATTTTGAACATGTGCAGGATTATTACCTCCAGTAACTATGATTTCATCTAGATAAACAGCGTATCCAGAAATGCCTGTCACAACATCTTCCATAAATCTTTGATATTGAAACAATCCAAAAGGTGTGTTGATAACCATGAGTTTTTTTGAAGAATCAGATTACTCAATTTGAAGATAAGCATCGCTAATGCCATGTCTACACAGAGAGTTTAGTTTGAGTTTCCAGTACAAAGTTGCGTTTTGTCCTTGAACTCAATATAAACGCAGGTTTTTTCTATACAATTATGCAGGAGAAAACGCAACTAAACTCAACTTGCTTTCTACGTTTACCAAAACTCAATTTGATACATGCCTAAAAGTATGCTAGTGTTTGATAAAAACATTCGTTCAGTTAGATTTTAGATGTGTTCGATTCGATTGAACGATTAAAAATGCCAACAACAGCTGATTCTACATTGTGCAAGTTTCTATTTGTATTTCATTATTAACAAAAATAAGCCAAAAAACAAATAAAAGAACTTGGGAAAGTTTAGAAAATGAGGGTTTCTCATCAGTCAGTCAGGATGGGCCGAAAAAAACTGAGTTTTGAGCGAAATCCCAAAAATTGGCGATCATTTCAATCCACCGTAAACTCAATTCTGCCGACGCATCTCTGTGTGAACAGCTGCACTTAAATTCAAACGAAACGCAAACTAAACTCACTATGTAGACATGGAATAAGATAGATTTTGGTGAAATACTGTCCACCTTGAAGCCGTAGAACTTTGTTTGTACTATCATATTGTGGTTTACCTAATTTTTGGTAACCAGAAGTACCAACACGCGTGCATGTCGCACCTGTGACAACTTGAAATTTTAAGCGAAGGTTATTGACAGTGATATTAATAAATATTTTCTCTAAACGGTTGCTAGGATTTGACATATGTTGGATATTTTCGAAAACCGGTTCAATAATTTCTGCTAAACCAATCGTTTCCAAATCTTCTTCGACTATATTTACATCCCCTTTTTTATTGGGCTAAGAATCGCTTTAACGATATAAAGAGTTAGAGCGATTTGAAAAAGTAGATTGAGATGACTGACATACACTCGATATATGCCCAGTTTTTGAACAAGTGTTGCAAATTGATTTATTTTTATAATGAAAACATTGACTTCGCTGGTATGACTTACCACAACCCGGACAGGACTTGTAGGCAACCTTAGTTGTGCTACGACTTCGATTCCTTCGGTTTTGCTGTCTATTTTGACTATGAGCAGGATGAATGACTTGAGCTTTGTTGTTTTCGGATGAATGACTTGCTTCACCTTTGATTTCCGAACAAGTATTCATGATTTCTTCGTATATTGTTGCAATTTGAAGTACTTTTTCCAGAGCTGGATTCGACTTTTGCAGTGCGGATGAGCGTACCCGATCATGAGGCGTGCGAAAAACAATCATATCACGAATTTTATTATCCACATACGATTCTGTACATCCCACTTTCTCGCATTGAAACATGCAGTCCTTGGCTGAACCACGTAATTCTGCCACCCAATCTGTATAATTCTGATTTTCCTTCATTGTTGTGCGATAAAACTTGAACCTTGCTGCGAGAACATGCTGCTTCTTGACGAAATGTTCATGAAGAATTTTAATTAACTCTTGGTAAGATATTTCTTGTACTTGCCCGTTGAAAATTTTCTGTAGAAGTTCGAGTGACTCGCTACCAATCCAGCTTAACAAACATGCTCGTTTCTGATCATTCTCGAGAACCCCGCTGGCAAGAAAGTGTTGCTCCAAATGCAATACATACGTGGACCATTTGTCAACTGCTTTATTAAAACCCCGAAACGTTGCTATTGATGAATTTTTTTGGTCTCTTTGAAAAGATTTCGCTATCATCTGCTGGTTTTCTGGTAAAACCTGGGCAATGAATTGTTTATTTGCAGCTTGCATTTGTTGCAAAATTTGTGAAAGTCACGAAATGAAATGAAATGAAATGACAGTCACGAAATGAAATGTATTATTATTATTATTATTATTGAGAAATCATTGGTACAGTAAGAACTTAGTTCTTTTATAGTACTACATGAAGCATAAGCTTAATCATTAAAATATACTATATTATATAACATAATTATAAAAACAAGTAGAATAAAGAAAAAATAAAAAACAAACAAAATAAAATATTTAGAATAACACACACAAAAATATTAATAATTTAAAGGTTACGACTAATATTTATCTTAATCTATTTCAAATTTAGCTTAAAAATATGAGAAACTTAAGAGATTTAAAAGACTAGTTCAAGAGATGAAAGATAAGAATAAGAAAAAGATAAGCAAGATTAAGGATTAGAAAAATAAGATAAGATAGATTGTCTAAAAGTACCTCTCCTATTGATTTCCCTTATCCTACGAGGCAGGCTATTCCAAAGCTTAATAGCGTTAATGAAAAATAGACGAGACGAATTTAACGAATTATACCTAGGAACTATAAGAACATGACTCCTTCTAGATAATGAAAAATGAAGTTTGTCATACAGGTAGAAAGGAGTTTTCATATGAATGAGCTTATGTAGATATATACAGTTACGCGCGTTAAGATATGCTGTTAGTTCACATCCAAGTATTGCATTTTTGAAGGTAGATAGATGGTCAAATTTTCGTAAGCCATATACGTAGCGTGTAGCATAATTAAAAGCAATTTGTAGTTTTAAAAGAGAGGATGAGTCAAGTTTACTATATACTATTTCTGCGTATGAAATTATAGGTAAGACCAGTTGCATAACCAGTCTACGTTTTATTTCTATAGGAGTAACACAAGCGGACATTCTTAAATTGCGTAGGACATAATAAACTTTTTGGACAACAATATTAATATGATCGACACAAGATAAAGAAGAATTAATGCAGAAACCTAAATTTACTATTTTCGATACAACAGTTAGCTTACTATTACCAATAAACAGATCAGGGACGTCATTAAGACAAGTTTTACTCTTACAAATAGGTAGGACATATGATTTAGCAACATTTAGTTGCAGACCATTGCTTTTAGACCACTCATTAATACCATTGAGGTCATCATTTAATCGGCAACATAGTTCATCAAGAAGTCCAGTTCGTCTAGAAAGATAGAGCTGGACATCATCGGCGTAAGCATGAACAGATGCATGTTGGCAGACACTGAAAATGTCATTGATGAACATGGTGAACAGCAGAGGACCAAGTATGGAACCCTGAGGAACTCCACATGAAACATTTTTATAAGAAGAAAACTCGTGGTTAACTTTAACTCTCTGCATTCGATTACTTAAATAACTAGACATAAAATTAACAGCACTATCACAGAATCCATAGAAAAACTTAAGCTTCTGACACAAATATTGATGGTTAACTTTATCAAAGGCTTTTGAAAAGTCAAGTAAACAGAGTAGAGTCATAGAACCAGCATCAAACTCGGGTCGAATGTCATCCATCACCTTTACTACTGCAGAAGAGCATCCATACCCTGACCTAAAACCAGACTGCAAGGGTGATAATAGTTTTTTCTCAAATAAATATTTGCTAATTTGTTGAGCCATAATTTTTTCACAAATTTTAGACAAAGGTGACAAAATACTTATTGGCCTGAAATCATTCGCCCCTGAAGGAAATTGTTTTTTAGCTATGAACGATGGCAACTTTCCAAATGTTAGGAAATGATGATGTTGTTAAACAATGGTTAATGATATGTGTAAGTGGACTTATTATATGAGGCAAAATAAGTTTAATAAACTTTATTGGAATGCCATCATCCGAAATTGCATTTGATTTTATCTGCGAAATGCAACTTCCATCATCAATTTCATTAACTGTAACGAATTGGAATGATTGTTGCATATTTAGATTGTTACGAATGCACAAATCATCATTAGAGACAGTAGCAGTGTTAACAAAAAAATTATTCAGAATTTCAGGGTCTACACTACATGCAGGAGTTTTTATAGTACATACCCCAAGTCTATTTAAGTTCTTCCATAGCATTTTGGTAGGAAGGGAGAGTTTAAGCTTGTCAGAAAAATACCGTGTTTTGAAAGTGCCTGCATATCCAGTGTAGGTTTCTGTTTAAATTTCCTCGTCGCCAAATGTAAAAGTTCTTATTTAGGAAATGAAATCATTAAAGCTCTTATTTAGTTCTTATTTAGGAAATGAAATCATTAAAGCTTATAAAAAATAAATCTATTTTATTGAATGAAATTTGTAGATTGAACAAAATTTGATTTGAAAAATTTGAGGGAAAATAAATATGAAAACATGATTCATGAAAATATCATAAAAGTTGAAATGCAAAGTATTTATTTGAACAGGTGTAACACTATTCGACACCCATTTTTCGAAGATATGTTTGTTTTGATATAAAGTATATAGCTACATACCAAATTTTATTGTTGGAAGTATATTATGAGCTTAGTTTTCAATTTTTGCGTTGTATGGGAGGTAGGCGTGCCTGTGGGCGGATTCCAAAAATATTCAATAGTGCAGATCCTTGGGTCAATATGAATATGTGTACCGAGTTTCATCCAATTATCTAAACTCCTTCTTCTTATCCTGTGTTTACGGACAACACACAGACGGCTGGACGGACGGACAGACGGACGGACGGACGGACAGACAGACGGACATGGAAAGCTCGACTCACGAGGTGACCCCGATCAGGAATATAAATACTTTTCTATACCGGACTCGCTTCGTTCTATGCGTTACAAACGTTTGCTCAAAGTTAATATACCCTGACCTTTCAGATTTAGGGTATAACAAACTTGCAAACAGATAAAAGAAATCAAGTGTTGTATTCGCTTTTAAACCTTAACTACCCCAATTGGCTATGGGTGCTTTTTTTGGTATTTTAAGTGATTTTATTTAAGTGTTATATGTGGATTTTTTTTATTTAATGATGTCTTGATGTGCCAAGTTTATATGTTTAGTCTATAAATATCAATACCAAAGGCTTCACTCTTACAAGGGAAGCAAATATGTAAAAAAAAGTGTTGTAGAACAGGGTGCGGAGAACTCTATTTACAAACGATTACACTATGCGTCACTGTTTTTGTACACGGCAATCCACTATATAAGTTAAGAAACACAATATTTAATTATAATTTCATTTCATTATTTGCATTGCAAGCAGATAAATCTTTTCTTTTTGGGTTATTTTTATTCCATTTAACCATTCTAGATTGTGCAATGTTAACCATTCTATTTTGTGTCTATGATAAGTTGGAAAAGGAATTATAAATTCACAATTATCTTCTTGTCCTATTAAGAGCCATATCTGGTTTTTAAAAACATTAATCGGGGCTTCTGTCGCTGGTACAAGGTTATGTCCTGAACTTTCGTCTGAATGAGTTGCTTTAGTAAGAGAATTTAGTGTCGGCTACTATGTTCGTGCGTCCTGGTTTATATTTAAGTTCATGGTCGTATTCTTCTAAAATAGCTTTCCATCTTTTTAATTTTGAGTTGTCATTTTTGTTGCTGAGTGCGTACGTAAGTGGTTGGTGATCGGTAAATATTTTAATTTTTGCTGTACCGTTAAGGTAATTTCTAAGAGATTTTAATGCCCAAATTATGGCGAGCATTTCTTTTTCGTTAACTGCGTAATGCTCTTCTGTCTTACTTAATGTCCTAGAAATGACAGTGATGGGTTTTTCATCCTGTTCTAAAACTGCGCCAATGGCGTGTTTCGAAGCGTCAGTCGTCAAATGGAACTCTTTTTGAAAATTGGGGTAAGTAAGAATAACTTCTTCTGAAACAAGTACGTTTTTGATTTTATTGAACGCGTCTTTTGCAATATTATCTTACTAAATGAAGGTTTTTTCGATTGATTTTTTGATATTCTTCCTTCCTCTCCTCTTAAGAACAAGGGGTTTTGCTATTTTCGAATATCTTTTATAAATCGTCTGTAATATCCTAATAGACCAATGAAGGCTCTTAAATCTCTAATAGTACAAGGGTAGTGAAAGTCAACTATTGCATTCACCTTATTGGGGTTAGTTTTGATACCTTCTGCTGAAACTAAAAATCCTAGGAATTCTATCTGTTTTTTGAAGAATTCGCATTTGTCAATTTGCACTTTCATGTTGGTTTCCTGTAACGTTTTGAAAATTTCGTGAATGTCTTAGACATGATTTCTTTCATCATGGCTGAAAATGATGATATCATCAATGTAGACATAGCAGATTCGGCCAATGTGTTTTCTTAGAATATCATCCAAGGCACGTTGGAAAATTCCAGGAGCGTTTTTTAAACCGAATGGCAAACGTGTGAATTCCTATTTTCCATTTTTCACAGAAAAGGCAGTTTTCTCTATATCAGATTCCTTTAAAGGAATTTGGTGGAAACCGCTTTGTAAGTCTATTGCCGAAAATATACTGATTTTCCTAATTGTGCTAAAACTTCGTTGATGTCTGGGATGGGGTAGCGGTCGGCTATTGTTATTGCGTTGAGTTTCCTGTAATCTATGACTAGTCTGTATTTTTTTCGTTGGATGCATCTTGTTTCTTCGGAACTATCCATACTGGGGAGTTGTATGGTGACCGTGAGGGTCTAATAATTCCATCATCTAACAATTTTTGTATTTGGCTCTCTACTTCTTCTTTTAGTGACATTGGATATGGGTAGTACTTCGTATATACTGGTGTATCAGAGTTTGTTCTGATAGTGGAAACAACTTTTGTGGTGTACGTTAGTTTTTTATTCGGGTCAGTAAAAAGATCAAAATGTCGGTGAACTAATTTATTCATTGCATCTTTTTGTGATTCGTTCATGTGATTGTTTCGTATGTCAATATTATTTACGTCCTGAGAGGTTAATTGTCTAAGTCGACTGTCGATTGTCTAAGTTTAATGGAGTTGTTGATTGTCATAAGTTTGTATTTTGTATCAATGATGGCGGCATATAAGCCAATTGTGGATGAAAATGTTGTTGCTGCGAATAATTTGAGAAATTTTGTGGGTAAAATTGTTGATGCTGCGGAGAATTTGGGAAATTTTGTGGGTAAAATTGTTGATACCGCTGTTTGAGTTGTTGCCGTGGTGGCAATGGAGGTGGTAACCAACGTGGTTTTTCTGATTTTTGATTTTGACTTTGATAATTGTATGCGTATGTTGCCCTAAAATTCTGATTTTCCAATTTTAAGCATAAATGGAGAGCTTCTGGTAAATCAGAAGGTTCTTTCATACCAAGCAGTCTGGCAAGGTCTCCTGAAAGTCCTCTTACAAACGTATCTAATGCTTTTTCCCTATATGTGATAAAATTTCCATAGCCTCTTGGCTTATTTCTGTGCATGATATCTTGTTCAAAATTAAAGATAAATGAGAATATACCTGCGAATAGAAATTCTGTACTGATTGCCTACCTTGTATTAAGCACGTCATCTGGTATTCCAGCGTACTTAAGTCCCTTAAGTCCCATCAGCATAATGGGTAGTGAGGCATTTGGAAATTGCTTTCCAATTTAATGGGGTGTTATATGATTCCAATATTTGATCCGCTTTTCCTACAACTTTATTTCTGATAACGATTAGAATTCCAAAATATTTTGGCCTGCCTATTTGGTCTACGTAAATTTTCAGTATTCTGTCAACACTTTTCCTCCAACTTCCAAATTCTGTTGGGTTACCATTAAATTCTCTTAAGGATCTGACCACATCAGGTATTTTATCTATTACTGATAATTCGTCTCTGTATCTGTAATCCATGGTTTGGTCCGTTATAGTTTCTGGGTTTGGTCTTTTTAGATTCTGTACAATGGTCGCACATTCAGTTTGACCTACATTAATGACCATACTTTTTATTAATTCTGCTAGTTCGGGTAATGGGTGGATTTGAGTGGGAATGGGGTTGGATGGTTTTTGGGGTTGGTTACCTAACACTGGTGGTCTTATTAGATTGTTCGGATTTGCCATATTGCCAAAAATAAAAGTATTTTTTTTTTTTTTAAATTTTTTATATATTAGTTTGTTATTGATTATTCAAAATATTGCTTCTAAGTGAAATTCTGAATATTTATAGTTGTTCTATTTTAATTACTTATTGTCTTTTAACTTTTATTTTTTTAGTTATATTTATAACTAGTAAGGTCCGGCTTCGAGAGTTACAACTTACAGTTCAATTGGAATTTATTATTTTTATAAATTTTGCTTTTTGTAGTTGCTGTTATTAATATGTATAATTTTGGTTATACACTGGAGGGTCCGGAGTTCGGATTCGCAGTGTTAATAGTTTTTTTTTCTGTTATGTTTTCTATATATTTTTAGCAATGTTATTATTCCCAATTCTTTCAGTTAAATGCGATTGAAATAAATTATATGAACAAGGTGAATTTTTATTGACAAAGCTTTAAATAAATTTACAATGCAAACTAAAAAAACTAGTTCTACTTGCAATAAAGAAAAATTGAATTAATTGAAATGTTAAGATATAATTTTCAATATTTGTTACACTTGATTTAACTCTTTTGCTAAGCTATTTTATTTGAAGTTTGAATTTTACCTTTTATTTTACAATATTTTTATTCATATTTTTATGTTTGCTTCTTTTTACAAAAATTTTATATCTTTTTCTTTGCTTTTTACTTTATTCTAATTTTACTTTTATTTCTTTTCTTTTAATTACAGGTAATTTTTCATAACATTAAAATAATCACTTACAATACTAGTTGAGTCTCCATCTGCAATTTTGATCCAGTCAGGTTTGTCCTTTTTGCTTTTCAGCTACTAATGGGCCTTTCTGGTTACCGGCTGCTTGTGCTGGGTTATGGCTGTGGAATTTAGTATTTCCCTTAGTGACACTTTGTAATTTTTCTCAGTGGCACTGTGTTTTGTTTCCGCTTCTTTTTATTTTATTCTGCATTATTTCTGCATTATTTCAGCTAGGTTTTTTATTGTTAGTTAGGTTTTTTTGTTTTATTAGTTATTTTTTCTTATTATTTCTTTCTCACTTTATCACACAATATTTAATTATAATTTCATTTCATTATTTGCATTGCAAGCAGATAAATCTTTTCTTTTTGGGTTTTTTTTATTCCATTTAACCATTCTAGATTGCGCAATATTTTTTCCATTTCAAAACATTCAACACTTTCTAATACTTACTTACTTATTTAATAATTCTCAGAATTATGTTGCAACAAACTCGCAATCGTTGTTTTAATTTTATTTGTTCAAATAATAATATAAAATGCTGACATAACACTGTTACAATTCATTACATATTTTTCTTTTTGCCTAAATAATAACTGCACACAGAAAAACATAAACGTGTGCCAGAAGCTCTGACAATGCGTTTGGCGCAATGGTTCGCTAAGCTTTACATGTGTTAGTGACACAGCTCAGCTCAGCTACGTGGAGTCAGTCTTCATCAAAGTGCAATGCGGTATGGTTTTCCCTTCGTTATAATTGAACTCAAGAAATAATATCATAATTGTTTTATTTCAAACTACTTACCTAAAGAACTAAATAAATAAAAACACAGAAGAAATAAAATAATAGTTGTTTTTATTAAAATTAGTATGCTAAAGTGAGAAAAAAATAATAAAAAAACTAACTAATAAAACAAAAAAAAACCTAACTAATAACAAAAAATCTAACTTATATCCCTTATAAATTTGGGCTGTCTTAACACGAAAATAGCAAACATTTTTTTTTATGGATACGTTTTTTTAAAAATTGTTTTAAAAAATTTAAGTTTTTGTTTTTGTTTTTGTCAAAATTTTGCTGTATAAAATCTTGGTATATGTGGACTCCGAGGCCTTAAAATATATTTTTTAACGATATTTTCCGGTTTGATCATCTTAAAACTTCACCCACTGCATCTGTGGCGCAGTGTACCTTTTAATACAACTATATTTTAATATAATAAAATTAAAAAGCTTATTAACATTTTTTAGCTTAATGAGGAAACTCTTTTTAACCTTACTTCTTTAGATTTTTTTTAATTAAATCGGGGCTTTTTATGGTAAGTTATTCATTGCTCAGATACGATACGTTCACCAATGTGAAAGTGCTCTTTCAAACATCAAGACTGTATCCATTTCAACATCATATAACATTTAAACATTTCTGAAATTTATCAAAATGTACAAAATTATGAACGTTTGGTTTCTTTATAGCTCTTTAAAGTTTCATCGGACAGACATAAAACCCGAATTCTACACAGAGAAAATTTTGTTCCTCTAACATTTATTTTCATTTACAAAACGGACATTTTAAAATGAGCTTCTAAACGTTCGTTTGATTTTCTATAATAAACATTTTAATTTGAGCTTTTAAAACGTTCGTTTGATATTTTAAAATGAACATTTTAGAATTGAAGAATAGTTAGAAGCTATTTTTTAAAATTATTATTTTTAACTATCAAACGAACGTTTTAAAAGCTCATTTTAAAATGTTTAACCTAGAAAATCATACGCACGTTTTAGAAGCTAATTTTAATATTTCCGTTTTTAGAATAAAAATTGTGAGGAACTGAAATTTGGGACAAATTTCAGCCCACATAAAAGTTCAACAACAACAACAACAGCCGCTACAACAACAACTACAACAACTACAATAGTTTACTTTTAACAACAACAACTTTAAAAAACAAATCCAACAACAACAATATTTTTCTTCCAACAACAGCAACTTTAGACAACAACACCAACAACAACCACAACAACTATAACAACAATAATTCACTTCTAGAACAAATAACAACACCACCAACAACAACAACTTCAACAACAATAGTTTACTTCTAACACAAAAACAACTTTAAAACACAACACCCACAACAACAACAACAACAACAAAAACAGCAACTACAACAACAACAATAACCCCAATAGTTAACTCTATCCAACAATAACAACAACATCAACAACAACAACTTCAACAACAATAGTTTACTTCTAACACAAAAACAACTTTAAAACACAACACCCACAACAACAACAACAACAACAAAACAACAACTACAACAACAACAATAACCCCAATAGTTAACTCTATCCAACAATAACAACAACATCAACAACAACAACGACAACAACAACAACAACAGCGGGCGTATAAAGAAGAAATAGAGCAGCCTTGAAAAATAGCAAGCCAAGTAGCAACAACAACAACAGTGGTGCAATAAAATATAAACAAACACAAAACCAAGATCAATAACAACAACAACTGCTTAGAAGACAAACAAAAACACACAACTACAAGAATTGCACACGCCACCAAACAACGGTATATAATGCAGGCACACACAATTATAACAACAATGTTGAACACGCGCCGAAATATGAACAATAACAAAGCCACAGCACAATAACAACAACGCAGGCGAGCCAGAGCTTGAGACTAAGCTAAAAGGTAAACACGCGGCTTAAGGACAACAACAAGAAACTGGTGCACAGTTAGATGTGCAGAAACATTTGATGAAAAATTGCACAAACAAGATCCCGTTAGCAAATGCAGCGATTTTTGTGCTATAAAAAGGGAGGCTGAAGACAGAATCGATCTCTTTGATCGCTGATTGTGAAAGGTAAGACATCCCTTCCTATCCCTTTATTCCGGGTTTCGAGCTTTTCTAAGCGGTTACCCTAGTAGAACTAGAGAAAACTGTATGTTTCGGGATTCGAGCTTTTCTAAGCGGTTACCCCAGTAGAACTAGAGAAAACTGTATGTTTCGGGTTTCGAGCTTTTCTAAGCGGTTACCCTAGTAGAACTAGAGAAAACTGTAGAACTAGAGAACACTGTATGTTTCGGGTTTCGAGCTTTTCTAAGCGGTTACCCTAGTAGCACTAGATACATCCTGGAACCTCAAAATCCCACATAAACTCCTCAAATCACACTTCAGTCATCACGAGTCAGCAAACGGAGCGGAAAACCGGAGGACCGAGAAACCCAGGACATCGCAGGACATCTCAGGACATCGCAGGACAACAGGAAGATTAGTAACTATAGTCAAATAATAATAGTTGAATAAAAGCTTTATAATATGAATGAAAAATTAATCAAATTTGTAATCATAGCATTAATAATAGTGAACTTAAATAATAAATCAGAACTTTATTACTTTTAAAAAACGCTTTTGGTCTCAAATATATAAATATTTTTGTACAGAACCCTGGGTATCCGGCGAGATATACCCAGGCTAAAAACTTCGTTACAAAATAAACTTTATAAACTTGCTCCTCTAAAAAACTATTAATGCTGTAATGACACTAGTGTAACAGTGTAACACAATATTTGTAAATATTTGTAAATAAAAAACAGGTAAAGAAACTCTAAAGATGGTCTAGCCCGACTATGGACTGCCCGAAAACCTCCTTCTCCGAAAACAAACACAATCATTTATATTGAAGTTTGGACGGGACAACGTCTGTCCCTAAAAATTGGCTAAAAAAATTTAAATTTGCTGTCTAAACAAACTCTTTTGAGACTCCAAAAAAATAGATATTGCGTCATTACCGAAAATAAGTTTTTTTTTTAACTGCTTTAATTATGTAATTTTCAAGGTATTCACATGTCTTCATGGTATTTTAGCTTATGGGAAAAGTAATGAGCTCTTCTTTTCAAACGAAGACAAATTAATAAAAAGAGTGGAGTGGAGTGAACTCAGCTTCACTCGAGTTTACTCTGATTGGTATGAATAAAGCATATTAATAAAAATAGCTCAACTTCACTCTACTCATGTTTTTTTTTGACGTTGAGTGTTCCCTCAGAATAAACATCACACACTCCAGTACACTCAGTTTTTGTTTATTTCATATTAATAAAAACTGAGCTCCCTAAAAAAAGTTGAGTGTGCTATTTAGCTGCCTCAGTTTTGTTCAATTTATACAAATTTCATATTTGCCATTTATTTTACATTACAAACCTTTTAAATACTTGTTTTTTGGTTTAATTTTAAAAAAGCCTCTTTGCTGTATTTTTTATTTGATTCTGATGAAAAAGACGAAGATGGAATGCACAAAATTTTATAAAAATTGGCAGGTGACAATTCTTCAAACTGGTTGCAGTTGACTGATTATTCATTGTTTTATAAAATTTTGACTTTTATTAAACTTTGTTTTATACCTTTGGATGCTCTTAGTCATCCCTAATTGTAAGTAATATATGTTCCGCTGAAGCTTTTGCAACTCGGAATTTTTCCGGATTAAATCCTTATTTATCCGTTGGTCAAAAGTTCTTCAACATCTTCAACTAATTTTTAATTAATTATCACTATCACTTGAGCTTTACATTTAATTGTCATTGAAGTGTAGCTTGACACATTCCTATGTGCCTGTCAAGCAGTTACAATGAAATCTTGACATATTTGTAAACTTGAAAAATTTTTTCTGAATTATAAAAAAAACATATTTACATAAAATGCTTGACAATTGAAAGGGGAATCGTCGGTCACAACATTAGATGAGAGCACACTAATTACATTCAAAAAAATCTCTACTCTGTGTTCTTCAGTGCACTCTGAATTATCAAAAAAATTGACCGTGCATCAAATGTCTCAGCTGTCATTTAGGAATATTTTCTGTAATATTATTATTTAAAATAAAATATTTTTTGCACAATTTTATATTTTGCATGTTATTTATATTCTTTTCCTTTATTTTTGTTGACGATTATTTGTTTCCATTCCTTTCAATAGTCCGGCGGATAGAACTCTGGTATGTGCTTTACGTTCTCTGAAGTTTATTAAAGAGCACGAAGAGTCGTATTGAGATCACTAACAAATTGTTTGAGAGTCTTTGTTCTGCTCTCATCAAATAAAAGAAAACGCCTTAAGGCCCGACCAAAATAGACGAAACGAGACGATTGCAATCTGACGAGCGTTTGAATTCGTTACGGGCTGTTTTGGCATTTAACCCAAAATAAAACGTTGTAGAACACGTCTGACCTGATAAACTGACAACCGAAATAAATACATGTAAATTACTTTTTCATCCCCAACAACGACAATAAAATAATTAATATATGTTAACTTGCACTAATTGATAAAAATGCAACAAAACTTGATGTAAACATACTCTCCACAGTTGTTGCTGACGAGTTGAGACGATAAAAGTTCGGTTCTTACGGAACAAAGCGTGTAGTCAAACGTTTCGTTCAGTTTCGATCAAATACGTTAGACCATTTTGGTTAATAACATTGTTTCACGTATGCTTGACTTTACTCGTTACGTCTCGTCTCGTCTATTTTGGTTGGCCTTTAATACTGTTTCACACGTTAAACAAAGCTACTGTCATGAGTGAACCCTCAAGCGATGTTTTTTTGCCCTCCGAGTGAAGTGGAGTTTATTTAATACGGATATCACACTCTACTCAACGAACATCTCAACCTCAAAACGTACACTCAAGCACTCCACTCCACTCGTTCACTCAGTTTTTATTAATTCCTCCCATTGATATATTTAATAATGTGGTTTACCAAAACTGAGAATGTGGTTTATAAAACGTGAGAAATATTCAATAGGCTTTTTTCGACTTAATTATTACTCTTTTTTAACGAAAAAACCTTAAGTTAAAAATGTTATTGTAAAGCGACTGTGTATTTTAGGTAATTTTTGTTTTTGCATTATAATTATTTAATGTTTAATGTAAATTAATGTTGTACCTTATTTTTCTTAATAAATATTAATTAATATTCCCGGAATCCGTAATTTAGAAGAGCACATGTGCGATGAATACGATTTTTTTCAGCTTGTTCATCCAAAAAACAAAAATAATAATAATTTATATTCTATTGAAGTTTTTTGACTTTTTAATCGAAGATTTTAGAAAAATACTGATTTTTACGAAAATACTACTTTATTTTTGTTTATAAGCTAAAAAAATTTCTCTTAAAAACAAAATCAAAGGATTAAAAGTAGCAATGGTATTTACTTTACAAGTGAAAAAAATTTGGAAGCGATCCTTGGAATAGTTTTCAAGTAATAATATTCGACCGCCGAAGAGTTCAGACGTGTTTTTATAAGCTCCGCAATTTTTTTAAAATTTCTTTCTTTTTGTATTTCTCTGTGACGAGTGCAAAGAGATATCACTCTCGCTGCAGAATTTCATCCATTTTCCAGGAAATGGCACTCTCCGTTGCGACCTTCACCCTGCCCAACACGTTACAAAAACGCTAAGGACTAACAACTAGGTTCTCGTTCTGCTACTTCACCACCGATTGCAGCTCCTCGTACCAACTTAATCCATAAGTTTATCATGGATTTCAACTCAGTGGGAGAATAGAATAAAAAAACTGCACGATTTGAACCAAAATAATTAAACTTCTCTGTTTATAAGGGGCCCACACGTTAAAATAAGTATATCCTGGATGTGCAACTACTTCCGTAAAAAGTTTGGTATATCGGTTACAAACTGTTCGAAGATTGCAAAAAGCGTAAAACGATGGCATCAAGTTCGGTATCCCAAATTACTCCTAGCAATAACAACAATAAATATCAATATTCTAAAAGTAATTATAGATCAGGCATTGACTCTAATTTGAATATTAATTTCAAACCTAACAATACATTTAAATCTAAGTTAAGCTCTAATAATGTTAATCTTAATTCTTCCTCTAAACCTGTTTCTAAGAATCCTCTTTATATAAGAAATGTAAACCTACCTGTTCCAGACCCCAAACCTAATCCATCAAACAAGGTTGGATACTAATTAGAATCTTAAAACCAACATTTTCCCCAGATTTGCTAATGTAGTCAATCAGAATAATGCCTCAACTAATAAGGTTAATACTGTCAACCAACTTGTATCAAATAAATCTTCTACTTATCAAAGACGTAACCGCGTTTGATTTAAGAACAATGATTTCATCCATTTTTTCCATCCAAATTTCATCCATTCCCATACATTAAACCCATCACCACCAACTGTTAGTGTGCTACCAAAACCAATTACAGTTCAAAATGTACCTTGTAATCAACCTGGTAGCCCTACGTTGTTTCTAGACCCTCGACTTCCGCCAAAAGTGAAATTAACACTAAACTCTTGCGTAGACACTGAGAGCAAATATGCTCTTTCTCACCTTAGGGAGAACAGCGTCTACAAAAACGTTCGCTTGTATCTTGCTTATATGTAAAAAGCACCGGATTAAACATGCATAGAAGGCAAGACCAAAACCAATCTATGAGTGTTAATTCAGCAAGAAGGTCTGCCTACCGATGTTGATGACTTACGTAATTTATTTATTTACATGACTTACATGTACGCGTGACAATTGATCAAGTCAAGGTGAATCTTTCTTGTCATGTACGCGTGACAATTGATCAAGTCAAGGTGAATCTTTACACATATGACACTCATGTGAGGACTACTAAACATGTCTCCCTTCTTTAAAAAATGGCGTAGAGAGCACCAACAATATTATTTTTGGTGACTTTAATCGTCCAAATATTTCTTTTGTGACCGATGAAAATTACAACTTTCTTCTTCCTGTTAACCTTTCTAATACCATAGATTTCACATTACTTAGCACCTCTTATTGCAGTGACCTGCAGCAAATTTCTTCTGTACAAAATCAAAATGGCGGATGGTTGGACCTAAAATTTACTAACTCGTATGATGAAGTGAAGGTTAGTCCATGCATTGCAGCAGAAAATTTGCTAACTAACACTGTTCCCCATACAGCCTTAGCAGTTGTTTTCTCTGCTAATGATATTACTTTCACTCAATCCTTTAATGACTCCATTGCGTACGATTACCTCAACGCTGATTATGAAAGTATAATATATCATCTTAATTCCCTAAACTGGAATTATGTTTTATCCAACTTAGATGTAGACAGCGCCGTCTCTAGATTTTATCAGCACATTTTTACTGCTATTAAAAGTTTTGTGCCAAAACTAAAGAAACAAAAGAAGCTTTCAGAACCATGGCTAGATAAAAATCTTAGATCTTTGAGAAATCAGAGAAATAAAGTTTACAAAATACTCAAAAACACTGTCAATATAAGCAATGAACTGAAGCTAAGTTATGATGAAGCGAAAATCTAGCGGCTTTCCATCGTCTATGTTTAAAGGTAATGTCAATTCGTCTAATCCTCATGAAATCAGCAATTTATTTGCAGAACATTTTAAGGAGGTATTTGGCCAACCATCTACCCAATTTGAAGTTTCTTCTACCAGCGCACCTGTTAGGGTTGAAAGCTTTAATATAACGCAGTAAGAGATTTCTAATGCAATGAAAGACTTGACTTTATTAAAGGGACCAGGACCGGAGGATACCTACAAGTTTCTCGGTACGATATTTAAACCAAATGCTTTTGCCATAGAACATAATTTTAAATGTATCACTGCCTTTTGGGATATTTCCTTCATCCCATCCTACACCATCCCAAAATATCCCATCCTTCACCGATTTACATGAATGGTGATAAACGGTCAATTGAAAATAATAGAGGCATAGCAATATTGTCAGCCATTCCCAAACTCTTTGAAAAAATTATTTGTGATAAGCTAATTATTTGTGAGAAAAAGAAAAAGAAAAGAAAAACGACGGTGAGCGGACGTGTTTTTTCTGCTCGGTTCGAACTTTAACAAAAAAAAAAAAAAAAACCCTTCTTTTGTTGATATCAAAACTTTAAAAATTCTAAAATCGTTCAAAAACTCTATGAAACAATTAAACAAAGGGTCATTAATTTCAAATAGTGTTTTTGAAGACCAATATTTACAAAATTTAAAAAAGAAAAAAAAACACTAATGTGCAATTCTTATGCGAAAGCTAGTTAGCTTGATCAGTGACATTAAACAATTTTAACTGAAAACAAAAACAAATACACAAAAATATATAAAAAAAAAGCAAAAAGAAAACAAAACAAAACCGATCTGCACAAGAAGACTTCGTTTGAAAGATCAAACGGAGCCGTAAGTAGTTTAAAGCGCAACAACTATTTAAGCAAATAAATGATATATATAGTGAATAACTCGGGGCTACATGTTTTGTAGCTGTCGTGTTTGTCGTTTCCTCGATTTCGCGCTGTCTGCATTTCAATCGCCTTAAATGAAACCGACTCCGAGACTAACGCGTGAACAATTACGGCAACAAGGCCTTCGTCCAAAAAACGAAAATACTCCGAAGTCAGAGAGTGGCAACTTGAGTGCTTTTAGCACTGCACTCAATGCATTGGAAGAACGTTTGAGTGAAAAGCTAAAAGTTGAGATAGAACAGCTAGAGGATCGTCTTCGAAAGCACAACGACAACATCTTCAATCGTCTCTCGAGCGAGATAGCAAACATTGAGACAAAATTGAGCAAAGAACTTAAAAGCGAAGTCACAACCATTTAAGAGACATTTAATGAGTACGATTTAAAACTCAGCTCTCTTGAAAATCGCATCGAAATTCTAACCTCTCGGTGTGATGTGCTAGCTGAAGATATGAAGCGATGCTCCACTGCATCTAACATAAACGACATCAATAATAATAACACTACAGATGCAATTATATTTGGAGTCCGTTTGAAGACAAATGAAAATGTTAAGAGCATCTTCAATCTTGTCTGCCACTCTATCGAATTTCCACCACCGCAACTGAAAGATATTTTCCGTATAAAGCCCAAAACAATTAATACGAATTACGATCCCGCGATAATCGTAAAGTTTTACACCCCTTACGATCGCAATCGGGTTCTTAAGGCCTTTGGTGATTATCGAAGGCGAGCTAAGAAAGCTGTGAATCTCAAGAATGCTGGTCTCGAGTTCGATAACAACGTGTACACTCATGAGTGCCTCAGCGTTGACACAAGAAAGCTGCTCCATGCCGCCATCGCCTACAAGAGGCGCAAATGTGTTTACAACGCTTTCACAATCCGAGGTTGTGTTCACATTCGTCTGCACAAAAGTTCTCCAAGCATTCAAATCAACAATGCAAGTGAATTACATGAAGCTGTCTTTTCTGCTGGAAGTTGCGAAACTAGTCCTGATGATGACTTCGATGAAGTTGCCGCTGCCTAAACTAAACTTTATAACTTTCTTTTTCTATTCTCTTGGTTTTCATTAATGCCTCCTTTATCTATTCTGTTCCTATACACTATATTTACAATTATCTCGTTCTTCTATATAAAAGCTTATGATTCAAACACACGTGCTGCAAATACTAATTTTTTTCAGTTTAAGATTATTTTAAGTGATGAGTTTTTGTAATACTAATCGTGTTAGTTCCAAGGACAATATTTATGCTTTAATTCGAATATTAAGCGGGCAGGCAAAAGGATTGCAGGTATGTCACATTAATGCGCAAAGTTTAAACAACAAAATTGATGAGAAACTCATTTATCTGATGACATGTGTGCCCTTGGTCTTACGTCGCCTAACTATAATATACCTACGCATTTCACCGAAAGTCGAAATACATTGCTAGACCTGTTTTTTGTCGATGATAATGATAAAGTCTTACTTTATGACCAACTTTCCGCTCCTATTTTTTCCAAGCATGACCTTATTTCCCTCTGCTATAATTTCCAGTTGCTAGTACCCGAACAAAAAATATCATACCGCGATTTTAAAAATATCGACTATGATCCACTTCAGCTTGAGCTAAATCTTGTCAATTGGGCAGACATTTATTCCATGCTATCTGTAAATGATCAGTTGCACTTTCTACAACGCAATGTCAACGCATTATTTGAAAAATACGTTCCACTCAAAACTAAAGTGGTTAAGCGTTATGATAGGTCTTGGTTTTCAAGTGCGATTAAAAACCTAATAAAGAAACGCGATGCGGCATACAATAAATGGAAACGTCTGAAAACACCAGACCGATATAATATTTTCCGAACATTTAGAAAAGATGTAGTCAGGGCGGTGAAGGTTGCTAAGCTGAAATACTTCGAAACAAAATTTAGTTCGGCCATAGACTGCAAAATGAAATGGAGCATAATTCGACAAATTGGAGTTGGTACAAATTCTCCGCCCACTGATACTAGTGTAGATGTTGAGGATCTAAATCATAAATTTATTGATATTCCTATGCCAAAACCAGATGGAAACTGTTATCGTTACTTTCAAAGAAATATTAGCTCGAACCTATCTTTTAGCTTCCAATGCGTTTAATATTCCGAAATAGTTCAAAGTTGCTTAGATATCAAATCAAATGCTGTTGGTTTCGATCAAATTCATCCAAAATTCTTCAAACTACTTCTTCCTGTACTACTGCCTTTCATTAAGCACATTTTCAACACAATTATAACCAAATCAGAATTCCCCGCTATTTGGAAAAAAGCCAAAATAATTCCCATTCCAAAAACTGGAAATGACTATCGTCCCATATCTATTTTGCCATATTTATCCAAAGTATTTGAATCACTTATGTACAAACAGACAAGCAAATTTTTCTTACATAACAAACTTTTAACTGACAGACAATCAGGATTCCGAGCAAAGCGCAGTTGCGTAACTGCTCTACTAGACGTGACTGATGAAATACGAAAAAATCTCGATCGAAATGAAGTTACTTTCTTGATTCTCCTTGATCACTCGAAAGCTTTCGACACGGTAGATCATCAAATTTTATGTTCAAAATTGTAAAGCATCTTTAACTTTTCCGCAACTGCAACTCGACTAATTAGCTCATACCTTACCAATAGAACACAAGCAGTGAATATCGGATGTGCGACCTCAAACTTTTTATGTGTGGACCGTGGCGTACCCCAGGGTTCTGTATTGGGTCCGCTTTTATTTTCGGTCTACATTAATAACTTACCCTCTGTTCTCCACGGTTGTGGTATCCAAATGTATGCTGATGACGTGCAGCTGTATTGTAGCAGTCGTAGGTCTGATATTCATTCCTCTGTCGCTAGTTTGAATGAAAATTTGTGTAAAATAAATGATTGGGCATCTGCTAACGGCCTTTGCCTCAACCCAAACAAGTCGAAATGTTAAGTTATAGCCAGAAAACATAATATCCCCTTGACTATACCGGTTGTCAAACTAAATGGCTCATGTATTGAAGTTGTTAAAACGGCAAAAAACCTAGGCATTACTTTCAACAGCACTTTGGACTGGATTAATCATGTCAACATTACACTCTAAAAAATAAATCTTCATATAAGGTAAAAAACTGTCTTAAAATAAGCTGCAACAGCATTAAGACAGGTCTTGCTGAAATTACTTTTGCCTTTTTTTACTGTAAAACAGCATTCAATAATGTCTTACTTAAAGAAGTTAAATGGTAATTGCAGCCTTATCTTTGCTGAATTTCATCTCTTATCGTAAACAAACTGGCTTAAAAAGCAATGCAAACGATCTTAAATTAAGATCCATATGATGAATTGTAGCCATTTTTAATATAAAAACACATGCATTTGTTAAAATTAAGCTAGCTTGTCTTAAAATCAACTTACAAAAGCTGACTTCAAATATGGTTCTTTGGGTTTTTAAGCATTTATAATATTAAAATGCAAATCATACTTAAATTCAGGCACAGGTTGATTTGAAGGCAGTGGTTAAAGTACGCTTTACTTTTTACAGTGTACCGTAGGAAAAATCTATAGTATGCTTCGCAGTCTTTGGGCTACGCAATATTTTACCCCTTTTAACATTAGAATGCTACTAGCAAAAACGTATCTCGTTCCCACACTACTGTACGGGTCTGAAATTTTTTCATACTGCGATTCTGCAAGTAAGCATGTTTAAGCCAAACACTAATAACGTAATTTTACTTGAATGCCTGAAATCCCTTTTATTTCAAGCTATTACATTATCGTCGAATGCACTATTACCAACATTTACAATACACTGTTATTGATAACATACAAAAACAGACTATGCTAACTTTTATGTTAATTAGCTTCCGGTTTATGTAAATTTCTTTCTCTTTTTGGATCGACTTTGTACCGATACACAGCGTAAGAACTTTCCTCAATAAAAATTCTTCTTAATACATAAAATCTTGTATCTTTGTTTTATTTCATTTATATTTCGATCTCTGGCAATTCTTTGGAGATCAATCGAGTGTTCCAATCTTGCATGAACATTTTTTGATCCAATCGAGCCGGATCAGATTCATATTGTCAAACTCATATTGTGATTTCCAACAGAATTCAACCTTATTGTGAGCGAGCAAATTTATAACCTCTTTGAAGTCACATTTTTCTGGAGCTCTATCTCTTCCATTGGAAATTTATTTGCATTCCACGTTGTCTCTATCATCAATAGAACCGTTGGAAGCACCACTGGTTAGCAGACGGACACGGAAAAGTTGCCAGCTCATCATAGGCAAAAGGTGCGTATAGTTTTATGTATTTTATGCGTTCTTCGTTGAGCTATATTCCCTTTCCAACCCTCTTAAAATTTTTTAATACATTTTGTACTACTTAAGAGAGGTAAATTAAACATTTCATATTTTCAAGTATATTTTGTACTGAAGATATTAAAAAGTCTTAATTCTTAAATTTAAATATTCTCCTCATTAAAACAATAAAAATAAAAAAAAGAGATATTTGGCAACTCTGGCGCCGCTCTCACACTTTCCAGTCTCCACAAAATTACTCCTGCCGCTTTAAGTTTGACAGCCACCTGCTTTTAAGTGTCAGCTAAAGAAAAGAAAACTTTCAATTGCACGCGGTTTCTTGTCTTCTTAAGAAAAACAAATTATTAGAAATATAAAGGTAAAACAAGCTATCAAGTGTCGTTAAATATAAATTAAGTGCCATTTTAAAGAAAAATTTGTGATTACAAAAAAAAAAAAGAAGAAACATAAGTAAACATAAGAAACATTATTTTAGTTTTCTATCTCAACAAGCAGAGCATTCAATTACAGGGTAAGTCGGAAACTTTCGTAATTTTCGCTACCAAAATCTTTATGAAACTCTTTCGTGATTTACAATATACTTATAATTACAAAATACAATATAGTTTTAATTTTTTTTTCTAAAGTTTCATTCAGTTCTCAATTTAGCCTCAATTTGCTTTACATAAATTTTGGTTTCAGCAAACTAAGCGACAATAACCTGAGTTTGGGTTTTGTAGCTTAGTGCAAAATTATTGAATCGGGTTTGTGCCAAAATCTTTAAGTTTTTTAATTTAAAAAGAGTAAAACTCTGAGCTTTGACTAGGCCTTACCAAGTGATTACCTTAATTATTAGTTTCTGGAGACCCAAAGTGCTGACTTTAATCGAAAGCGATTCATGTTTTTGAGACATGCTGTGAAGCATATACTTGTGATTTTCTTAAGCAGTGCTTAGTATTCAAATCTCTAACCAACTGTCTGTTGATGACTCAAATTCATTATGCTTACCTTGAGCACCACAATTTAGTTTTCTTAAAATATCAAATATTAAGTATCAACTTCTATACATATTTTTTTACATTACCAAGCGATTACCACGATTACCACGTCTGCAACAAAGCTGCTGAGCGCGAGCTAAGTGCGAATTTCCTGCAGCAATTATTCATTTTCAACCGTTATGAAGTGATAATCTTTTATCAAAGTTAAGAACTTTTAAAAAGAACACATATTTTTGTCAAGTTCATATTTGCTGGATTTTTTATCTGCGCAAACTTAACTATTCATTCACAATACTAATTTTCTAAACATTCATCTTTGCGTATCAAGCCAGCATGTCTGCTTTAGACAAATTTATTAGAGCTGCAGACCATTTAGTTGAGTTTGAAGCTGCCTTATCGGAAAACACTCCTCGCGATGTATCGAAATTCAGTTTGGATGTTCAAAGCGATGAGCTCCTAACTATATGGACGAAAGTAAAAAGCTTGTATGAGGAATGTCTGCTCTCTTTGGAAACCAGTGATGATAATGACGGTGATAACGATATAAGCGTTGTTAAGGCTTAATATATGGCAACTTATCGAAGTTATGTATCGTGTCTTTCTAATCTTAGAGAGAAAATGTTTGAATGTCACCCAAGTGTCTCCAATAGTCATTCGTCAACAGCTTCATCAAATGAAATACGATTCAATAACTTATCGCTTCCTCCATGTGACACAGATATCTTTCACGGAGATTATCTCACATGGCCAACATTTCGTGATCTTTTTACTGCCATTTACATTCAAAACTCTCGTTTAAGCAATGTTGAACGGTTATATCATCTCATTCAAAAAACCAGTGGAGAAGCTCGAGAAATAGTTCAGAAATGTCCTCTTACAAATCAAGGATTCGATTTAGCTTGGAAATCTTTGCAATTAGCTTATGATAATAAGCGGATTCTGGTCAATAATCAGATGAAACAACTTTTTGAGCTTCCCGTCTTCTCTTCAGAAACTGGTTCAGGTCTTAAAACGATTCAGCGCGGTGTAAATAACTGTTTGTCCAATCTACAACTTCTTGGAGTAAGTGTAAGTCAATGGGATCCTGTCATAATTTATCTGTGTGGACAACGATTGTCACAACAAACCATTGTCTTATGGGAACAAGGGATACAAGATAAGTCCGCTCTTCCTTCATGGAAAAATCTTGATTCATTTCTTACCGAAAGGATTCGAACTCTTGAATGCATAGAGGACATGAAAAGTCCCAGTTCGAACAAAAGTTCTTCTAAAAAACCTAGCATTCATACTTCTAACAGTTCAAATCCTAAAAAATTGAATGTTTATCATTCAAACTTGTCAAGTCATACTTGTGTTCTATGTCTAAAAGAACTACACACTTTTCGTGTATGCAAACGGTTCATCAATATGAACGTAAACGATAGATTTTCCAATGTAAAGTGAATAAAATGCTGCACTAACTGCCTCTCACGATCGCATGAAAACAAAGATTGTACAAGCATTCATAATTGCTCCATCTGTAATAAACGTCATCATACGCTCTTGCATAGAGACACATCAAACTTCCAGCAAAACAATTCTCCACGAGATAATCGTACGTCGGTGTTACGCCCCACTGGAGAGCAGCTACCAAAACCCTCTCACCAACAAATACAGTCCACTCCTTCTTCTTCTATGCAGGCTAGCGTTGATAAATTTCAAACTTGCTTTGCTTCTCGAAACTCAAATGTCTTCTTGGGTACAGCTATGGTTAACATTATTCATCTAGGAAATACTTATGCTGCGCGCGCATTGATTGACTCTGCGTCAGAAGCCTCGTTTATAACGGAACGACTTCGGAAGTTAGTAAATTTACCAACTTTACCAACTCAAGCAACAATATCAGGCTTAAATCAAACCACTTCAGCTAGCTCGAGCAAACTTTGCTCTATTGTAATTGGATCTCCTCTCGATCCAACTATTCAAATTGAGGCTTTAACACTCGTTTTACCTCAAATAACTGGTAACCTACCATCCTGTTCAATTGATCCCAACCTTAAAAATCAGTTGCCCAAAGTTCCACTGGCTGATGCGTTCTTCTGGAGAAGCGCTCCAGTTGATATTCTCATTGGTGGTGATATGTTCCCCCATGTTATTCTTAATGGAATCAAACGCAAAGTGCTCGGCAGTCTTAGAGCGCAAGAGACTATCTTTGGCTGGATCTTCACTGGTCCACTTGTACGAGACAACTTATCGTGTTTTTCAACAAAAGTGTCATACTGCAACGAAACAGAAGATTTCGATAAACAATTATCACGATTTTGGGAATTAGAAGAACCTCCTAAAAATAAATTTTTAACCACTGCAGACGCATTTTGTGAAGAAAATTATAAAAATACTACGAAGCGAACATCTGATGGACGCTACATGGTAACCTTACCTTTTAAAAATACCTTTCCCTCCTCTTTAAACCTTGGCTACTCTCGAAATATCGCCATGAAACAATTTCTTCGAAACGAATCTTCACTTGTACGCAAGCCAGAGTTCAAAGTCTCATACGATAAAGTTATTACAGAATATCTCGAAGTCACATGCGAGAAGTACCTTCTCCGGGCTACGAATCCAATCCAATGCACTGCTATCTGCCTCATCACCCAGTCATAAAACCAACTAGTACGACTACTGCTATTCGCGTTGTTTTCAACGCATCCAGCTCTTCGACAAATGGGAAAAGTCTCAACGATTTGTTACACGCTGGGCCTGTTCTTCAGGCCGACCTTGTTTTCTTAATTTTAAAATGGAGACTTTACAAATTTGTGTTCAATAGTGACATACAGAAAATGTATAGACAGATACTAGTCGACCCAAGTCATACTCCCTTTCAGAGAATCCTCTTCAGAACCTCACCTACTGACGATGTTTGTGATTACGAGTTACAAACTGTAACCGTTGGAGTGAATTGTGCTCCTTATCTTGCGATTCGGACTCTGCACCAACTTGCGGACGATTGTCAAGATTCTTATCCTTTAGCGTCTTCAATTTTACGTAACTCTATGTACGTTGATGATGTCTTAGCCGGAGCCCATGACTTAGCCACTGCCATTAAAGCCCGTAGTGAGCTTGTTGCGGCTCTAAGTTCTGCAGGTTTTTCTCTGCGTAAGTGGACGTCGAACTATAAAGAGATCCTGCATGATATCCCTAAGGAACATTTATTAGATGTTGATTTTTTAGACTTTGAGGATTGTAGTCAAGCTAAGACTCTAGGAGTGCGCTGGAATGCACGCCTGGATGTTTTCTATTTTGTGGTTCCTCCTTTACAAAAACAACCTAGTCATACCAAGAGAGAAGTTCTATCTATGATTGCGAAACTTTTTGATCCTGTTGGATGGCTAGGTCCAATCGTTATAGTTGCGAAAATGATAATGCAGCAAGTTTGGTTAGATAATCTCCAATGGGATGACTCCTTACCCAATGTAACTGAAAAAAGATGGCAAGAGTTCTTAGTTGGTTACTCGTATATAAATGATATACAAATACCGCGTTGGGTCGATTTTACTCGCGATAGTAATATACAAATCCATGCTTTTTGTGATGCCTCAGAAAAAGCATACGCGGCGGCAATATACATACGTATTCAAAGCTCTTCTAATAAAGTTGCGACTCATTTGCTCACGTCAAAAACTAAAGTCGCTCCATTAAAAACAATTTCACTTCCGAGGTTGGAGCTTTGCGGAGTAGTTCTTCTTTCGGATATGCTTGATTCTCTCTTACAAGAACTAGGCTGTCACATAAATAATGTTACGTGTTGGACAGATTCCACAATAGTTCTTGCCTGGTTACAGAAGCCACCATATACATGGACAACATTTGTCGCAAATCGTGTTTGTAAGATTCAAGGAGTGATAGGAAGTAAAAGCTGGCATCATGTTGATACCCAAGATAACCCTGCGGACTTAGGAAGCCGAGGCGTTTCGCCTCAAGATCTTGTTAACAATTCTTTATGGTGGAATGGTCCAAGCTGGCTGCAACTCGACATGACCAAATGGCCCAATTTTTCTATCATCAATGTAGATACTTCCCTTGAACTGAAACCTATAGAAGCACACATTTCTTCTATCTCTGGATGTGAAGATATTCTCGAAAGATTTTCATCGCTTCCACGGGCTCTGAGAGTAATTGCTTACATGCTTCGATTTCATAATCGAACTTTACGCAATCAGGATAAATTCGAGTCGTTGTTAGTTACCAACTTAGAAATAAACAAAGTAAAAGAACGTTTATATATTCTATGCCAAAGAGCACATTTTACAAACGAATACCAAAACCTTCTTGAAAGACGACCCTTGAGCTCTAAAAGTAGCATTTTAACACTCAATCCCTATTTAGACCGAAGCAATGTTATGCGAATAAACGGCCGTCTTGCGAATTCTCCTACTTTATCTTTTTCGGAACGACACCCCATACTTCTTCCGCATAATTGCAAACTTTCCGAACTCTTAGTTCAATTTCATCACCAGAACAGCCTTCATGGAGGCAACCAATTAATGTTAACATTAGTTAGACAAACCTATTGGATTCCAAAACTTAAAAACCTGATAAGAACAACTATCCATAATTGTAAAGTTTGTTTGCTGGACAAGAAACAAAAACTTACACAAATTATGGCTGCCTTACCGCCAGAGCGCACGATTCTTGAACGACCCTTTCAAAATACTGGAGTTGATTTTGCAGGACCGTTTGACGTTAAAAATTACACAGGCCGAGCGTGCCTTATAACCAAAGGATACGTTTGTATTTTTGTTTGCTTTTCAACCAAAGCCATACATTTAGAAGCAACCAGTGATTTGTCGACCGCTGCTTTTTTGGCTGCGTTTACTAGATTCGCATCTAGAAGAGGTTGCCCTCAAAAGTTGTTTTCCGACAACGGTACAACATTTGTTGGTGCGGCAAAAATATTAAAAAAAGATTTTTCTGATTTTGTTCGCAAATCTCGAGATACGATCTGTCAATCTTTTCACCACCAAAATCTATCATGGCATTTTATACCAGCTGGCGCTCCTCACATGGGAGGCCTTTGGGAAGCTGGTGTAAAAAGTTTTAAATTCCATTTTAAAAAATTAGCCATTCCTCATAAATATACTTTTGAAGAACTTTCTACTTTACTCGCGCGTATAGAAAGTTGCCTGAATTCACGACCTATTAGTCCTATATCCGAAAATTCTTCTGACGTATCCGCGTTAACACCAGGACATTTTTTGATCGGATGCCCCATACTAGCTCCAGCTGAGCCAAGCTTTAATGAAAATCCCTTAAGTGTTATCAACAGATGGCAAAAATTAAAAGCGATCAGTCAGGAGTTTTGTTTAAGATGGAAAGAAGAATATTTGAAGGAGCTACACAAACGATACAAATGGAAATTTCCGACAAGAAATTTGTGTTTAGACGATTTAGTTGTAGTACGTCAAGAAAATTTACCTTCCACCGAATGGCGCCTAGGAAGAATTGTTAAAATATATACTGGATGTGACAATCGCGTCAGAGTTGCCGATATTAAAACCGAACGTGGTATCATTACGCGCCCTTTAGTAAAACTCATCATTTTACCATAGTACTTCAAAAACCAAAACGTATTTAAATTCTATTATTTCGAAACTTTACCATTTGCATTTATTTTCCCATTACATTCATACAGCTCATCATAAGCAAAAACTCATCATGGACCAAACCACCGGAATATCTAAGAACGATTTCACGAAATGCCATGTATGCAAGCGATCACATCCGCTCCGCTTTTGTAAGACCTTCTTAGCCATGAATTTGGAAAAGCGTTTGCGGGCTATATTACTTCATGGCTATTGTTCAAAGTGTCTTGCTCAGTCTCATACTGCTAAAAATTGCAAAAGTAAATTGAGTTGTCAACATTGCAAACAGGGTCACAACACACTCATACACAGTACTACCAAGCCCAACAACAAACGTGCCAGAATAAAGTTAATAAAGCCAAACAGAGCACCAATGAGTCCACCAAGAGGAGCTCTTTCGTCACTGCAGCGAGTCACCTCATTATCACCCACAGTGCATCTCAATATTCGTTTCCACCAAAATTTATATTTGGCTCGTGCGCTTATCGACCCCTGTTCGGATGTCAGCAGAGTTTCGGAGTCCTTGGTATTTCAACTGGGTATTCCCACAAGTAATGTAGACAGAAACCAAATCTGTCTCCTTTCTTTGCAATCGCTACACGATCGCTCTCAGCAATTACTTATACATGCAAAGCTGTGTCCAAATTTTTGTTTTAAAACACCCTCCGAAAATGTCGACGTAGCCCTCAAGACGCAATTTGAAAATATTCGTTTAGCTGACCCGAAGTTTTATACTTCTTCTGCTGTATCTCTAATCCTTGGCGCCGATGTATACCCGAAGCTGGTTCGTCCTGGTCTGATGATTAACCCGGGGGTTCCTCTCGCCCAAAACACTTTCTTTGGCTGGGTTCTCTCTGGGCCGTGCTTTCATTGAATATTCAATTAATTGCACGTTCTTGCTTTAAACATAATTAAAAATCTTTTGAAATTATATACTATTGAATTCTTAAATTTTGTATTATCAAACTTGAAGGAAATATTAAAGCTCAATGAATTATAAAACATATTATACATAATAACTATGCGTATTAATTTAGTATTAAGTTTTTTTCTTATTTATTTTTATGTAACCTTTAAATTGCAGTGCCTTATACTGCAAGGTGGGCGGCAATGTTTAAGCCAAACACTAATAACGTAATTTTACTTGAATGCCTGAAATCCCTTTTATTTCAAGCTATTACATTATCGTCGAATGCACTATTACCAACATTTACAATACACTGTTATTGATAACATACAAAAACAGACTATGCTAACTTTTATGTTAATTAGCTTCCGGTTTATGTAAATTTCTTTCTCTTTTTGGATCGACTTTGTACCGATACACAGCGTAAGAACTTTCCTCAATAAAAATTCTTCTTAATACATAAAATCTTGTATCTTTGTTTTATTTCATTTATATTTCGATCTCTGGCAATTCTTTGGAGATCAATCGAGTGTTCCAATCTTGCATGAACAAAGCACAAACTGAAAGTTGCTTATAACAACATCGCTCGCTATATCTTTGGACTGAAACGAACCGACAGCATATCACAATATGCAAAACAAATCTTTAGTATGACTTTTGACCAACTTTTGAACCTGAGGGCGTTAGTTTCCTTGCATAAGATTATTTTTACAAAGGAACCCCTTTATTTATATGAAAAATTAAAATTTTTAAGGTCCCAGCGCGGTAACAACCTAGTTCAACCTAGACATGCCTGCTTAGCATCGGAACGGTAGTTCTTTGTTAATACAATACGTCTTTGGAACTCACTTCCATCCTATTTACAGCGTATTTGCAATTCAACGACGTTTAAATCTAAGCTATTAGATTATCTGTCTTCTCCCTAATTTAAACTATTGCTTTTTTCACTTTCTTAACTTATTTACTTTTTTTTTTCATTTCTTTCACAGTTGTCTTTTTACTTTTGATATTTGAAATAATTTTAAGTTAATATCTTAGCTAGGAATTTAATAAATTGTTAATATGTCTTATATGTTATCTTTAAATCTAATTTTATTTTCAATTATGTTGTATATGGCTCATTCCATACAGACGAGTGTGACGTTTTGACTACTTTATCGTGCTGAAAATGGTATTAACCGGTTAAAATTTTAGCAATTTACTATAGGGTATTTTAGAAGATGCCCCAAGGTTTCAAAATGCTAAAACATAAGGCAATTATTTACACTAGGTTAATAGTTACATTCGCTTAAACACCTGGGACGGGTGTGACGAGCACAAGTTTAAAAACTAAAAATTCTGAGTTTAACATTGAAATTCAGTCCATCTGCCACAATGAGACCATTTTTGACTTATATATGGTCAAATTTAATATATTTTCTGTTGAATACCAGTGAAAAATATTTGGAAGAAATGGCGATAACCATTATTTTTTAAACTTTTAAATGGGACGGGTGTGACATAAGATTGTCCCGGGTGTGACGAGTGCGAATGATGTGGAAATTATATATAAGAACTTAATGGGTATAATAACCATCACATATTTTTGACACTAAAATCTAAAAAATATGTTATTAATTAATGTATTAATTTAAAAAAAAAAAAAATATTTTTTGCAAAGAAATTTTCGCATGAATTTTTGATCAAATTAATACCTATGCAAATAATTTCGAATTTTTTAATATATTTTAAAAAAAAAAATTGTTTTTGCAAAAAATTGTTCGCATGAATTTTTGATCAAATTAATACCTATACAAATGATTCGCTATACATGAATTTACAAAACTTGTTTTAATCAAAGAATTTATTCATATACTTGCAAAAATTTCATTATTAGAAAAAAATTTTGAAAACCGTTCCGGGTGTGACCAACTTCTTGTAACGGAAATGAAGAATAAAAATAATTTATTGAATGAAAATAGTTACCAACTTTATGTAAAACATCAATATCCTTACTTTAGGAAAGTTTCATTCTTATCATAAGCCCCTATTGCTTCTTGGGAAAACTATAGCCTTTTTTGGGACGGGTGTGACACAGAAAAAACACTCAGTTTAAATATTTTGTACTTTGAACACGCAGTAACCAATCATTATTACAAACGATTCTAACACAACATTAATATCTTTTTTAATATTACTAACCTTATTTTTTTTAAAGTTGTATCAAAAGATGACTGATTTCAAGGTTTAAATTAAATCAAAATAATTAAAAATTTTTTTCAACTCGAAGTTTGTTCAGTTAAATTGTCAAAATAATATAAAAAAGCATTAAATTTAAAAATATTTTTGCAGCAGGACTAACTTAAGATTCCACTTCAATTCGAAAACCAAAAATTACTTCAAATACATGCATTTTAGAATTCATGTTTCCGTTCCTCATTTCTGTGGAATGAGCCATATATCTAATTCTGTTGATTTTTATAGCCAATTTTCTTTTGTAATCGGTGCTTAACTATAAGTTTATTCTTGTTAGCGCCTAAGTATTATTATTATTAAATATTATTATTAAATATTCACATTGGCCACCTTTCATCAACCCACTTCCAAATGAGCAGCAACACGGATTCCGAAAAGGACGGTCTACCACCGCTAATCTTATGATCATGGTATCTGATGTGTTAGTCAAAATGGAAAAAGGACACCAAATAGATGCTGTTATTGATTTCAGTAAAGCCTTCGATCGAGTGGACCACAGCATACTAATATATAAATTAAAAAAATTTGGTATTACCGGATCCACACTACGTTGGGTAAAATCATATCTCGACTGCAGGTCCCAGTATGTTAAATTCCAAGGAGTTTTGTCTAAGAAAGTTGTAGGTCCTCAGGAGTTCCGCAAGGTAGTCACCTTGGTCATCTTCTTTTTAACATATTCATATCCGACTTGTCAGAAGTTCTAAACGATATCCTACATCTTTTGTACGCAGATGATTTAAAAATGTACTATGCAATTTAATCAGAGGCAGATGTAAACTTTGTACAATCAAAACTGTTGTCTATGGATAAATGGTGTATCCAAATTTATAAAACATTAAATACCTACCATCTCAAAAGTACTGAGCTTAAAAGAGTCAATCATATAATGGATCTTGGTGTTGTCTTAAATTGCAAGATGCGCTTTAATCTGCACTATGATAACATTTTCTCTAGGGCCAGTAAACAGCTCGGTTTTATAAAAAGACGAGCGAATGATTTAAAAAAATATTTGGGTCACTACATCCTTGTACTGTGCATTAGTGTGACCGATACTAGAATATGCATGCATAATTTGGAATCCATCTTTTGAATCCCATATTTTACTATACGCATTGAGAGACATGTATAATCCCCGGGATTATTGTAGCCTTCCATCATATGTTTATATACTCAGCCTTGTAAATTTGATGCGATTATCATCAAAGAGATCATTATTGGGCTCATGTTTCACATTCGATGTTATTAATGGTGCTATTGCAATGTAGTATGTTTGTTTCTAGGTTAATAAACAGCTGTTGTTGAAAATATGTGTGTCAAAATATAACCCGCGGAAATAAGCCAATTCGTGGTGCCAACGGTGTCAAATATCGAGGTGACCAAACGAAGAATGTATATTTGTAAATAAATTTATATGTATGTTTGTATATTTAAGTAAGTTTGTGTATTTAATCGGTTTTTATATTTAATCGTTTATAAATCTTAAATTAAAAACGGTGCTATAAATAAGAGTAAAATTAATAAAGAAAGAATAGTGTTAATTAAGCTATTAAGAAGTGAAGTTTAAATTAAACGTTCAGGTACCACCAGCGCAGAAAAACATTATTTGGTGAGTATACAAATAATGATGTAACAGTTAATATTTAACGTTACACAACAGAGTTGTGTGGGTTCGACGGAGAACGCACACAACATTATGGCGCAGCCGGTAGTCCTTTTTAAAAAAGCGTAGTCCCTTTTAAAAAAGGATAGTGATTCGAACTCGGTTACCCGTGTTCAAATAAATATATAATAATAACTTCTTAAAGATTCTGCGATTCTGTAGCCAATTCCTTGTAGTTGACCGGACTCTCCAGAATATAATTAAAAAGGTGTAAAACCAGTAAAACAAAAATTTGTAGATTAAATTACAGAATAAGATTCCCAGAGATACTATGGTATAGGCCGAGAATTGTTGTAGATCATAGAAAAATTTTAAAGACAACGAAAATATAATGAAGTCATAATAAAAAAAAATTAAAAAATACAGAATGAACATATGCGAGATAGCGAAAATAGTATCGGAGCTTGTGCCTCTATTTTCAGGAGCAGACTCCGGAGAGCTACATGAGGAAGTGTATAAGTTTATACTTGGAACAGAATAAGCTTTAATAATTTAAAATTTTATAATTTAATAATTGAAGCTTTAATAATTTATTAGTTTAATAATTTAAACCGTTTAATAAATTTTTATTCAGGGAAACTATCGAGGGCCCAGCCAAGGCCAGTGAGCTGGGAACCCAAAAAATTAAGGAAAACTGGGCCAAGTTGGGAAGTCACAGATGATTTCACGTCAAGAAAGATTGTAAACATCTGTACACCAAGTAAAATAGGGGAAAAAAATAGCAGAAAATCGTTCATCGATAGATAAGACCAAAGTTTTGGTAACTAATGAAATAACGGAAAGCACCTCGACAGTAAATAGTACGTCAGAGGATACAGCTAATTTTTTATTAAACAATTTTTATTCAAACATCGAATAATTGAAAGTAACAGAGCAAGAACAAAAAGTGGAGGATGGTTTGACGTCGCAAAAGATAGTAAACATCCTCACCACTTGGTCAAAGACGGAAGTAACAACAGATAAGGATACAGAAGGAAAAGAAGCTATATTAAGTAGTTCTCAGAAAAGAGATAACGATTTAGCACACTCGTTACACAATAAGAATTTTACGTTTCAAAATAGGAACGAACAAGATAGGAGTTTTGGTTTTCGCTAAGTCAATGATGTGTTCACAGAAATTCCCTGTAAATATTCTATAGAAGGACGGCTCATTTTACTTGTGGATACCGGAGCTGAAGCCAGTTTAGTTAAACTGAATACATTAAAGAAGAATTTGAATAAAGATACAAGGGAAATAAAACATTTGAGTGGAGCATTTGGAGGTTTTGTAGATACATTGGGATGTGTAGAGATCCAAAACGATAAGATAAAGAACTTAAATTTTAAGTTACACGTAGTGACACTAGAGCAAGGGCTAGGTCGGGATAGTTTGTGGAATAATTCAGTTATAGATGCGATTAATAAGACGTTAACAGTCTATAGTAAAAACATGGAGACTAGGGTGAAATTACCTCTTAAACAAATAAACGGATTAGTTCTTTAAGCTACAATTAGGAGATAAGTGTTAAAACAAGAACAATACAAACGGTTGAAATTCCGATAAAAACAAATATTTCAGTTGTTGTAATCCATAAACAAGAGATTATGCCATGGGTTTATTAAGGTGAAACGTAAGCAAGTGTGAAGAATAAAATGGCATATGCAACAGTGCTAAATGCGAATAAGGATGACTGTGTCATACCTAAGGATTTAAAACCAAATTTTTCAAATTTTAAAGAGTTCATGGTGGATGCAAGCTCGTCGTATAGTGCAAGGGAAGTAGACGTAAGAGAAAGGGTTAATAGATTGATGGAAACAGTTAAATTCGACATAAGTTTAAACACTGAAGAAAGAGCATCAATAGAAAATTAAGTAACGTCTTTTCATGATATTTTCTTGCTTGAAGGGGATAAATTGTCATGCACCTCTGTTTTAAAATATGAGATTCAAATGCAAAGAGATCAAGCTTTTTAATTATCAGAGACAGTATAGGTTACCACAAATGCATAGAGAAACTTTTAGATGATGACATAATTAGGCCAAGCAAGTCCCCGTGGAATTCACCAATGTTGCTTGTTCCAAAGAAAGCCGGGGAAGACGGACAGAAAAAGTAGATATTAGTTATTGATTTTAGAAAAGTAAACGATGCCACAATTAAACAAGTTTTCCCTATTCCTCGAATTGACGAAATTCTGGATCAGTTAGGTCATTGTAGATATTTTTCAACACTAGATCTTGCTAGTGGCTATCATCAAGTTTTAGTGAATAGCAAGGATAAAGAAAAGACAGCTTTTAGTACGTCGTTAGGTCATTATGCGTTTAACAGAATGCCGTTTGGACTAACTGGAGCCCCAGCTACATTGCAAAGGCTTATGAATCACATACTCACAGGACTACAAGAGATAGATTGATTTTTTATAGTTAGACGATATTGTACTCTATGGCAAAAATTTACAGCAACATGAGGAAAGATTTGAAAGAGTTTTTCAGAAAAAGAGGGAGAATTGTGTAAAGTTAAACACAGAGAAATGCCAATTTTTACGACGTGAGATAGCATATTTAGGGCATAAATGTTCAGAACAAGGAGCTTTGCCAGATCCTCAAAAACTGGTATGTGTGAAAAATATACCAGTTCCGAGAAATAGAAAGGAAATTCAGGCGTTTTTGGGCTTAGTAAATTACTACAGAAAATTTATAAAAAATATGTCGAAAATCGTATTACCAATAAATAACTTGCTAAAAAAGGACGTCAAATTTCAGTGGACAAATGACTGTCAGCAAGCTTTTGAGACGTTAAAGGAAGCAGTTACCTCATCCCCAGTTTTGGCCTATCCAGATTTTGAAAAACCTTTCTTATTAACTACAGACGCCAGTGGAGAGGAACAAGGTGCGGTTTTATCACAAGGCAAAGTTGGTAAGGATAGGCCAATTGCATTCGCGAGTAGGGCATAAAATAGCGCAGAGAAACGCTATTCGACAATAGAAAAAGAATTTTTAGCAATTGTCTGGGCAACCAAAAACTTAAGGGCTTATCTGTTAGGAAGGCCTTTTAAGATATAAACAGATATAAACAGACCCATTGAAGGGAATAGCAAATCTGAAAGACCATACATCGCGTTTAGCACAATTCCTGCACAAAATCTCAGAATACGAGTATGAAATTATATATAAACCAGGTAAACGAAATTTAAATGCGGATACGCTTAGTAGGATACCCCAACAAGAGCAGGATATAGTAATAGTTCAAACAAGGTCAAAAGCTAAAGAACAAGAAAGGGAAATTGAAACGGAAGAAACTGCAGAGAAAATAAGTGAGCAAAATGATTAGGTGTTAGACCAACAGAATAAAGAAATAACAATTCTAAACGATCCCAAAGACATTAAGAAGAATCTGAGAGATTTTCATGATCTAGCACTAGGTGGCACCAAGGAGCTTTAAAAACCTATTTCAGAATAAGGCAGGAATATAAATGGAAAGGGATGCAAAAGCAAATCGAGGAATATGTTAAGAAATGTCAAAAATGCCAGGTTAATAAATGTTCGAAATTAACAAAAATGCCCATGGTGTTAACAGATACACCGATGCGTCCATTTGATAAAGTTTACATGGACATAGTGGGTATCCTGCCAGAGACTGTGTCAGGAAATAAATACATACTTACTTTTCAAGATGATTTTTCGAAATACATGGCATGTGTCGCAATACCAGATTGCGATCGGTTCGCCCCGGGCGGCATTATTTTAAGGGCGGCACTGAAGCTAATTTAAGCCTTTTACAAAATAAATATGTGTGCAATATTATTTTAAGGTGTACAAACAAAAGGAAGAACTAAACTTAATGAATAAATTAGGCCACCACTGTAAATGTAACTATATTTATGAGCTTCGTATTGAGCACAACCAAAATATAAAATCGTTTTTCGAGTCTCGAAATTAGTTGCCGAAGAAATAAAAAAATACATAATATTAAGGCATGTGCGAGTAGTTACATTTTCGAGTAACTCGGCTACGACTTGAAACTCGTATTGAATAACTGGTGTTTTCGAGTATCACTATCAATGGAAATACCCAGTGAAAATTGGTTTAACAGCATGTCGTTTTTCAACTTAGGTATATTTGGTAAAAATAGCTGTTTTGTGCTTTGATGTGTTGGATTTGGGAGGAAGGCGGAATTTTCGTTTGATTATGGCGAATTGTAAGTTCAGAGTGCATATTAAAAATTAAGACTTTTTGAAGGGATTTTACTGTTTTAATAATATCACTTTGGAGGGGAGTTAGGCGTGGTTTATACTGATTTGGGTAATTTTCTAATTTAATAATTTAATTTAATTTAGTAAAAACGGTGCTATATATAAGAGTAAAATTAATAAAGAAAGAATAGTGTTAATTAAGCTATTAAGAAGTGAAGTTTAAATTCGCACTTTTAAGTGACTTAAATAAAACTGTAATTACAACTTTCAGGGTTGGTCTGCAGGATTCAACTCTTAAGAATAGTACTCTGTTCGTCTTCACGTAAAATTTCACTCAAATCTCTATACAAAAAATGACAGCTGTGAAACAAGCGTGAACATTTCACAACTTTTTCGTCAAAGCTGTACTATGCTTCGCTGCGGGAAATCTAGTACTATATTCCACAACATGCATCTAGCAACATTTTTTCACGGCAATTTAATTGAACCGACCATTTATTTTGCCGTGAAAAGAGACAGTGGCCATTTCATTTAAGAAAAAAGTGCAAACAAAAGAGCGATGTTTCTTATTGAAATTATATTTTTGTACTATTTTTAAAGTTTTGCAATTAATAATTGCAGTTGTTGGAAATTGTAAATACTGATGCACCTTTCCGCGGTGTTGGCGGTGGCACAACTTCGCAGCTGGTAGACTACCACATAAACTAATGATTTGTCCTGCTCCACAACAAAGCACATCTTCGATATGCATGCGTGTATAAATATTTATTTTGTATTTATATAATCAGAAATAATAAAAATTAAAGAACTTAAATGATTTCTGCTTCCCCTCTAATAAATTCTGGCTGTTTATTAACTTCTTGTCGAAATTTATCAAACGAGCATAGTACTAGTGTAGTGTACTCCTCAAGTCACTCTAAAGACCACCAATACTCAAACACTTTAAACTAAATTCAAGTGAGGAACCATAAAGTAAATAATTTCAAAGAATATTAAATAACCAACTTGCACTTGAAAATCAAAAATTCCGATAAGAAATTTTCCCACACTAATACTTTTTATCCTCTTTGGCTTGCGCCGCTTGTCATATGCACATACCATTGCCTAATGCTTGGCACAAGTATTAATAACAACAACAACAACAAGAATAAAATTATTAATGCATTGCGCCAGAAGAATATTAGATTTCACTTGTGCCCAAGACAAATTTAAGTCAAGGCCAAGACGAATGCACTTGTTGTTGTTAATGTTTTACGTTGCTATATACTATTTTGTAAAAATATAAACATATGAAACATATGAAATATATTTTATGTGATCGACCAAAATTAAACTGATTGGCGATCGAAGTTGGAGACAAATTTTAAGGGAGGAGTTTTAGGAAATACTGGCATAATATTTTAAGAATAATACTGGTAAAAATTATATAAAAACTAGCATTCTTTAAAATAAAGAGGCAGATTTTTTGGAGAAGGCACAAAAGCCACAACTCAATTTAAATTGTTTTATTTCATAAAAATAGCCTTTGTGGCTTAACTAAAAAATAGCCTTTTGTAGCTTAAAAATACATAATATAGCATATGTGGCTAAATACATGGCCTTTGTGGCTATATGCTAAAGCCTTTGCGGCTGTCTTAAAAGGCGTGTTCGCCAAAACACAAATACCTGTTATCCAGCTTGTCCCAACACTACATGGCGATCCTGCCAAATCGCATTTAGAATCTTAGACTGAACACCAGAACCTAGAATACGGAATGGACGAAGAATTCCACAAAAATATGACGATTTAGTAAACTACATCCAAAAAATACAAAATGAAATAAGAACACTGGAAGGAAAAAAAAACACAACAAATTGAATCACAAAAAGAAGAACTACAACCACCCGTATATACCGCAACTCCAATAAAGAAAAAATTAACTATACTGGAATATCAAGAGCGACAACAGAAAAATAAAGAAATCCTTAAAGAACATTTACAGCCGCCCAAGAGAAGAACGAGAGCCGGCAAACATGTTAAACAAAGGAAATAATTAAACGATCTCTATAGAATGATAAACATTACGAAAGGCAAGGAAAAGTACAAATTCATTCAACAGCTCAAAGACTTAAAATATAAAATTCAAAATAAAATTTAATAATGTACTGCTTCGTATGTGAAGAAAAAATACCGGAAAATCAAATGGTCAAACATCTAAGAACCCACAAAAAAAATTTTAAAGCGATGGAAAAGCAGATGAGAAAAATAAACAGAAAAACCAAAACACATTAACAAAAGATTGATATATATGTTCAAATTGATAACAGAAGCCATATACAACGTCACGATGCTGAACAACAAAAACTAAGACCGAATTGTCATCACGGAAAACATCCAAAACAACGTAGAATCAGCAATCACCACATCAGAAGTACAACTTGTATCAGCAACAGCCATCATAACTATAATAATTGTAATTTTAATCATTAATATATTTTATAAAATTAGCATCAATTACAAGAATTATGTTCTCAAACACATAAACAGAATACGAAGTGCCTAAATACAATCAAATAAATTAAAAAAAAAAAAAATTTTCTTTATGCATAAACTAACAGAGATCTTTTTAGAAGTTAGTAAAATAAAAATTAATATCAAAAAGACAATAAATAGAACGTACATAAAACCAACGGTAGAATTAAAACTAGAACAGATCAATTCATATAAACAAAAATTTGACACACACAAAGAAACATTAAAAACAAACCACGAAGTACTTAGACTAACAGAAGAATGTATACAGAAAAATACATACTGTATGTTATGTATACAGAAAAATACATACAGAAATGGTAATAACTATAAACAACGCAACAACTATGACTCTAACAATTACAACAGAAATAATTACTATACCCGTAGATATCCTAATACTTATAACCAAAATTACAACAACAATTCTAGTCGGAGACACCAGAATAATATAAACAATTCCTACAACAATCAAAGAAACCCAAATAACAACAAAAGTTTTAATAACTGGAATCAACGAAACAACAACTTTAACTGTTGTGTGGGGTTGTCCAGCGAGATCCTAATGGCTCCGCCATAATGTTGCGTGGCGTTCTCCGTCGAACCCACACAACTCTGTTGTGTAACGTTAAATATAAACTGTTACATCGTTATATTTATACTCACCAAATAATCCTTTCCTTTATCGGTGGAACCTGAAAGTTTAAAACTTGGTTAATTAACACTCTGCTTTTTATTTGTTTTACTCTTATTTATATCACAGATTTGAATCTTAAAATCTACTTGGTCTCAAGAACATTATCTTAACTTCCGTAATGAAACTTGATGACAATTACATAATAGTTACATATATACAATTAACCTCGACATTAACCTAGACATTTTTGCTAAACAACATACAAATATAGATACTTCGTTTTTTAAATATACAAACAAACATATTACAAATATACATTCTTTGTTTACTTCCGCAATATAATTTGTAAGCTATGGTAACCTGAAAGTTTAAAACTTGGTTAATTAACACTCTGCTTTTTATTTATTTTACTCTTATTTATATCACAGATTTGAATCTTAAAATCTACTTGGTCTCAAGAACATTATCTTAACTTCCGTAATGAAACTTGATGACAATTACATAATAGTTACATATATACAATTAACCTAGACATTAACCTAGACATTTTTGCTAAACAACATACAAATATAGATACTTCGTTTTTTAAATATACAAACAAACATAACAAATATACATTCTTTGTTTACTTCCGCAATATAATTTGTAAGCTATGGTAACAGAAGCTCAGCTCAAGTAGCTGACCCGTGCTTGTTTGCTATTTTAAGCTGACCGTTGCACTTTTTAATTGTTGGGTGCTTGACGGTAAACTTAAATTGGCAAGCATTACAAAAACGCTGATCGCTTCATTATTATTGAGGTAGGTCAGTGTTTGTAATTTATAATATAAAAACAACTCAACTTCGCTTGTGACGAATGAGTCACAACATTCCTCCCCCCTCTGACAAAGACAAATTATTCTATTCATTTAGCAATAATTTTTCGTCACATGAATTTATCAGAATTTTGCATTATGTATGTATATAAGGTTCATTTTAATCATTAATATTTAATAACTTTTTCGAATAAAGATTTCTTTGAATTTTATATGCAGTTTTTATATGCAGTGTTTTTTTCTTTTGAATTTTTTGTCTTGTAATAATAATTCTCTTAATTTTGTTTTTAATAAAAATATTTCTTAATAGCAAATTGTATCTTATTTTTTCCTTTTATACATTTATTTTTCTTATTTTTTACACGCTTTTCTATTTATTTGTTGTGTATATTCTCTTAAATTTAGGATTTTTGATTATAACGTGACAAAGTTATTGTAGGTTTCCTTCCCCCATATGAAAGAAAATTTTTACCTTGAAGAGGTTTAATTTTCTTCAATCTGTAAGTACTTATATGTGAGAAGAGACAGGCATCATTTTACAGTTAATTTTTTTTAAAATTCCTTGCATGTTTACATTGTTTAGTAATATTGTGTGCTAAATAAGTTTTGTATAAGCTATCTAATATTCTTTACTTTATTTATGTGTATCTGTTCGTGGGTCCTAGTAATTTTTATGATTAGTTATTTGATTTTCGATAAAGTTGTTCTTCTTCCTGGCATTATTATGAGGACTCTGCTGATGTTCTGTCTTTGATGATCATTTGATAACCGTTACTGACAAGTATATGTCAGCCCTTTTCTCTCTATTGAAGTCTTTAAACTACTTTACTTCTTGTGAAGTCTTGAAGTTGGTGAAGTCTTGAAGTTACGAAAAAGATGCCAAATTTCGTTTTTATTTCGTGTTTTGTGTTGTTCATATTTTCGTTAGTCTATATTAAAGTTTGCTTTTAGTTTTGACAAGCTATGTTTGCTAGTATTGTTAATTGGGAAACGACTCTTTATATTTATCAAACACTTTGGTTTCGTTCTGGTTAAGCGTTTTCTTAGAAAGGTATTAACTAAATGCAGGTATTTCACATTATAGACGTACTTTCGTGGTTTTCTTAAACCAGAATGCATTTTGTAATAACAAATTATGCATATCCGAATTCATTTTTAATCGTTGTACTTGTAAGCCTTTCTATCATAAAGAAATCTTACGACTTAATTGATTTTCTCGTTTAAATGGAAAATTGTTTGAGTCGTTGTGTATACAATCTGTCGCTGTAATATCAAATTTTTAATAACACTTTGTAACCTTCAACCTTCCACAAACATTTAAAAGCCTGTATATTTTCTTGTTGTTGTTTTTTTTTAACTGCTTTCTTATATGTTTCACTTGTAACATGTTTTGCTTCATTACTTAGCCTTTGATACTTTTAACTCTTTAACGTCTGAGGCCTCGAACTTCGTCAGAATAGCTTCTTTCTCTTGTATAGCGTTGTCCACCTGATCGACTCAGTTTTATTGCTGCTACGGCCAACTCGAACCAGAACTAGAACCACGATTATTGATACGGAAAAGTTTCGTGTAATAAATGTGTAGTTTTGATTTTTATAAAAATCTTATCGTAAATATTAATTTTTATCTTGTAGTATGGTAAATTAAATTTGTGAGTTTTCTCTTGTATAATTTTCATTTAATTTTTTAAATATCTCATACAACTTTTTTATCTTTTGTATTTTAACCCTCTTTTAACATATAATTAATTTGAAATTGTTTATTGATTAAAACCAATTTTCTTTTCATTTAATGTTTGAAAACTTCTTTTCAAAAATTAAAAATTTAATTTTCAAATGCCTTTGTTAAATTAAAAAAAAAATAATGAATACCTTTATCTCAACGAATTTAAAAATTTTTCTCAAAAAACAAATTCAGTATCTCTGTTTAATGAAACTTATTTAGTTTCGTTTGATTTTATTTTCATATTTTTGTTTAATTTAATGTTTGATTGAATTTTTTAATGTAATTCTAATTTTAATTTAATTTAATTTTTATTTTTATAACATAATTTAATTACTGTGAAACAACTTCAGTTAATTATTATGTATTTTCTTAGATTTTCCTTTTATTAAAATCTCAGTGGTAACCGGACTTTTAATTGCTATGACCTCATATGGGCCTATCCATATTGGTGAAAATTTATTTTTTCTAGCCTGAGTTTTCATCAGTACTTTGTCACCAATTTTAAATTCTACAGGATTTAAAGAGTTATCATACGGTATTTTTGATAATTCTTTTACTCGCTCCTGGTTCTGTCTCACTAGTTCGTGAGTTCTTTGGATTTGGTATTTAAGGATTTTTGAAGGATCTTCGGAGTTATACACCGGACTACATCTACGTTTGAGATTAGTTGGAATTTCTGAATTAAACCCATATAAAGTTTTGAACGGAGTTTGTTTGGTGCTAATGTGCGGTGTGTTATTGTGCACATGCATGGCAGATGTTAACCACTGGTCCCAATTTGACCCATCTTCTTTTGCAAAACTTCGTAAGTATTCTGCTAATGGATGATGGCTTCTTTCCAATGAGCCATTAGCCTGTGGGTGGTATGGAGTTATGTGTAATTTCTTAATTCCTAACATTTTACACACATCCGAAAATAATTTCGACACAAAATTTGAACCATTATCGGTAATCAGAACTTTCGGAGTATTGTAACGAGTTATAAATTCGTCGAAGAACGCTTTTGATACTGTACTAGCTTCAGCATCTGGTATTGCGACACATGCCATGTATTTTGAAAAATCATCTTGAAAAGTTAGTATGTATTTATTTCCTGACACAGTCTCTGGCAGGATACCTACTATGTCCATGTAAACTTTATCAAATGGACGCTTCGGTGTATCTGTTAACACCATGGGCATTTTTGTTAATTTAGAACATTTATTTACCTGGCATTTTTGACACTTCTTAACATATTCCTTGATTTGCTTTTGCATCCCTTTCCATTTATATTCTTGCCTTATTCTGAAATAGGTGTTAAAAGCTCCTTGGTGCCCACCTAGTGCTCATGAAAATCCCTCAAAATTCTTTTAATGTCTTTTGGATCGGTAAGAATTACTATTTCCTTATTCTGATGGTCTACCACCTCATCATATTGTTCACTAGATTTTTCTGCAGTATCTTCCATTTCAATTTCCTTTTCTTGTTCTTTAGCCTTTGACCTTGTTTGAACTATAACTATATCTTGCTCTTGTTGGGTATCCTACTAAGCGTATCCGCATTAAAAATTTCGCTTACCCGGTTTATATATAATTTCATACTCGTATTCTGAGAGTTTGTGCCGGAATCGTGCTAAACGCGATGTTTGGTCTTTCAGATTTGCTATTCCCCTCAATGGTTGATGATCTGTATATATCTTAAAAGGCCTTCCTAACAGATAAGCCCTAAAGTTTTTGGTTGCCCAGACAATTGCTAAAAATTCTTTTTCTATTGTCGAATAGCGTTTCTCTGCGCTATTCAATGCCCTACTCGCGAATGCAATTGGCCTTTCTTCGCCAACTTTGCCTTGTGATAAAACCGCACCTTGTTCCTCTCCACTGGCGTCTGTAGTTAATAAGAAAGGTTTTTCAAAATCTGGATAGGCCAAAACTGGGGATGAGGTAACTGCTTCCTTTAACGTCTCAAAAGCTTGCTGACAGTAATTTGTCCACTGAAATTTGACGTCCTTTTTTAGCAAGTTATTTATTGGTAATACGATTTTCGACATATTTTTTATAAATTTTCTGTAGTAATTTACTAAGCCCAAAAACGCCTGAACCTCCCTTCAATTTCTTGGTACTGGAATACTTTTATCACATTCTAGTTTTTGCGGATCTGGCAGAGCTCCCTGTTCTGAACATTTGTGCCCTAAATACGCTATCTCACGACGCAGAAATTGACTTTTTTCTGTATTCAGCTTCAAAAAATTTTCCCTAAGTTTCTGGAATACTCTTCCAGTCTTTCCTCATGTTGCTGTAAATTTTTACCATAGACTACAATATCGTCTAAATATACAAAACAATCTATCCCTTGTAGTCCTGTAAGTATGTAATTCATAAGCCTTTGGAATGTAGCTGGGGCTCCAGTTATTCCAAACGGCATTCTGTTAAACTCATAATGACCTAACGACGTACTAAAAGCTGTCTTTTCCTTATCCTTGCTATTCACTAAAACTTGATGATAGCCACTAGCAAGATCTAGTGTTGAAAAATATCTACAATGACCTTACTGATCCAGAATTTCGTCAATTCGAGGAATAGGGAAAACTTGTTTGATTGTGGCATCGTTTACTTTTCTAAAATCAATAACTAATCTCCACTTTTTCTGTCCGTCTTCCCCGGCTTTCTTTGGAACAAGCAACATTGGTGAATTCCACGGGGACTTGCTTGGCCTAATTATGTCATCATCTAAAAGTTTTTCTACTTGCCTTTTGTTTTTATCGGAATTTCAACCGTTTGTATTGTTCTTGCTTTAACTCTTATCTCCTTATTGTAGTTTAAAGAACTAATCTCGTTTATTTGTTTAAGAGGTAATTCCACCCTAGTCTCCATGTGTTTACCATAGACTGATAACGTTTTATTATTCGCATCTATAACTGAATTATTCCACAAACTATCCCGACCTAAAATACCATCTGCAGGCAACCCTTGTTCTAGTGCCACTACGTGTAACTTAAAACTTAAGAAGAACTACAACCACCCGTATATACCGCAACTCCAATAAAGAAAAAATTAACTATACTGGAATATCAAGAGCGACAACAGAAAAATAAAGAAATCCTTAAAGAACATTTACAGCCGCCCAAGAGAAGAACGAGAGCCGGCAAACATGTTAAACAAAGGAAATAATTAAACGATCTCTATAGAATGATAAACATTACGAAAGGCAAGGAAAAGTACAAATTCATTCAACAGCTCAAAGACTTAAAATATAAAATTCAAAATAAAATTTAATAATGTACTGCTTCGTATGTGAAGAAAAAATACCGGAAAATCAAATGGTCAAACATCTAAGAACCCACAAAAAAAATTTTAAAGCGATGGAAAAGCAGATGAGAAAAATAAACAGAAAAACCAAAACACATTAACAAAAGATTGATATATATGTTCAAATTGATAACAGAAGCCATATACAACGTCACGATGCTGAACAACAAAAACTAAGACCGAATTGTCATCACGGAAAACATCCAAAACAACGTAGAATCAGCAATCACCACATCAGAAGTACAACTTGTATCAGCAACAGCCATCATAATAATTGTATATATAATAATAATTGTAATTTTAATCATTAATATATTTTATAAAATTAGCATCTATTACAAGAATTATGTTCTCAAACACATAAACAGAATACAAAGTGCCTAAATACAATCAAATAAATTAAAAAAAAAAAAAACTCACGTGCAGCAACGTACATGTGGCAGAAGTGAAACTTCTTAAACAGTAAAAAATAAGATAGATTTCAGTGTGAAATAGAGAGAGAAAGTATCTGAAAAGAAATTCAATCAATACAAAATGGAATAATATTCTGTTGATTCAATATTTGCATCCAGGGACCGTACCGGTTATTGTTTTTATCGAAAAAGTCACATAATAACTGTTATCTAACTTTATAATTACTTTTTTCCGAGAAAAATAAAAGTTATTTTGTGCCTAATATTTTTTCGTTCAAAAATAACACTTACTTTTTACTTTTATTTTATCGGTCAAAAATAACAGTTTTTTCTGCCGTTTATTTTTCGGTCAAAAATATCAGGCAACTTGTATTTTTTCAAAGGTCATTTTACCGACTAAAAAACTTTTGATACCATTATTTTCATTCTCATCGGTGGGACATTTTACACATGGTGTCAACAAATTGCCTGATATTTTTGACCGAAAAGATAAAAGTCACAAAATAATTGGTACTTTTGACCGATAAAATAAAAGTCAAAAGTTACCTTTATTTTTCCCCGAAAAATAACACTTAACTTTGTATTTTTAAAGAATCAGTCGAAAATTTAAAAGGCACTTAATATTTTTGAGGCTGAAGACATTTGTAGCTTTAAGCTAGGATTTGATATTAAAAAAAAAAAAAAATTTGCAGTAAAGGTTGCAATAAAATTATAAGTTCATTAATGTTATTAAAGCATTCATTACAGTTGTTATATTGATTATATATGTTATATTGTTATACAGATTATATTATCTGTCAGTCTGTTGCTTTTTCTCCACACAGTTGTTATATTTTGTAAAGAAATACAATTTCCGTGCATAATCTAACGATGAAAATCAAATGGGTTCTTGAGACATAGTGTGTGTCTGTGGTATACAACACACGGACCAAAACCCATTCAATAGTACGGATCAAAACCCGTTGTTGAGGCATGGTGTGTGTCTGTGATATACAACACACGGATCAAAACCCGTTGAATAGTACGGATCAGAACGCGTTGTTGAGACATGGTGTGTGTCTGTGGTATACAACACACGGACCAAAACGCGTTCAATATTAATAGCATTTTGTTTGCCCATTAGTCATGTTACTATGTGGCGTAGTGGTAGAGTTTCTGACTCTTATGAAATGCCTCGTGGAAAGTCCAGGTTCTAATCCTGGCGGCGACGATAATATTTTTTAAAATTTTCATATGAATTTAAAACGTTAGCCTAGCGTCACGAAAAATGACCTTGAAATTTCACTCGCCGCCAAAGAAGTTTCACTTCAAAAAAAAAAAAATTTCTTTATGCATAAACTAACAGAGATCTTTTTAGAAGTTAGAAAAATAAAAATTAATATCAAAAAGACAATAAATAGAACGTACATAAAACCAACGGTAGAATTAAAACTAGAACAGATCAATTCATATAAACAAAAATTTGACACACACAAAGAAACATTAAAAACAAACCACGAAGTACTTAGACTAACAGAAGAATGTATACAGAAAAATACATACTGTATGTTATGTATACAGAAAAATACATACAGAAATGGTAATAACTATAAACAACGCAACAACTATGACTCTAACAATTACAACAGAAATAATTACTATACCCGTAGATATCCTAATACTTATAACCAAAATTACAACAACAATTCTAGTCGGAGACACCAGAATAATATAAACAATTCCTACAACAATCAAAGAAACCCAAATAACAACAAAAGTTTTAATAACTGGAATCAACGAAACAACAACTTTAACTGTTGTGTGGGGTTGTCCAGCGAGATCCTAATGGCTCCGCCATAATGTTGCGTGGCGTTCTCCGTCGAACCCACACAACTCTGTTGTGTAACGTTAAATATAAACTGTTACATCGTTATATTTATACTCACCAAATAATCCTTTCCTTTATCGGTGGAACCTGAAAGTTTAAAACTTGGTTAATTAACACTCTGCTTTTTATTTATTTTACTCTTATTTATATCACAGATTTGAATCTTAAAATCTACTTGGTCTCAAGAACATTATCTTAACTTCCGTAATGAAACTTGATGACAATTACATAATAGTTACATATATACAATTAACCTAGACATTTTTGCTAAACAACATACAAATATAGATACTTCGTTTTTTAAATATACAAACAAACATATTACAAATATACATTCTTTGTTTACTTCCGCAATATAATTTGTAAGCTATGGTAACCTGAAAGTTTAAAACTTGGTTAATTAACACTCTGCTTTTTATTTATTTTACTCTTATTTATATCACAGATTTGAATCTTAAAATCTACTTGGTCTCAAGAACATTATCTTAACTTCCGTAATGAAACTTGATGACAATTACATAATAGTTACATATATACAATTAACCTAGACATTAACCTAGACATTTTTGCTAAACAACATACAAATATAGATACTTCGTTTTTTAAATATACAAACAAACATAACAAATATACATTCTTTGTTTACTTCCGCAATATAATTTGTAAGCTATGGTAACAGAAGCTCAGCTCAAGTAGCTGACCCGTGCTTGTTTGCTATTTTAAGCTGACCGTTGCACTTTTTAATTGTTGGGTGCTTGACGGTAAACTTAAATTGGCAAGCATTACAAAAACGCTGATCGCTTCATTATTATTGAGGTAGGTCAGTGTTTGTAATTTATAATATAAAAACAACTCAACTTCGCTTGTGACGAATGAGTCACAACATTCCTCCCCCCTCTGACAAAGACAAATTATTCTATTCATTTAGCAATAATTTTTCGTCACATGAATTTATCAGAATTTTGCATTATGTATGTATATAAGGTTCATTTTAATCATTAATACATTAATATTTAATAACTTTTTCGAATAAAGATTTCTTTGAATTTTATATGCAGTTTTTATATGCAGTGTTTTTTTCTTTTGAATTTTTTGTCTTATAATAATAATTCTCTTAATTTTGTTTTTAATAAAAATATTTCTTAATAGCAAATTGTATCTTATTTTTTCCTTTTATACATTTATTTTTCTTATTTTTTACACGCTTTTCTATTTATTTGTTGTGTATATTCTCTTAAATTTAGGATTTTTGATTATAACGTGACAAAGTTATTGTAGGTTTCCTTCCCCCATATGAAAGAAAATTTTTACCTTGAAGAGGTTTAATTTTCTTCAATCTGTAAGTACTTATATGTGAGAAGAGACAGGCATCATTTTACAGTTAATTTTTTTTAAAATTCCTTGCATGTTTACATTGTTTAGTAATATTGTGTGCTAAATAAGTTTTGTATAAGCTATCTAATATTCTTTACTTTATTTATGTGTATCTGTTCGTGGGTCCTAGTAATTTTTATGATTAGTTATTTGATTTTCGATAAAGTTGTTCTTCTTCCTGGCATTATTATGAGGACTCTGCTGATGTTCTGTCTTTGATGATCATTTGATAACCGTTACTGACAAGTATATGTCAGCCCTTTTCTCTCTATTGAAGTCTTTAAACTACTTTACTTCTTGTGAAGTCTTGAAGTTGGTGAAGTCTTGAAGTTACGAAAAAGATGCCAAATTTCGTTTTTATTTCGTGTTTTGTGTTGTTCATATTTTCGTTAGTCTATATTAAAGTTTGCTTTTAGTTTTGACAAGCTATGTTTGCTAGTATTGTTAATTGGGAAACGACTCTTTATATTTATCAAACACTTTGGTTTCGTTCTGGTTAAGCGTTTTCTTAGAAAGGTATTAACTAAATGCAGGTATTTCACATTATAGACGTACTTTCGTGGTTTTCTTAAACCAGAATGCATTTTGTAATAACAAATTATGCATATCCGAATTCATTTTTAATCGTTGTACTTGTAAGCCTTTCTATCATAAAGAAATCTTACGACTTAATTGATTTTCTCGTTTAAATGGAAAATTGTTTGAGTCGTTGTGTATACAATCTGTCGCTGTAATATCAAATTTTTAATAACACTTTGTAACCTTCAACCTTCCACAAACATTTAAAAGCCTGTATATTTTCTTGTTGTTGTTTTTTTTTTAACTGCTTTCTTATATGTTTCACTTGTAACATGTTTTGCTTCATTACTTAGCCTTTGATACTTTTAACTCTTTAACGTCTGAGGCCTCGAACTTCGTCAGAATAGCTTCTTTCTCTTGTATAGCGTTGTCCACCTGATCGACTCAGTTTTATTGCTGCTACGGCCAACTCGAACCAGAACTAGAACCACGATTATTGATACGGAAAAGTTTCGTGTAATAAATGTGTAGTTTTGATTTTTATAAAAATCTTATCGTAAATATTAATTTTTATCTTGTAGTATGGTAAATTAAATTTGTGAGTTTTCTCTTGTATAATTTTCATTTAATTTTTTAAATATCTCATACAACTTTTTTATCTTTTGTATTTTAACCCTCTTTTAACATATAATTAATTTGAAATTGTTTATTGATTAAAACCAATTTTCTTTTCATTTAATGTTTGAAAACTTCTTTTCAAAAATTAAAAATTTAATTTTCAAATGCCTTTGTTAAATTAAAAAAAAAATAATGAATACCTTTATCTCAACGAATTTAAAAATTTTTCTCAAAAAACAAATTCAGTATCTCTGTTTAATGAAACTTATTTAGTTTCGTTTGATTTTATTTTCATATTTTTGTTTAATTTAATGTTTGATTGAATTTTTTAATGTAATTCTAATTTTAATTTAATTTAATTTTTATTTTTATAACATAATTTAATTACTGTGAAACAACTTCAGTTAATTATTATGTATTTTCTTAGATTTTCCTTTTATTAAAATCTCAGTGGTAACCGGACTTTTAATTGCTATGACCTCATATGGGCCTATCCATATTGGTGAAAATTTATTTTTTCTAGCCTGAGTTTTCATCAGTACTTTGTCACCAATTTTAAATTCTACAGGATTTAAAGAGTTATCATACGGTATTTTTGATAATTCTTTTACTCGCTCCTGGTTCTGTCTCACTAGTTCGTGAGTTCTTTGGATTTGGTATTTAAGGATTTTTGAAGGATCTTCGGAGTTATACACCGGACTACATCTACGTTTGAGATTAGTTGGAATTTCTGAATTAAACCCATATAAAGTTTTGAACGGAGTTTGTTTGGTGCTAATGTGCGGTGTGTTATTGTGCACATGCATGGCAGATGTTAACCACTGGTCCCAATTTGACCCATCTTCTTTTGCAAAACTTCGTAAGTATTCTGCTAATGGATGATGGCTTCTTTCCAATGAGCCATTAGCCTGTGGGTGGTATGGAGTTATGTGTAATTTCTTAATTCCTAACATTTTACACACATCCGAAAATAATTTCGACACAAAATTTGAACCATTATCGGTAATCAGAACTTTCGGAGTATTGTAACGAGTTATAAATTCGTCGAAGAACGCTTTTGATACTGTACTAGCTTCAGCATCTGGTATTGCGACACATGCCATGTATTTTGAAAAATCATCTTGAAAAGTTAGTATGTATTTATTTCCTGACACAGTCTCTGGCAGGATACCTACTATGTCCATGTAAACTTTATCAAATGGACGCTTCGGTGTATCTGTTAACACCATGGGCATTTTTGTTAATTTAGAACATTTATTTACCTGGCATTTTTGACACTTCTTAACATATTCCTTGATTTGCTTTTGCATCCCTTTCCATTTATATTCTTGCCTTATTCTGAAATAGGTGTTAAAAGCTCCTTGGTGCCCACCTAGTGCTAGATCATGAAAATCCCTCAAAATTCTTTTAATGTCTTTTGGATCGGTAAGAATTACTATTTCCTTATTCTGATGGTCTACCACCTCATCATATTGTTCACTAGATTTTTCTGCAGTATCTTCCATTTCAATTTCCCTTTCTTGTTCTTTAGCCTTTGACCTTGTTTGAACTATAACTATTTCTTGCTCTTGTTGGGTATCCTACTAAGCGTATCCGCATTTAAATTTCGCTTACCCGGTTTATATATAATTTCATACTCGTATTCTGAGAGTTTGTGCCGGAATCGTGCTAAACGCGATGTTTGGTCTTTCAGATTTGCTATTCCCCTCAATGGTTGATGATCTGTATATATCTTAAAAGGCCTTCCTAACAGATAAGCCCTAAAGTTTTTGGTTGCCCAGACAATTGCTAAAAATTCTTTTTCTATTGTCGAATAGCGTTTCTCTGCGCTATTCAATGCCCTACTCGCGAATGCAATTGGCCTTTCTTCGCCAACTTTGCCTTGTGATAAAACCGCACCTTGTTCCTCTCCACTGGCGTCTGTAGTTAATAAGAAAGGTTTTTCAAAATCTGGATAGGCCAAAACTGGGGATGAGGTAACTGCTTCCTTTAACGTCTCAAAAGCTTGCTGACAGTCATTTGTCCACTGAAATTTGACGTCCTTTTTTAGCAAGTTATTTATTGGTAATACGATTTTCGACATATTTTTTATAAATTTTCTGTAGTAATTTACTAAGCCCAAAAACGCCTGAACCTCCCTTCAATTTCTTGGTACTGGAATACTTTTATCACATTCTAGTTTTTGCGGATCTGGCAGAGCTCCCTGTTCTGAACATTTGTGCCCTAAATACGCTATCTCACGACGCAGAAATTGACATTTTTCTGTATTCAGCTTCAAAAAATTTTCCCTAAGTTTCTGGAATACTCTTCCAGTCTTTCCTCATGTTGCTGTAAATTTTTACCATAGACTACAATATCGTCTAAATATACAAAACAATCTATCCCTTGTAGTCCTGTAAGTATGTAATTCATAAGCTTTTGGAATGTAGCTGGGGCTCAAGTTATTCCAAACGGCATTCTGTTAAACTCATAATGACCTAACGACGTACTAAAAGCTGTCTTTTCCTTATCCTTGCTATTCACTAAAACTTGATGATAGCCACTAGCAAGATCTAGTGTTGAAAAATATCTACAATGACCTTACTGATCCAGAATTTCGTCAATTCGAGGAATAGGGAAAACTTGTTTGATTGTGGCATCGTTTACTTTTCTAAAATCAATAACTAATCTCCACTTTTTCTGTCCGTCTTCCCCGGCTTTCTTTGGAACAAGCAACATTGGTGAATTCCACGGGGACTTGCTTGGCCTAATTATGTCATCATCTAAAAGTTTTTCTACTTGCCTTTGTATCTCCTCTCTATGCATTTGTGGTAACCTATACTGTCTCTGATTAATTGGAGCTTGATCTCTTTGCATTTGAATCTCATGCTTTAAAACAGAGGTGCATGACAATTTATCCCCTTCAAGCAAGAAAATATCATGAAAAGACGTTACTAAATTTTTTGTTGATGCTCTTTCTTCAGTGTTTAAACTTTTGTCGAATTTAACTGTTTCTATCAATCTATTAACCCTTTCTCTTACGTCTACTTCCCTTGCACTATACGACGAGCTCGCATCCACTATGAACTCTTTAAAATTTGAAAAATTTGGTCTAAAATCCTTAGGTATGACACAGTCATCCTTATTCGCATTTAGCACTGTTGCATATACCATTTTATTCTTCACATTTGCTAACGTTTCACCTTAATAAACCCCCGGCATAATCTCTTGTTTATGGATTACAACAACTGAAATATTTGTTTTTATCGGAATTTCAACCGTTTGTATTGTTCTTGCTTTAACTCTTATCTCCTTATTGTAGTTTAAAGAACTAATCTCGTTTATTTGTTTAAGAGGTAATTCCACCCTAGTCTCCATGTGTTTACCATAGACTGATAACGTTTTATTATTCGCATCTATAACTGAATTATTCCACAAACTATCCCGACCTAAAATACCATCTGCAGGCAACCCTTGTTCTAGTGCCACTACGTGTAACTTAAAACTTAAGTTCTTTATCTTTTCGTGTTGGATCTCTACAGACCCCAATGTATCTACAAAACCTCCAAATGCTCCACTCAAATGTTTAATTTCCCTGGTATCTTTATTCAAATTTTTCTTTAATGTATTCAGTTTAACTAAACTGGCTTCAGCCCCGGTATCCACAAGTAAAATGAGTCGTCCTTCTATAGAATCCTTACAGGGAATTTCTATGAACACATCATTGACTTTGCGAAAACCAAAACTCCTACCTTGTTCGTTCCTATTTTGAAACGTAAAATTCTTATTGTGTAACGAGTTTGCTAAATCTTTATCTCTTTCCTCAGAACAACTTAATATAGCTTCTTTTCCTACTGTATCTTTACCTGTTGATACTTCCATCTTTGACTCAGTGGTGAGGATGTTTACTATCTTTTGCGACGTCAAATCTTCCTCCACTATTTTTCTTGCTCTGTTACCATCAATTCTTCGATGTTTGAATAAAAATTGTTAAATAAAAAATTAGCCGTATTTTTGACGTATTATCTTCTGTCGAGGTGCTTTCTGTTATTTCATTAGTTACCAAAACTTTAGTCTTATCTACCGATGTACGATTTTCTGGTATTTTGTTCCCCATTTTCCTTGGTGTACAGATGTTTACAATCTTTTTTGACGTGAAATCATCTGTGACTACCCTACTGTGCCCAGTTTTCCTTAAGTTTTTGGGTTCCCAGCTCATTGGCCTTGGCTGGGCCCTCAATAGTTTCCCTGTTTCGAATCGTATTCTCTCTTTGCAACACAATCCTGCATTTTGTGTCCTAATGTAGCGTGACAATGCAAATCCATACATACTTCGTTCATACTACATATAAACTCATATTGCACTTATCACCCTAAGTGTAAGTGCAGTATCAAATAGCGCGGAATTTATTCAACTCCAAATTCCACAATAACTTATTAAAGTTATTGACCGCGTCACATTTCGGAATTTATTGAACTCCAAATTCCACAATAAATTATTAAAGTTAATGACCGGGTCATATTTCGTTTATTCTCATAGTTTCGCGTTTAGTCATTAAACTCAAGTATCAATGTCGAATTGCATCGATACTTGACTTTCTACTTTTGTCACGTACACCCTTCTTCGTAAGTTTCATTTTAGATTAAGACTGGAATAATAAGTTAGAAAAAGAGTGGAACTGTATTAAAAAGGTTGGGTCACTTGCGACCTAACATAAATAAATAAAATTAAATACTAAAATAAAATATTGTGTTTTCTGGACTTGAATAGCAACCAAGCTATCATAACATGGCGATCCTGCCAGTCCTGAATCCTTATGATCCGCAGTCAGTAAATTATTAAAAAAAAAATGTCCTGCAATAAAACTACCAAAAGTGTACAGTGAAAAAAAAAAGAAATGAACATAATCATCAGAAGTGTAAAGATTATTGGTTCAAACATTATAATGAAAAAGAAAAGACTTTCATTAATAAAGAATTATTAATTCAAAAGTGATATGAAAATAAAGAGTATTTCTTCCACACAAAAACAAATTCGAAACAAATTACACAAAGACTAATATAAAACTGTTTAAGTTAAATTTTTGCAAAAAAAAAAAATAAATAAAAACAAGACCAACTACAAATACCAACAACATCAGCAATAAAACAAATTTCCCAACATCAAAATCGAAGCGGGGCAATTTGACGCCAATGAATTTGTAACAACGAAGCAAATTAAATCAAACGAACGGTTGATTGCAACTCTAACCGATGAACAGCTGAATGTTATACAACTGCAGCAGCATTAGCACGCAACAACAATGAGCTGCACATCAACAATAGCAGTGGCAGCAATAATAGCAACAATATGCATATGACGACAACAACAACAACTGCTGCTTTGATGATAGCTTTACAATTCATTTGTAGCGCAAATAACACAGCAATATAATATATTGGTAACTACAACAGGGAAATTCAAGCACCAACTTTAATTTCTTCAAACGTCATCATCATCATTAACACCTGTACCAGAACTACAACAGCATTCAACTTTGACTTAGCAGAAAATATATTAACTACTACATCATGAAGTAAGCAAATTCCATTTTAAGATTATACAAGTTTATTTTAAATTTAAGTGTAACAATTAGAAGAAAGCCAACTGACTAAACACAAATAGTTTAAATTATATAAATACTTTTTTTTCCAACAACAACATAAATTTCAAATTATTATTAAAATAATGTAAAACGAAAGATATTAAAAAAAAAAAACAAAAATATTGTATTCTTATTATGCAACTACAAAAATAAAAGTAATTTTGCAATAAACCTTTCAAGCCCTAACAAACGTATCGTTGATATAGGTCAAGTAAATGAATATAAAATCAACAGTAACAACAAATTAAATTGTGAATGAAAAAAAAAATAATATAAAGGAACACTAGGTATCAAAAAAAAAAAAAAACCACTGCAAAATGACGTGGTGGAAAAAGGTGTTGAACGGCATATTGATTGCAATTTCGGGTTACGAAATTGGAAAAGAATTAAATACAGAAAAACAAATAGTGAAATATGAGCAAGTAATACATGAAGTAGCAAAAAATGGAAAGGAGAATGAGAATTGGCCAATTAGTGGCAATGTACTTTTTATACTCTTCTTAATATTAATGATAATATTAACATGTGCACGATATTATATTAAGGCGCATTTTAATAAACATAGGAACGTTGCGCCACGTATATAAGAAGACCGAAAAAAAAATAAAAATAAATAAAATAAAATAAATGCCTCATACGAAATAAAAAAGTATTGAATGGACAGACTTGTATGAAGAATTTAAGAAGATAAAACTTGACTTTGATAAAAGTTATAAATGTGTCAATAAAACAAAACTCCCATCAGTACAGACTCAATTAAAGCACATTACAGAACTCATAAATAAACACAATGAAGTAGCTGTAATATTGAAAGATATATTTCATGTTCTATCAGAAGAATATAAAGTGTCTGTGTCTGAGTTCTTTACATCAATTAAAAACAGACTTGAGATACTTTTTGAAAGGCTCGAGTTGGACATTATTATCCCAAAAGATTTTATGACTTCAATCGAGGCTTATATTAGTGAAAACTCCTTCGTTTCAGACAGTTCCTCAGAAACAGTTAAAGAAATAAAGGATCCAAAAACCATGGCCGATACTGTGGCAAACTTTTTAACATCAGCGGCTAAATTGTTGCCAGTGGGATCCAATAAATCTAGTAAATTTAATAAAAAGCACATATGAAGACGTTGCAGTCAACCTGATAAAAAGTAAATTAACAGGCACTGCAAGAAATTTAATAACAACTGAAAACACCATAGTTGAAATAATAGCGAAGTTGAAATCTTCCATAAAAGCAGAAGATGCTCAAGCAGTTATAGCTAAGCTAGTAAATGCTAAGCAAAATAACAAGCCAACAAATGAGTATGTCCAAGAAATTGAAACCTTGGCAAAACAACTCGAAATGGCATACCTTTCCGATGGTCTGCCAAGTGAAATAGCCAAAAAATATTCAACACAAACGGCCGTTAAATCACTTACCAAAAATGCCAAATCGGACAAAGCTAAATTATTATTACAGGCAGGGACTTTCAATCAGCTTAGCGATGTTGTTACTAAATTTGTTGAACTAAGCAACGAATCAGAAGATGTGTTCAGAGTTAATATGGTACGGTATAAACCAAACTACCGCAATAATCGTAACCAAAATTCAAACAGGGGTAGTAGCAAGTATAATTACCGCGTTAGAGGTGGTCGTTATAATAACAACAATAATCAACAGCAGCGAAGATCCTTTAACCAGAATAATCCACAAAATCGCAATAACAATCAGAATCAAAACAATGATAGAAACGGTAACAGAAACGTGAGAGCAATCGATGCTGATTCGGAAAACGGTTACAGACCCCAGCAAGCCCAACTGGGGACTTATCAGGAATAAATAACACATGCACATTACTTAACGTAAACCTAAAGTTCTGCAATTATGTGATTGTCGAGAGTTCTAATAATGACTCGTCAAACGCATTTTTGTTAGACACTGGGTCCGATATAAGCATAATAAAACAAAAATTTATTAACAATATAATATTGAATACAGATTTTACTTATAAGCTAACAGGTATTGGGGAAGGCACAATAGCAACTTTGGGATACATTGAAAATACGTTCTTTTTCAAAAATTTTAAAAAAAGCATAACCTACAGGTGGTTGAAGACAATTTTCCTATACCTTGTGATGGTATTATTAGATTGGATTTCATCAAAAAGTTTAATTGTGTTTTAGATTATAATTCATCTGAAAGTTTGTTTGTCATTAGACCAGTTTTTTCAAATTCGTGTGAAATTCTCCAAATCCTTGATGCTCCAAAATTAAATGCCATATCTTTACCAGCAAGAGCAGAAGTTATCAGAAAGATCACTGTTAATATCAATGAGGAAGAATTCTTAATCCCAAATCAAGAAATAGCCCCAGGAATATTTGTATCAAATACAATTGCATGTAAAAAATGCACATATGTCAAAATTTTAAACACAACACATCAATATATTTTGCTAGAAGATTACAAAATTGCAGGTGAAAGTTTAGAATCATATACCATATTGCAGATAGACCCAATCAAAAAATGTGATGAAAGAGACAAAATTATTTTACAAAAACTTGAAGGTAATTGTCCTTTGATATTTAGAGAAAAATTATTAAATTTATGCAGAAATTATACAGACATTTTTGCAGTTGAAACAGACAAAGTTTCATGCAACAATTTTTACAAACAAAAATTAAAGCTGAAAGACGATACACCCGTCTATATAAAAAATTATCTATTACCCCAAGTTTACAAACCCGAAATAGAAAAACAAATTAATAAAATGATTGAAGATGATATCATTGAACCTTCAGCATCAGAATTCAATAGCCCTATACTCCTTGTTCCCAAAAAGTCATTACCGGGGTCGGCAGAAAAAAAATTGAAATTAGTAATTGACTTTCGTCAGTTGAACAAAAAACTAACATCAGATAAATACCCTTTGCCTCGTATTGATGACATTCTAGACCAGTTAGGTCGAGCTAAATATTTTTCCTGCTTAGATCTTATTTCAGGCTTTCATCAAATAGAACTAGATGCTTCATCCAGAGACTTAACTTCATTTTCCAGTATAAATGGATCATTTAGATTTAAAAGATTACCATTTGGACTCAAAATAGCTCCGAACTCCTTCCAACGCATGATGCAGATAGCATTTTCAGGTCTAGGTCCAAGCAAAGCGTTCGTATACATGGATGATCTTATTGCAATAGGTTGTTCGGAAGAACATATGATCAGTAACTTAAAATCAATTTTCGAAATATGTAGAAAAACTAATCTTAAACTACATCCAGATAAATGTACTTTCTTTTCATCGGAAGTGACCTTCTTAGGGCATAAATGCACCGACAAGGGCATACTGCCAGACGAATCGAAATTTGAAAAATTTTAAATTACCCAAAACCATCTAACGCAGACGAAATTAAAAGATTCATAGCTTTCGTCAACTATTACAGAAGATTCATTCCCAATTTCTCTCTTTACTCTATACATTTGACTAGGCTTACACGAAAAAAAGCACAATTCAACTGGACTGAAGATTGCGAAAAATCATTTGACTATTTGAAAAATTCCCTTTTGAATCCCAAAATTTTAAAATATCCAGATTTCAACAAACAATTCTGTATAACCATAGATGCCAGCAAAATAGCATGTGGCGCTGTCCTAAGTCAGGAATACGATGGCTTACAACTTCCAGTTGCATTCGCCTCCAAAACTTTCACGAAAGGCGAAAGTAACAAATCAGTAATTGAACAGGAACTCACTGCCATTCATTGGGCAGTAAAATTTTTCAAGCCATACATCTATGGTACTAAATTTTTAATCAGAAGTGATCACAAACCCTTGACATATCTTTTTGCTTTAAAGAACCCATCATCTAAACTCACCCGTATGCGTCTTGATCTCGAAGAATTCGATTTCGATATTGAATATATAAAAGGTAAAGACAACTGTGGCGCTGATGCATTATCGCGTATTGATTTTGAGCTTATCAAACGCCTTAATGTAGATAACGCACAGATTTTTGCAATGCAAACAAGATCAAAATCCTATCAAAACGTAAATATAAACCCTTCACCTGTGAAAACAAATGAAATTAGACAACAAATATATGAAACGATAACTCACAAAGAAATGAAAAAAAATACCTTGCCTTAAATTAAATGTAAGCATGCAGAAACTACTCACTATGAAAGGAAAAATAAAACTTCTAGAAGTATATGTCAAAAACCTAATTGTTTAAGGGAAAATTTTACTAGAGAAATTCTTCCCTAGACTTGAAAAATTAGTCAACAAAATAGGTTTAAGCAACATAAAAATTGCATTAAATAATGACCTTTTTAAATATACAAGTGTATACAATTTTAAAGAAGTAGGCAACGAGTTATTAAAGAAAATGAAAATTGCGTTAACGCCAGAAATTAAAACAATAACGGATCCAAATGAAAAAATTGAAATTTTAATTAAATTCCACAATGATCCAAGCCTATGTGGACATAGCGGAATTAACCGACTATTAACAAAAATTAGAAAATATTACACATGGAAAAATATAACCTATGATGTGCGTAAATTTGTGAAGAATTGCGAAAAATGCAAATTAAACAAGTCAGGCATAAAATCCAAAGAACCATTGGTAATTACTCAAAAACCTCAAAAGCCTTTTGACAGAATACAAATTGATACAATAGGTCCATTACCAATATCGATCTTGGGTAATGAATACGCAGAAACAATCATGTGTGAACTTACAAAATATCTCATAGCAATTCCAGTTACAAACAAGTCAGCCAAAACTATAGCAAAAGCAATCGTCGACAATTGTATTTTGATATACGGCTCAGTTAAAGAAATACTCCCCGATTTAGGAACTGAGTATAAAAATCAAATATTTGCAGAGATATGCAAACTTCTAAATATAAACCAAATTAATTCAACCCCTTATCACCATCAAACTTTAGGAATGGTCGAAAGGAGTCATAGAACCTTTAATGAGTACATACGATCGTACCTTTCCCCTGATAAAGCCGATTGGGACGAATGGTTAACGTATTTTGTATATTGTTACAATACAACACCATCGTCAGTTCACGGCTACGCTCCGTTTGAGCTAGTATTTGGAAAAACACCACAGCCCTATAGCTTTATGAATAATAAAACATCACCAATTTATAACTTTGAAGCATATGATAAAGAGCTGAAATTTAGACTTCAAGAAGCTCGCAAGCGCGCTTTAAAACTTGTAGATCATGCAAAGCTAAAATCAAAGGAACTATATGACAGAAATTGTTCAGGGCAATCAATTCAACTAAATGATAAGGTCTATTTGTACGACGATGCTAGTCACAAACTAGACAGCGTCTTCAAGGGTCCTTATCAAGTGATTGAAATGGATAACAGAGGAAATTGCAAAATTACAAACGGTTCAAAAACATTAAATGTACACAAAAATAGATTAAAATTAGGATAATCATGATAATTTCTATCTACATAATAATTATAAACATTTAAGCTCAAGTTTACCAATATTACTGTATTTTTAATAATATCAAATTTACCAATATTACTGTATTTTTAATAATATCAAATTTACCAATATTACTGTATTTTTAATAATATCAAATTTACCAATATTACTGTATTTTTAATAATATCAAATTTACCAATATTACTGTATTTTTAATAATATCAAATTTACCAATATTACTGTATTTTTAATAATATCAAATTTACCAATATTACTGTATTTTTAATAATATCAAATTTACCAATATTACTGTATTTTTAATAATATCAAATTTACCAATATAACTGTGTTTTTAATAATATCAAATTTACCAATATTACTGTATTTTTAATAATCTCAAATTTGCCAACATTACTGTATTTTTAATAATCCCAACTTTACCTACATTAGTTCATTTTACTGTAGTATTAATAAAATTAAAAAAAAAAAAAATTGTATATCCTAGATTCAAAAACATTAAATAAGAATTTTATTAAGTAAATATTAATATTTGTACATAATTTCTTTATTCAACATTTTTCAAAATATAAATAACATAATTTGTCACTTAAAATTAATATAAAAAAAAAAAAAACATTAAACAAATTTTTTTTTTTTTTTCCAAAAGAGGGGAGGTGTAGCGTGACAACGCAAATCAATACATACTTCGTTCATACTACATATAAACTCATATTGAACTTATCACCCTAAGTGTAAGTGCAGTATCAAATAGCGCGGAATTTATTCAACTCCAAATTCCACAATAACTTATTAAAGTTATAGACCGCGTCACATTTCGGAATTTATTGAACTCCAAATTCCACAATAAATTATTAAAGTTAATGACCGGGTCATATTTCGTTTATTCTCAAAGTTTCGCGTTTAGTCATTGAACTCAAGTATCAATGTCGAATTGCATCGATACTTGACTTTCTACTTTTGTCACGTACACCCTTCTTCGTAAGTTTCATTTTAGATTAAGACTAGAATAATAAGTTAGAAAAAGAGTGGAACTGTATTAAAAAGGTTGGGTCACTCGCGACCTAACATAAATAAATAAAATTAAATACTAAAATAAAATATTGTGTTTTCTGGACTTGAATAGCAACCAAGCTATCATAACACTAACCTTGCACACCATTTACATTTAACCTCATCTTTCTTTGATACTTGAATCATGTTACCATTACTCTTTTGAATTATGTTATTATTATTCTGACTTCTGTCATAACTGCTTTGATTTCTATTTGTTTCATTGTTATTCATATTTATGCTAGCTGAACAGTTTAAATTATATTCGTGACCATAATCTCTACACTTCTGACAATAAACTTGATTTTTTACTGCATTGCACTCATCTCTTGTGTGCCCTATTCTACTACAAAATGAACATGTTAAGTTAACATTTCTAGACCTTATATCCTCATAATTTCTTGTTATTTGAATTACTGGCAGGTTATCTGATGATGAGTAAGCCTTTTGACCTGCCTCAACGTCATGATCAACCACCCTACATGCCACATTATTTTTACTGAAATTTATACCAAATGCCCTTTGATTTGGTCTCGTATTTTTCCCTCTTTCGATAAGCCCAAATGCACTTATCGCTTCTTCCACAACACTCTCAAATGCTCCTGTTTTAACGCTTAGCATATATATCCTCAGAGTTGAATCTTGCAGACCAACTCTGAAAGTTGTAATCACAGTTTTATTTAATTCACTTAAAAGTGCGGACACACCGTCTTTGTATTCGTTATTAATTATAAATTCTGCTGTTGTTTTTAGAGCACTTAACCGTCTTGCATATTTTCGTATTTCTTCACCAGGTTGTTGTAATGTCTTCTGTATTTCCTGCCATACTACATCTAATTCTTTTCTTTCCAAATACGTTTTCTTTATAAAGCATAGTACTATGTTCAGCTTCACGTGAAATTCCACGCAAATCTCCATACAAAAAATGACAGCTGTGAAACAACCGTGAACATTTCACAACTTTTTCGTCAAAGCTGTACTATGCTTCACTGGTGAAAATCTAGTACTATATTCCGCAACATGCATCTAGCAACATTGTTTTCACGGCAATTTAATTGAACCGACCATTTATTTTGCCGTGAAAAGTGACAATTGCCATTTAATTTAAGAAATAAGTGCAAGCAAAATAACAATGTTTATAATTGAAATGATATTTTTGTACTATTTCTAAAGTTTTGCAATTAATAATTGCAGTTGTTGGAAATTGTAAATACGGATGCACCTTTCCGCGGTGTTGGCGGTCGCAAAACTTCGCAGCTTGCAGACTGCCATAAACTAATGACTTGTTCTGCTGCAAAACAAAGGACATGAATACTTGTATAAATATTTATTTTGTATTTATATAATCACAAGTATGAAAATTAAAGAACTTAATTGATTTTCTGCTTTTCCTCTAATAAATTGTGGCTGTTTATTTACATCTTGTCGAAATTTGTTAGCTGATCATCTGTGGCTGTTTATTTACATCTTGTCGAAATTTGTTAGCTGATCATCAGCTGTTCGTTCGCAACCAAATATCTGTCAAAATTTTCACGCAACAATTAATGGCTGTTGCCAGTGAAATTTCACGCAATCGAGCATAGTACTAGGCTTAAGTATAAATAATTCATTTAGATTGTGAAATTGTCTTGGTCTTACTAATTTGAAAGCATCTCCATAAAGTCAAAGTTTCACACATTGAATAAATTTTTCTAAATTCGATTCTCCTACCACTTGGAAAGCTTATTCTGTTCCAAGTATAAACTTATACACTTCCTCCTGTAGCTCTCCGGAGTCTGCTCCTGAAAATATAGGCACAAGCTCCGATACTGTTTTCGCTATGTCGTATAGGTTCATTCTGAAATTTTTTTTTTAAGCTATTTTCATTATCTTTTCGTTGTCTTTAAAATTTTCTGTGTTCTACAACAATTCTCTCCGTATACCATAATTTCTCTTTGGAATCTAATTTTGTAATCTAATCTACAAATTTTTATGTTTTATTGGTTTTACACCTTTTTAATCATATTCTGGAGGGTCCGGTCAACTACAAGGAATTGGCTACGGAGTCGCAGAATCTTTGAAAAGTTATTATTATTTATTTATTTTAACACGGATAACCGAGTTCGAATCACTATCCTTTTTAAAAGGGACTACCCTTTTTTAAAAGGACTACCGGCTGCGCCATAATGTTGTGCGGGGTTGTCCAGCGAGATCCTACCGGCTGCGCCATAATGTTGCGTGGCGTTCTCCGTCGAGCCCACACAACTCTGTTGTGTAACGTTAAATATTAACTGTTACATCGTTATATTTATACTCACCAAATAATCCTTTCCTTTATCGGTGGAACCTGAAAGTTTAAAATTAAACTGCACTTCTTTGTTGGTTAATTAACACTCTGCTTTTTATTTATTTTACTCTTATTTATATCACAGATTTGAATCTTAAAATCTACTTGGTCTCAAGAACATTATCTTAACTTCCGTAATGAAACTTGATGACAATTACATAATAGTTACATATATACAATAGACCTGCCCTTATTTTTCAAAATGGCGGTGCATAGGAAAGTAGGGTCCAAAAAGTTTCCATTTTATGCCACAATGATCCATGTAAAATTTGGGCTCGATCCGACGACTCTAAGTGGACCCAAAATTGAGTTGACTAATAAGACAAGGTTTTATTATAAGATATTAGGAACTTTATTCGGCAGTTTTGGAAAAAACTCAATTTTGGTAACAGTTTTGTCAATATTTTGTAATTTTCTTATTTTTATGTTATTCTCCAATAAATTACACGTGGAACACGCGTGACGCGGAAAAACCACGTCACGCGCACATCTCTAGTGGCATTGTTATTTAGCATAACTGCGTTGCTGCTTACTTCTGAATTAGTTATTACATTTTCCTGCAAAATACCGTCATCTGGTTTAATTATTGTGGCAACCCGTGTCGAGACACACACACACACAACTAGGCCAAGAACGAGAGAACAACTGTCAAACGAATGAGTAGACGTTTTGAGTCAGTCGTATGAGAACAGCCAACCAGTGTGTTACTTAATTGTGCTAAAGAAGTAAACCAAAATAATAAAGTACCAAAGTTAATTGTTGTAAGTTATTTGTTAATTGTTGTGAACCAAATTATAATTGTTATTATTTTGGGTGAGTTTATAGGTTGTTACAATTATAATGTCAGAACCATCAACATCAAAACCTGCATCGGCTTCTGCATCAGCCATTTCCTCGGTACAAACGCGTCAAACCGTTCAATCACTCTACAACATAGACTTTTTTTTTTTTTTTTTTAGCTTTGAACCAAGGATTGCAGGTGTCAAACCTATTCAGTCAAGTCTGCCTTGGTTCGGAAATGGGAAGATAGATAAGTAGGAGGGAAAGTGAAATCAAGAGAAACAACTGTAGAATGTTGTATGTGTGGCGGAGCACTATATCAACATGCGAATTTGAATCTGAGGCAAGTGTTATGCCTTTACCTCAGTCAATTCGAGTTAATAAGCAATCTTATTCCAACAAACATCTCTACCACCAACTACAACTTTTTAAAGTCGTATATATTGATGAATTTTCAATTTCAGTTAATTAGAAATGAGGAAATAATTAAAGAAAGGTGAAAGCGTAGGGCCATGGCTAGACCGGGATTCGAACCCGGAACCTCTGGGTTGGCAGTCAAGCACGCTAACCATTCGACTACCGAGGCCCCAAGTGGGCAGAACAGCGCATCAGATAACCGGTGTCAAACTGCCGTCCAATAGGTAAGTCCTACAGGTCTTCTTTCATAACATGCGTTTTTTTAAACTCGACGCAAAGCAAAGTGCAAAATTAACGCTCGATGCAGTGTATATTTTCTGGCGACAAGCACGAATTCCAATACGATACGGAACAAGATGCGCGGAGAAATTGTTGAAATTGTACAATACATGGAAAGATATACAAAAAGTGCCCGCTAGCAAAAGATCTGTGGCTTGGAAAGAAAAGGAGCTTGCATTTACCAACGATCTGGACAATTTGTTTGATATTGCGACTGCAGATGCCCTAAAAACCATTCGAATTGAAGAAGATAAGAAGTTTCTCATTCAACAACGACAACCAGGACGCCCGGGATGCATGATTGGCTGCGATAAGGTTTTATTTCTGCAAGAAAAAAGAGCATCGGAACGAAAGGAGAAAGAGAAGCAGAGAAAGCGGAAATTTGAAGAAATGTCCAAGTCGAAAGATAGTGGTTCGTATTTGGCTTTATGTCATTTTCTATCTTATTGATTTATGTAATACATAACACATTTTAAACTTTTTTCTGCCGGCCAATATACAGAATCGAGTGATGAAGGTGAGGTTGAAGTAATGGAAGGAATTGATGAAAAAGCTGAGGACGTGGGTGAAGCGATTGAGGAGAGCACTGCCGATGCCGAAACTGGTGACATCGTTGAACCGTACAAAAGTGTACAGAAGAGAGGGCGTAGAAATTTTCTAACGCCACGACTTGCTTCTGCGCTTGACCACGCCAAGCTAACCGATCCAATGACAGCTCATGTGTTGATAGCCTGCGCCGATGCATTGAATTATTCCGTAGACGAGCTGGCTATTAACCGAACAACGATTAATCGATATCGTCGAGAAAACCGCCGCAAGGAAGCAGAAGTTATCCAGACCGAATTCGTAGAAAACGGAATTGAGTATTCTTTCTTAATTTAAGCCATACCCTTAATTTATAGTTAGCGATATAAGTAATTATAAGTCATTCGTCTCTTTCCCTAAACAGCTAAGTATTAATAAGCCGCTTGTCGTACATTGGGACGGCAAAATGTTGGCTGACCTTGTAGGCAGCACAAAAGTTGAGAGAGTTGCGGTTATGGTCAGCTATGATGGGACTTCAAAGTTCCTTGGAGCACCTCAAATAAAATCATCAAGCGGAAAAGATACAGCTGACGCTGTTTACAATCTGTTGGTTCGTTGGAACATTGCAGATCGAGTTGAAGCAATGTCATTCGACACGACCTCCAGTAACACTGGAGCTCTCAATGGCGCTTGCATTATCTTGCAGAAACCACAGAATTGCCGTCGAGAACTGCTGCACTTGGCCTGTCGCCATCATATTTACGAAATCGTTCTGCGCCAGGTTTTTGAAGTGAAATTGTCGACAAGCAGCGGTCCTGAAGTTCAATTGTTCGAGAGATTCGTGAAAGTCTGGAAGAGTCTTGACCAGTCTGCATTCCAGAATGGTGTCGAGGACGAAATCGTTGGTTCAAAAATTCCCCCCGATGAACAAGCCGCCATCAGAAATTACTGCAATCAGCAGTTGAAAGAACGTCACCCTCGTAATGATTATAGAGAGTTTCTCCAACTGGTTGCTGTTTTCTTGGGTGAAACACATTGTGGTAGCTTCCATTCTCCTGGCGCTACCAGCAACGCGCGATGGATGGCAAAAGGCATTTATTCACTTAAAATTTTCCTTTTCCGCAACCATTTAACATTGACGGCCAGAGAACTGAGTGGATTGCACGACGTGTGCATTTTCTTGGCGCGAATATACATTCGTGCATGAATTGGTTGTACAAATCCAATCAATGCTCCAAACCAGGATTTCAATTTCATAAGAGATTCCATTGAATACGCTCAAATTGATGCTCCAGTTTCTGCTGCCATATTGAAGAAGATGAGTAACCACATGTGGTATTTATCAGCAGAACCAATGGATTTGGCTTTCTTTGACTCGAATGTTTCTCGTGAACAGAAAAGAAAAATGGTTGAGCGCCTTGCATACGATGAGCCTATTATTAAAGTGGATCAAAATCGGGCCGTTTCAAAACCGCAAACATTCGCTAATCAAAGCTTGAGCAACTTCATTTTAAACAAGACTAACAATTTCTTTGTGCGGTCCGGTTTGTCGCCGGAGTTTTTGGAATTTGACCCATCAACATGGGAAACCAACGAGAGTTTTAAAGAAGGCCGCGTTTTCTGCAAAAATTTAGCCGTCGTTAATGACACCGCTGAAAGAGGAGTGAAGTTCATGAAGGACTACAATCGGATATTGACCCACAAAGAAGACGAAAAGCAATTCTTATTGCAAGTTGTTAAAGCTTATTGCAAAAAATATCCATCGTTCAAAAAAACATCTTTAGTTAATGTTAGTAATAATTAGTGAGGAATAACATAAAAATAAAAAAATTGTAAAATATTTACAAAACTGTTACCAAAATTGAGTTTTTTCCCAAAAATGCCGAATAAAGTTCTTAATTTCTTATAATAAAACCTTGTCTTATTAGTCAACTCAATTTTGGGTCCACTTAGAGTCGTCGGATCGAGCCCAAATTTTACATGGATCATTGTGGCATAAAATGGAAACTTTTTGGACCCTACTCTCCTATGCGCCGCCATTTTGAAAAATCTTCATAGAAATAAGTTCAGGTCTAATATACAATTAACCTAGACATTAACCTAGAAATTTTTGCTAAACAACATACAAATATACATACTTCGTATTTTAAATATACAAACAAATATATTACAAATAAACATTCTTTGTTTACTTCCGCAATATAATTTATAAGCTATGGTAACAGAAGCTCAGCTCAAGTAGCTGACCCGTGCTTGCTTGCTATTTTAAGCTGACCGTTGCACTTTTTAATTGTTGGGTGCTTGACGGTAAACTTAAATTGGCAAGCATTACAAAAACGCTGATCGCTTCATTATTATTGAGGTAGGTCAGTGTTTGTAATTTATAATATAAATACAACTCAACTTCGCTTGTGGTGTCCGTGGCATGCAGGTTAAGTGTGTGGCTTAGCATGCTCGAGAGCCCGGATTCGATCCCCAGCCGCGGCGAAAAAGTTTTTTTCAATAAAAAATTTTTCTGATCGGTCACCACCTCTCTGCAGACAATGGCAAAACTCAGAGAGTAAATAATGCCATGTAAAGCTTCTTGAGAACATGAGCCGTTCGGAGTCGGCATAAAACATGTAGGTCCAGTTCTCGGTCAATTGTGTGCAAACATTTAATAACACACACAACACAATTGATCATAAGAAGCTCGGTCAAAGTCCTTTCAAGGGCTGAAATGGCCAATTTGTTTTTTTTTCAACTTCGCTTGTGACGAATGAGTCACAACATAACAGAAACCAAGTATCACGAAACAACAACAACTATGACAATAACAACAGACATTATGGAAACCAACGCAATCAAAATAGAATATACGTTACAGAAGCTTACAACCAGGGAAACGGACATTGCTCGGATAAATAGAAATTTAAAATTTCTAATAGACACGGGCGCAGATATATCCGTTTGCAAACTCGAAAATATAAATACATTAAATTTGATAACGGGAAAACAATGCAAATTAACAGGCATTACAGAAAATTAAATCCTTACACAAGGAACAGAAGAGTTAGATCTCGATTTCCAATACCGTATAATACCCCATATATTTCATGCAGTAGATGATAATTTTCCAATTGGAACAGACGGCATATTAGGCAGAGATTTCTTCTCAAAATACATGTGCAAAATAGACTACGAAACACAAACATTGACTACAGTATTAGACGATACAGACGCATACGACGTCATACGGATACCACCTAGGACAGAAATAATACACCCCATCTTTCTAAACATAAAAGAAGATAAAGTCATTTTAAACGAGGAAATTTAAAAAGGAATATTCATAGCTAACTCGATAATCCCAGCAAAAGGTAGATGTCACATTAAACTTTTAAACGTTTTTCCACTTAGAAAATGAACAACTAACAGTAAACAATTTCTACACTCAAACACTTTCCACAACTGATAGCACACCAACTTACATTAAAAACTACAGACTACCTCAAGCTCATGACGAAGAAATACATAGACAAATAAAGGAATTAATAGAAAATGATATCGAACACTCAATTAGTCCTTACAATGCACCATTGTTACTAGTACCAAAAAAATCCAGCGACGACACTAAGAAATGGCGATTAGTTGTCGATTTTTCGACGTATTAGACAAATTAGGACGGGCGAAATATTTCTCCACACTTGACATGACTAGTTCTTTCCACCAAATACCCCTTAACAAAAAATCAAGCCCATTGACAGCTTTCTCGACCAACGACGGTCACTACCAATTTAAAAGACTACCTTTCGGATTGAAAATATCCTCAAACAGTTTCCAACGCATACTTACTTTAGCATTAAGAATTATGTTTTACGTTCAGTTAGTTTAGAAAAAAAAATCAATTTTTATTTTCATATTTTCATTGAACTGTTTATTTTAAAATGAATGGCGTCTGTTCATCGATTCGTCTGTGGAAAGCCTAAAAAAGTTACCAATGTTTTTTATGTGTTTGGGAGGGGCGTAAAAGACATCTACATTATACATATCATAAATGGGATGCACGTGTACAATTCAAACTCGGTCAATTCAGCATCGATCACATTCCTTTGGTAGAGTCCAACAAAGTCATTTTACCGCCATTACATATCAAATTAGGATTAATTAGAAGTTTCATTTGTGCATTGGATCATGAAAGTGAAAACGACCAACATTTTTGACACAAAATAATAGTTAAGATATCATATTAATTTTTGTATTTTTACATTACATTTACATTACATTGAATTACATTACATTTTTGGATATTAATTTTTGTATTTTTACATAACATTTACATTACATTGAATTACATTACATTTTTGGATATTAATTTTTGTATTTTTACATTACATTTACATTACATTGAATTACATTACATTTTTGGATATTTTTTAATTTTACATGAAAATTAAAGCGCCATCTAGCGGAAAAAAATGTTTTTTTTATAAAAACAAATCCAAATTTAATTCCCTTTTCAAAACTGGCTCAAGCACTTAAATCGGTTCACCCATTCTGTTTTTATAGAACTTTTTATAATAGTACTACGTTACAAGTGAACCTCCACGATCCTTCGAATCTTTAAAATCGATTTTCTCAAAATTCTGACGTGCTACAGCAAATCGCCGAGACACGTATTTCTTTATTTTAAGCCTATTTTCATATTCTGTTAACATTTTTCATGTGTACCAACCACTGTCGTACTGTGTTATATAAGTTAACGCAAATAATATTAAAAACTAAAATGCAAGCAAAAACTGCTGACAGCATGTCTGTGAATCCAATCGCAACCACTGCAGTGCAGCAATCGACGGGAAGCGACGCGTCAGCAAAACAGATAAATAAAAATAGCAACAAAATAACAAATAAAACAGGCAGCAGTAGGTTACTTTAAGATATTAAATTTATGTTAGTTTTTAGTTCTTAAGTGTGGTTTAATAAATAAAGTCGCGTTTTGCGAATTAAAAAAATATTTTTTAATTAAACTAATGTAATAAAAATTAACTGGCGCCCAACGTGCTAAGAGTGTAAGACAACCTCAAGAAGCTTGCAACTCAACGTCTAGAATAGAAGTCAACCTCAAGAAGCTTGCAACAAATCGTATTCAGGACAGGCACAAAACCTACAACAAAGGAACAAAAGCAGTTAATCAATAGAAAAACGACATAGCGAGGGAGTGTAAGAGGTTTTCCCTAGTAGTTAAACAAAACGGATTCCAAAACCCTTACCAGCGCGGGATGTTCCTGAGGAAAATATTGTAAGAATTAAATTAAGATTATTATATTAAGAGTGAACATTTGCATGAAACTTTAAAATCAATTTTTGAGCTGTTAAAATTAAAAAGTGAACAAAAATTTTAAAGAAATCTTTAAGAATAAGAAAAAATTTATGAGTTAAGTTTAAAATCAATAGTGAAAAAAAATTTTAAAGAATTTTTGCAACATAAAGTTAAAAGTGAAGAAAAAATTGTAAAGAATCTCTTTTAAAAAAATAAGAAGATTTAAAAGCAACAACATTTTATGAGTTAGTTAAAGTAAGTAATGAAAGAAAATTTTTAAGAATTTTTAAAGCAACAAAAATTTAAAAGTGAAGAAAAATTTTTAAAGAATATAAGATTTAAATACAACAAAATTGTATGAGTTTAGAATTAAAGTAAGAAAAGATTTTAAATTGAAATAATTTAATGAAATTTTTTATTATTTAATAACCATTGACTTAAAAGTGAAGAAATTTCTGAAATATTAGTTTTGAAAAATTTCTTATTCAAGAGTGATCAATTAACCATCAAATCAAAAAATCCTATTAACAAAAATCCCTCCAAAATTCCCAAGTACGGAAGAGAAAAACACAAAAAAAGTACCATGACAGAACCTTCAGGTACTAATAATATTTTACCAAATTTCCAACCACCAAATATTAACATACCCCCTCCAAATTAAAATATATCTCCTCTAAACCAAGTTGCGGCAACACCTGAACTCGAAGCACTCGTTACAAGTATTGTCACAAAAGTCTGTAATGACCAATGCAAAAATATCGTCCAAAATATAATTAATCCTCATGCCAACTTTTATAAGGGAATAGAACAGAGTATTGATGAGCAATTCTCTGGAAATTTAGGTGACTTAGACAAAGTTCCTGATGTAGTGCGAACACTTAGAGAATTTTCAGGAAACCCCAGTGAGTATAGCTCATGGCGAAAAAGTATTGAGAGAATTCTCAACATCTACAATCACCTTAAAGGTACACCGAAATACTTTGGTATTCTTAATACCATAAGAAACAAAATAATAGGCAACGCAGATGCGGTACTCGAGTCGTACAATACACCATTAAATTGGGAATGTATTTCTAAATGCCTCACAACTCATTACGCAGACAAGCGCGATTTGGGTACTTTAGAATATCAAATGACCACCCTAACGCAAGGTACCCATAGCCTCGAACAGTACTACCAAATGGTATACCAACACTTGACATTAATACTGAACAAAATCTCTAGTATGGACACTTCTCCAGATGGCATGCATCTGTTAACCGAAACCTACAGAGACAAAGCGTTGGATACTTTCGTCAGAGGATTAAGAGGTGATCTACCCTGACTTTTAGGAATTAGAGAACCTGCAGACTTGCCTCAAGCTTTATATCTCTGTCAAAAACTTGAAAACCAAATTATCGTGCACAGCATGCTAACATTCCTAATGCAAATAGCAGAAGACCACCACCTCAATTGCCACCTCGTAAGCCAATCTATACAACTCAACAACAGCAACAGCAATTTTTCCCAAATTTAGCACATGCTCCCCAACCATTTATTAAACGTCCCCAATTCAATCAATACACTCAATACCCTCAATATCAACGACCATTTCAACAACCATTTCAACAACCTTTCCAATACCCACAACATAATCCCTTTCAACAACAAAGACAACACGGTCCACCTCGACCAACTGCCCCAAAACCATCGACGAGACCAGAACCAATGGACATCGATCATAGCTTACGCTCAAGAGGAATAAATTACATGAATAGGCCAAAACCCCAAAATCATTTATTCGGTAAAAGACCAAACGAACAATACACACCATCTCCATCCATGCAAGTACACCCACCTAAAATACAGAGAAACTTCCATTTGTCAACGACACCAGCAGATTCTTACATGATAATGAACCAATAGATAATCTAAACGCAGATCAAGATAGCAAAGAAGTTAATAATATTTCTAACAACGCCTATCCTCTTCAATATGACACTAGCACTTACAATTCTTTAGTTGATTCTATGGCAACAATACATGTTGGAGACGAGACCCTTAATGACTATATGTCAAGTCAGAACAACTACTATGAAGAACCAAATGACTACGCAGATATCCATTTTTTAGATTGACAAGCTCGTCATTACCATACTTCGAATGTAAGTCGAGCGACGGTAAAATATTAAGATTCTTAGTAGATACGGGATCAAACAAAAATTATATACAGCCAAGTTTAGTAAAAAACCCAACTTCTAACAAACAAAATTTTTATGCAAATTCAGTCGGCGGTAAAGTTGAAATAACTCAACACACCATGATAAATCTTTTTGGTATAAATACGATCAAAATACAATTCTTCATTTTACCCACACTTAAATCATTTAATGGAATTTTAGGCAATGATAGTCTTAAAGACTTATCAGCTGTCATCTTTACGAAGAAAATGACATGCTTATTAAAAATAAACTAAAAATTCGACTCAAACAACAAATTTCAGAATCAGTAAACTCCGTTACTCTCAGAGACAGTCACATGTCGCAAGATCAGAAATCTAAACTTCAAAAATTAACAGAAAAATACGCAAATCTCTTTGTCGATCCAGATGAGAAACTCACATTTACGACAAAAGTTAAAGCAAGAATTAGAACATCAAGTGATGAACCAACCTACACTAAATCCTACCCTTACCCAATGTCCCTAAAAGATGAAGTGGACAAACAAATTGACCAACTTTTAAAAGACGGTATTATACAACCTTCAAGGTCTCCATACAATGCACCAGTATGGATAGTGCCAAAAAAAACCGATGCTTCACGCGAAAAAAAATATTGATTGGTAATTGATTATAGGAACTTAATTCAATAACGATTCCAGATCGTTACCCCATACCCGAAATTAATGAGGTTTTATCTCAACTAGGTCAAAATAAAATTTTCTCAGTACTTGACCTAAAAAGCGGATTTCACCAAATTAAACTACACGAAGGTGACGTCGAGAAGACAGCCTTCTCGGTTAGTAATGGGAAGTATGAATTCATCCGACTTCCATTTGGGCTGACAAATGCTCCATCCATATTCCAAAGAGCCCTGGATGACATTCTAAGGGAACACATAGCCAAGATATGCTTCGTTTACATAGATGATATAGTAGTCTTCAGTAAAGATGAAGAATCTCATTTCAAAAATTTATCCACAATCTTTAAAACGCTTCAAGATGCAAATCTCAAAGTTCAAATGGATAAATGTGAATTTTTGAAAGACAGTGTAGAATTTTTAGGATTTATTATATCCGCAGAAGGTATTAAAACAAACCCAAGTAAGGTTGAAGCAATAAGCCAATTCCCATGTCCAAGGAGACTCAAAGACCTAAGATCTTTTTTAGGCCTATCAGGGTTTTATCGAAGATTCATCAGAGACTATGCGAATTTAGCAAAACCCCTGACAGTCCTTCTCAGAGGGGAAGATAGACGAACGTCCAAGCAAGCCTCTAGTAAAAAAATTATTAGTTTTGACAACGACGTTCTCGAAGCTTTTCAAAAAATAAAACACTCTCTCATATCCGAAGACGTTGTTCTTAGATTTCCAGACTTTAAAAAAGAATTCCACTTGACGACAGACGCTTCTAACTTTGCAATAGGTGCAGTACTAGAACAAGACGGAAAGCCTATAACATTTATTTCACGAACTCTCTCTAAATCAGAATAAAAATTTGCAACCAATGAAAGAGAAATGTTGGCCATTATATGGGCAATTAAAACTCTCAGAAACTATCTCTACGGACCAGCAATTGTTAAGATCTTCACCGACCATCAACCGTTAACTTACGCGTTGAGCAATAAAAATACCAACAACAAGCTAAAACGTTGGAAAGCCATACTGGAGGAATATAACTACGAGTTAAGATATAAGCCCGGTAGAACCAACGTCGTGGCCGATACACTATCAAGACCACCAATAAATAATGATGTCAACCCTTTGACCGTAACTCAACATAGAGATGAAAGTTCAGGACAAGACCTCATTCAGATTGCAGAAGAACCCGTAAATGTGTTCAAAAATCAAATCATTCTCATAGAAGGACAGGTATCATCATATGACTTCAATATAATATTTCCTACCTATCACCGACACACAATAGTAGAACCAGAATATTCAGACAACAGAATTATTGATATTTTGAAAAGTTACCTTAATCCATCTGTCATAAATGGCTTACAGACAAGTGAAAGAATCTTAGGACAAATTCAAGAAATTTATTCTTTACACTTCAGACAATATAGAATAAGATTTGCTAGAAAAATAGTAACAGACTTAATTGACGAAAATCAACAAGAAGCTGAGATTATCAGAGAACATGAACGTGCACACAGAAACAGTAAAGAAAATAAATTACAGATTTTAAATAAATTTTATTTCCCCCAAATGCGACGTAAAGTTGAAAAAATTGCAAAAGAATGCAAGATATGTAAAGAACATAAATATGACAGGCACCCCAGCAAGCCTATGATACAAGCGACCCCTATACCTACATACCCTGGACAAATAGTACATATAGACATTTATTTTTCAAATAAACGTATTATTCTTACAGCTATTGATAAATTTTCAAAATACGCCTTAGTAAGAATTCTTAAATCTAGATCCGCTGAAGACATAAAGCAACCACTAAGAGAATTAATATTATCGTTCGGCGTTCCAAATACAATAGTAGTAGATAATGAAAAATCTCTAAACTCTAATGCCGTTCTTTTTATGCTTCTGCCTGTATACCTAACTTATTAAAAAGCCTAAAACCAAACTGCACAATCACCAATAATGAACATATCCCACAAATAGAAGAAATAGCCCCAGGTATACTTTTCCTCAACGCATTTAATGGACCTGCGGTAATTAACAATGAAACAATAACCCTCCAAGGAACCTACATAATTCGTCATACCAACTCCACAATCCAAATAGATGGAAGAAAAATAGTTAACATCGAAACAATACGTTACCATCCTATGCCAGCGATTCTGCAACCAGCATCACAGCTAGAAGTAAATGAAGAACATCTCTCACTTGAGAGACTGAAGCAACTTCATCTTAATAGCACAACAAAAATAGAGTTGTTAAAAAAAGACAATATTATTCAGAGTGCAATGAGCTCGACATTGGCAATTTGCCTTACATTAATAATTTTGGCATTCATCATAAAAAATTTCAGTAAGTTCACAGGGCGAATTTGCAATAAAAAACCACCGACCCAAATAAAAGCTGAAATTACTAAATCGACAGTAATCGGAATCGAAGATATTGCAAAACACCTACGGTCATCGAACGAGGACGTTCGAATTTAAGGGCGGAGGAGTTAACGCAAATAATATTAAAAACTAAAATGCAAGCAAAAACTGCTGACAGCATGTCTGTGAATCCACGCGCAACCACTGCAGTGCAGCAATCGACGGGAAGCGACGCGTCAGCAAAACAGATAAATAAAAATAACAACAAAATAACAAATAAAACAGGCAGCAGTAGGTTACTTTAAGATATTAAATTTATGTTAGTTTTTAGTTCTTAAGTGTGGTTTAATAAATAAAGTCGCGTTTTGCGAATTAAAAAAATATTTTTTTAATTAAACTAATGTAATAAAAATTAACTTATATTCTAATTGTAATTCTTTTGTATTCTCTATATTTTCTTTGCTCTTGCTCTTCTCCGTTATATTTAACTTTGTGTATGGTAGTACAATATGATCTGTAGTTTTATAGAAATTATTAACGAATGATACATTGTTTATATTTACTTTACAATTTTCAAATTTTATAAGACTGTTTTTTGATATTTTTATTTTGTCATTAACACAGTTTGGTATGATATCTGTGTTCAGTAAATTTTTGGTTATGATTAAACCTTGTGTGATTTATTTAACAGTTTCTTCTTTGTTTATCGTTAACTCACATTTTGCTTCTTTTGATTTTAACAAATTACTTAAACATTCATCATGTATTGGTTGTAAGTTTTTCTTAATTCTATCTCTAACACTTATATTATATAAATTTTTACTATCGTCAACTAAAAACATATTTTCTTTTAAGAATAGTATCTTGTATTCCTTGGTTGGGATAGGTTCTATTAATAATTTAAAATATTTATTATCTGAATAACATGGTATAAATATTATTATTATGATTTTATTTTCATAGAAAGCTACAGAGATTCTAATATCTTTTAAAACTTCTATATCTGATATAAGTTCAAGTTCGTTGTCCGAGAAAATATTTCTTGAGAGAACGTTTAATTTACTTGCTAAAATAACCTGTTCTATATCATCGACATGATTACGAAAAAGTGTAATGTCATAATTTATTTGATAAATTTGGCGGAAAATGTCTAGTTCGTTTTTGATGTCGTTTCCGTAGTTAGAAATCATTTTATTAATTGTTGTTTGTTGTTCATTTATATAGTTTGAAATATTATTTATTTGATTTGATATTTGTGTGTTAATTAAGATTTGTTTGTTTGTCTCGTGTATGATTTCTTTGTTTTGTTTTTCTAAATGTTCGATACTTCCTTTTATGGCTATTTCGTCGTCATTGTCCATAGTCCCAGTTATTATCTTGAGTCCTTTCCCTAAGGCATTGATTAGTCCTCTTTTATTTTTGACGTGTGGTGTAATTCCTTTTAATTTATCTTCTAGCAATTTAAAGTTTTGTACCATAGTTAAAAATGCTGGGTCGTTTTGTTTAATGAGTGTTCGAATTATGTTAACATTATTTCTTATGTGGTGACCGTGGCATGCAGGTTAAGTGTGTGGCTTAGCATGCTTGGAGCCCGGGTTCGATCCCCAGCCGCGGCGAAAAGTTTTTTCAATAAAAAATTTTTCTGATCGGTCACCACCTCTCTGCAGACAATGGCAAACCTCAGAGAGTAAATAATGCCATGTAAAGCTTCTTGAGAACATGAGCCGTTCGGAGTCGGCATAAAACATGTAGGTCCAGTTCTCGGTCAATTGTGTGCAAACATTTAATAACACACACAACACAATTGATCATAAGAAGCTCGGTCAAAGTCCTTTCAAGGGCTGAAATGGCCAATTTGTTTTTTTTTTTTTTGTTTTTTTTTTTTTTTTTTTTTTTTTATTTCTTATGTTATCTTTGATGTTTTCGAATTCTGTAAGATTTACTATATGAAGTATTTTATAGAAATCCTTAATTTTTCGTTCTTGTCCCAATTTCATCGTCATGTAACCGTTGTTTTCGTTTAGGTCTTGTACTTCTATTAAATGTGGTATCGTCGGAAAGATGCATGTCGTAAAGACTAATAGTAGTATTTTTATATTCATTTTGTGATGATCTGTGGAAATATTTCATTATTAAAAAAAAATAAAATTATTACACTTTGTCTAAAAGAAAAGTTAATTATTTTCAGTATTACAGTATTTTTTTCTTCCTCTTAATATGCGTCTTATAATATTTATGTCCCCTTGTAGTAACAACGTGTTCGTCGTCCAGTTTTTCTACGTCAATTTTCCTTAACTTAGAATGGTTCTTTCCTCCTCTTATGTCCTTAATAAAGATTGGCCCTGTTTCTATTGCAGTATCTTCTCTGTTCATATTAAATTTTTCTATTATTTTCTCTTTTTTCGTTAATATTTTTTCTTTAATTTGGGGGTATTGGTCTTGAGTAATTGTTCCGTTGATGAAGTCTATTGGTTTTTGGTTGGTGGTGGAATGTATAGTGTTGTTGTAGTAAACAATAATTTTTAATAATTTTTCCTCTACGGTTTCAGTTTCGTTTTGTGGGTCGTGTTTGAGTAGTCGAAGATGTTCGTTTATCGTATTATGTAAGCGTTCAATGTCTGAGTTAGAAGTATGATTGTTGTTCGATGTAAAGTGTATTGTTATGTTTTCCTGTTTTAGAAAATCTAGTAAGGGCAAAGCTTTGAATCCAAGTTCGTTGTCAACGATTAATTTTTGAAAATGTCCTACTGTACCTATATACTGAGTCAGGGCTCTCTTAAATTCTATCCATGACCTATTCGATATTTTAATGATTTGAGCGTGCTTTGAGAATTTGTCTATGATGATTAAAAATAATGTTTTTTCAAGACTATAGAAGACATCCATGTGGACTATTTGTCTGGGCTTGTCTGGGGTTTCCGTGATTTTAAATTTGGGTTTGATCGGTTTTCGGTCATATTTCTCTTTGTTACATATCTCGCAATTATTTATATATTGTGTTATCCTCTTTTTGAGTTTGGGGTTATATATTTCGTTTCTTAATTCTTCGAAGTTCTCGTTGATCCCTCTATGGTTGTTTTTCTTATGCTCCTTTTCAATATAGTTCGCCAAGGTTTCTTCGTCAGTTATGTCCTTTAGAAGTTGTTTACATCTTACCACTTTAAACTTTTTATTATTATCATTATAAAAATTTTCTTGCAGAATGTCCCTTAGTTGTTCATAAATTTCTTGTTCCTCAATATAAATGGCGTTTGTTCTCGTTGGGTCAAAATGGTTTTTAATTAATGTTATTATCGTCTCTTTATCAAATGATTTCGCACTTATAATTTTCCGTTGGAAATTAAATATTTTGAGATTTCTTATTTTTAATAACCCTGATGGTGCTTTTGAAATGACTAACTGTCTACTGTATATGTTGAGAGGGCTTTTCGACTCTATTATTGGTTCTTCAATTTGCTCGATGAAATTGATTGCAACGCGAGATAATGCGTCTGCATTTCCATTAAGAATTCCTTTTTTATATTTTATATCGAAAGAAAACTCTCCTAGTCGGAGCCTCCATGTTATCAATTTCGAGTTTGGTTCCTTAACTGAAAATAGCCACACTAGTGGTCTATGATCGGTTTCGATCATGAATTTATGCCCGAATAAATAAGGACGGAAATACTTGGTACTCCATACTATAGCTAAGCATTCCTTCTCGATTGTGCTATAATTCGTCTCGTGATCATTTAAGGTCCTACTTGCGAATGCAATTGGGTGGCCTTCTTGTGATAATACGGCACCCAAAGCGAAGTTACTCGCATCGGTTTGAAGTGTAAATGGTTTATTAAAGTCGGGGTAAGCTAATATGGGATCGTTTACTAACAAAGTTTTTAATGTGTTGAAACTGTCTACATATTCTTGGTCGTTCAAGTTAATTTTCCTGTCTTTCTTTAAGTATATCGTCATGGGTTTTGCTATTCTAGCATAGTCTTTGATGAACTTCCTGTAATAGCCGGAAAGTCCTAAGAATTGCTTTATTTCCTTACAAGTTTTTGGGATTGGGAAGTTTTGTACACATAAGATTTTTTCTGGATTTGGCTTAATGCCTAATTCGGTAACTATATGTCCTAAAAATTCGGTCTCGTGCTTCAGGAATTCGCACTTGTCGAGTTGTACTTTTAGGTTTGTTTCTTTTAGTCTATTGAAAATTTTGGTTATTGACTCTATATGTTCTTTTAATGAAGTGGAGAAAATAATAATGTCGTCGAGATAAACGAGACATATTTTGTTGATGTAGTCTGACAGTACGTTGTTCATCAGTCTTTGGAATGTTGCCGGGGCGGTTTTTAACCCAAACGGCATTCTGAGGAACTCGTAGTGCCCTCCTTCTACGCTGAATGCAGTTTTGTGTACGTCTTGAGGTTCTATTTCTATCTGGTGGAAACCTTTTGCCAGGTCCAGTGTCGTAAAATATTGGCATCTGCCTAGCTTTTCTAATGTTGGAAATAGGGTAACGGTCGTCAACTGTCACTTCGTTCAATTTTCGGTAGTCGATGACTACACGCCATTTTGTTTTTTACTTGCATCTAATTTTTTACTTACTATCCAGACTGGAGCTGAATATGGTGACTGACTTGGCGTAATTATTTTTTTATCTAACATGTCCTTTATTTGTTTTTCTACCTCTAATTTGTGGATATATGGATACCTGTACGTTCTGACCGCTATTGGTGTTTTATCTGTAGTTCTAATAACATGTTTAATTTCACTAGTGAAGGTAAGGTCACTGTTTTCTGTGTTAAATATATTTCTAAATTTTTTTATGACTGGCATTAGATATTCTGTTTCTTCTTTATTAAGGTAGTTCGTTCTTATCTGTTCTAGTAAAGGTTTTTCATTCGTTTCTCTTAAAGCCAGTTTATCGTTTCCTTTATCGTTTCGCCAAGTTCTTTGAAACAAGGGATTGCTACTATTTCGTTAATTTGTATAGTGTCTTTCAGTGTTTGCATATTCATCGGAACCGTGGAAACATTCCACTTTGGATCACATAATCCTGGGTTAATAATAGATTGGGTCGCTCCCGTATCTATGATGAATTTTAACACTCCTAGCTTTGTCTCTATTTCTACACCCTGTTTCAAAATAAAAGATCCACTCAAAATTTGAGCGTTTTGTGCACTACTCAATGGAATTTTTATTAACTCTTTTCCATTAAAGTTCCAACAAATAAATACAAAAAAACAACAACAATTTTACTTTGCTGAGAGCGCCTAACGGTAAAATAATTTATATTTTTTTGAACTTGCTACTTTAAAACTGTTGCAAAAATAAAGATCCACTCCATAAATTTAAAGAAAAAAAGCAGTATGCATATTTTTAGTAATTTATTTGGCTTCCATTAGCCTTAACGACTTCAAACAATATTTTTTTTATACTTAAAGTTAGCGATTTTAATAAATTTTCGTCCAATTTACTCCATTCTGTACTGATTCCAGTTTTAAGCTCTTCGACTGTGTTAAATTGACGATTATCGGTATAAATTCGTTTCACCAAAATGCCCCAAATGTTCTCCATTGGATTTAAGTCCGGAGAACATGCTGGCCAACCTAAAACCTTGACTGAATTAGCTTGAAGCCACGCCATCGTCTCTTTACTAGTGTGGATAGCAGCGTTATTCTGTTGGAAAATCATATTTTGTCCACCGTCTTCACGGAGAAAATTACGAAGGCTGCTTCGGAGCAGAGTAATGTAGTCTTTACTTGTCATCCGAGTTGAAGTAAATTGAATTTCCAGGGTTTTTCTGCAGGAAAAGGCTCCCCAAACCATCAAACTGCTACCACCAAAATTTCGACGCGAGAAATAACGTGGATCTTTTCGCAGATCGTGCCAGTATCCATTAAAACCATCTGGACCGTCAAGGTTAAATTTCTTTTCATCGGAAAAGATAACATTAACATAAAATTCCATTCTAAAATTTGATGAAGCTAGCTCTCGCACAATAACTTACCGAAGTCCAATCAGTGTAAACATTTTCTTCTGCAAATTTCATTCTAGCGATTTTGTGGCGCGGCAGAAGTCGTGGAACCAATTTCATCTTAGAGTGCTTTATGTTTGGATTACGTTTCAGTGACCTCCAAATGGTTTGTCGAGACACTTCCACAGAACTTAAGGCCGCAAGTTGTTTGCAACTCTTGCTTGAGTTGCTCGCAGCTCTAAAAATTACTCTTTCATCTCGTTCACTGAGTTTTCTTTTTCTTCCTCGGCCTTTTGCACATCCATAATTTTCAGGATTGTGCAAATAGCTACAAACAACCTTATGGCTCCGACTAATTTCCCGTGCAATAGACCTTATTCCAAATCCCGCACTTTTCAATGAAGTAATCTGCCCTTTTTCAAATTCTGTTAACTTCTTTCCACGTGGCATTACTAAAATTTTAGTTTTGATTCTAGAATATTTTTTTAGACAAAAAAAAACTAGCCAAACCCTTCAAAAACTGCGAACGGAATGGTGGATCTTTATTTTAGGAACCGTTTATAAGCAGCATGCTTAAGAAAACATTAATTATTTTACCGTTAGGCGCTCTCAGCAAAAAATTTTTGTTGTTGTTTTTTTTGTATTTATTTGTTGGAACTTTAATGGAAAAGAGTTTATAAAAATTCCATTGAGTAGTGCACAAAACGCTCAAATTTTGAGTGGATCTATTATTTTGAAACAGGGTGTATATGTGGTAAACTGGTTTTGAGACAGGTAAAGGAAAATTTTGACCTTCTACGACCAATTCTTTTTTTCCTATTTCCATCGGTTCTACAGTTGATGGGGAAGGACCTCTGTTTCTAACGTCAACTCTATTACTTTCGTTCCTATTATAATTGTTATTATTATAACTGTTTGCAGTATCTCGGTTGTAGGTATGTGAATTACTTGCTTCGTTGTTATAGCGGTTATTGTGGTTATAATTATTGTTAACATAACTCCTACTATAACCATTACTTCGATTGTAAGTGTTTGAATTACTTGCTTCATTGTTAAAACGATTACCACGGTTATAATTATTGTTGTAATAACTATTTGAATTACCTCGGTTATAAGTGTACGAGTTACTTGTTTCATTGTTACGATGATTGTGACTATTAGTGTTAATACTATTGTGGTTATTTTGGTAATGGTTATTGTTACGGTAAGTACTGTTGTTTTTGTAGTTGTATTGGTTTCTGTATTGTTGGCTGTTATTATTAAGTCGTTTTTTGTCTGGTTTATATGGGTTGAAGTAGGCATAATTTGCCTCATGAAGAATGTTTATGGCTTCTTCCAATGTTTTTGGGTCCCTACAATATAGTATCGACCTCACTGGTTCGGGAAGTTTAGATGTGAATGTTTGTAGAGCAGCCTTAATATTAAGGTTAATAGTCTGCTCAATTTCTTCTTCCGTCGTGGCAGTCGATAATTCTGTTCTTGTTTTTACATTGAGTCGTCTTATAGTACATCTTAGTTCATTATAGAGCTCTATGCTGTTGCTCCTAAAATTCTGTCCCCTAAGTTCGTTGAACAGTTCATCTATTGATTTCCCTTACTGAAAAATGATTTATGAGGATAGTTTTGATATCCCTCCATGATATGGCGTTGTTGTCTATCTCTATTGCTTCGCGCGCTTTTCCTTTCAATTTGGATTTTATAACATCAGAAAAAATACTCTGAGCTAAGCTATCATAACTACTCAAGAGGGGATGAATTCTGTCGATAAGTACTATGAACGACGGTAAGTCATTTATGTTTCCATTATAGTCTGGCAATCTGTCCAAGTACTTTAATGGGTCTATCGTTAGTGAACTCATATTTGTTTCTTCCCCAATTATAGAATTATGTACTTCTTACTAAAATTTTTCCGTGTGTTGTTATAGCTTCCTCAACTTTGTCTATTAACTGTCCTAATGTATCTAGGTCTTCTTCCATAAAATTATTTAATTTATTTGTACAATATTATAGTTTAGATTAATAATATAATATAATGTGTTGGTAATCATACAGAATAAATTTAAAAGGTTTATAAACACAATTAAGATAAATTTTGTCGATTACAAATTCTTACTACGTCTTCACTCGGTTGATTACTCGTGTTGCTAGTATTGCTCTCGATGATTTTGTTGTTTAATGCTCTTGTTATTGATTCCCTGTTGTATTCTTTGCAGCGTCTTTACTGGTTTAAGTTGTACGTTGTCGCTCTGTTGATTGTTGGTGTTGTTGATATTGCTTTCGATATTTTTGTTGGTGTCACAGCAGGATGTGCAGCAAATTAGTTGTTTGTGGCTTTTGTTTTTGTAATAATTAAGTTTACAAAGTTCGTTCGTTTATAGTATGTTCTATGCTAGCGCACTCTCACTTTTGTAGTATCGCATTAGTTAAAATTGTTCATGGGTTATTTGATTTTTGTTATAAAAATGTATAACCTTTTCTTTCTCTTCTCACTGTTCTTTTTTTTTTTGCTCACTGTTCCTGCACAATTTTCATCATATGTTTTACTTTTGTTTAAAGATTTTTATAACTTTGTTTTATATCAGTTATTTATTTTCTCAGTGTTCTTTTTATATATTTTTTTTTTTTTGGCTCACTATTCCTGCACAATTTTCATCATTTGTTTTACTTTTGTTTAAATATTTTTATAAAAAAAATTTTAAGGACTTTTTCTTCACTCACTGTTCTTGCACAATTTGGGTATGCGATCATTCGCTTCAAATGTTCGGAAATACCGCGTTAATTGTTAACACAAAGGAATTAAATACTTGGGATATATTTAATTTTCGCGGTATCTCATCCTCGTCGCCAATTATGTTTTATGTTCAGTTAGTTTAGAAAAAAAAATCAATTTTTATTTTCATATTTTCATTGAACTGTTTATTTTTAAAAATTTTTCAACCTTCTTCGTTGGAGCGATCAATTCGACTGCCTTTTGATATTAAAAATGTTACAAATTTTACACTAATACATAATGCGCTAATATATAATACGTAAGAATATATATTAATATAGAATGGAGAGAAGCAAAGAACATAAAAAATGCATCGTAAGTATGTTACACTTGTCGCGTGGAGCTGCATTGACTTCTAAAGAAAAAGGTAAGCGAACGGAAGTTTTTCAGACGGAGTCATATGACACTGTCGAAATAGTTTTAATGTTGAGCGAGCAGCTTGTGTTGTGCAAACAATTAGTAAGAATTATGAAATGTCAAGTTGATTGCCCGTTAATAAGTTCGCGTTTATATTATGTGTGCGGGTGTTAGGGTGCTGGTATCTATAACTCTTAAGCTCAGAAGCATTCCTTTACGTTGACGACATAATAGTCTTCGTATGCAGCTTACAGCACCACAATGACAACCTTATTAAAGTTTTTGACAGAATTTCAAAATATAATTTAAAACTGAATGCAAGCAAATGCAAATTTCTGAGACCGGAAGTAGTATATCTAGGACATTTGATAACGCAAGAAGGCATCAAGACAGATCCCTCAAAGTATGACACAATAAAAAATTACCCCATACCTAAAAACGCAGACGACGTTAGACGATTTGTAGCTTTTTGCAACTACTACAGACGATTTATAAAAGACTTCGCGACAATTGCACAATGTTTAAACAATCTAATGAAGAAAAATCAACCGTTCAAATGGACAGAACAATGCCAATCTGCTTTTGAAACACTTAAGCAAAAATTCATAGAACCTCCAGTATTACAATATCCGGATTTTACAAAACCTTTCATTGTAACAACTGATGCTTCAAATTTTGCATTAGGAGCGATTCTATCACAGGGCGAAATTGGAAATGACCTGACTATATCTTACGTAAGTAAAACCTTGCAAAAGCATGATCTTAATAAGCCAGTAATTGAAAAAGAATAAATTGCCATTCACTGGGGAATACATTTTTTTAAACCCTACTTAAACGGAAGAAAATTCATCGTCGTGATAGACCATCGACCTTTAGTCTCATTATTTAGTCACAAAAACCCATCATCAAAAATGACGAGAATAAGATTAGACCTTTCAGATTATGATTTTGAAATCAAATTCAAACAAGGCAAGATCAACACCAACGCCAACGCGCTATCAAGAATACAAATAAATTCGGAAGTTTTAATAAATATGATACCTTCAGAAGAAGACAAACCAAAAAGTAAAGCATTGGTTATAACAAGGGGAAGTAAAAATAATCTAGCAAATAAAAATGAACAAGATACCCGCACATCTAAGAACGAGTCTGATCAACTTTATATATGGGATTGCACATCTATCACTGACGTCAGATATATAAAACGATTAAAGTTCATTAAAAGCGATAAAAACAATACACGTGTTGAAATTATAGATGATATCGTACAAGTACGATGTGGTGACAATCCAACGAATCTAGATTCGACCTTGGAGAACCTATCATCTTTTATGAATAAAAAGAATATAAAAGACCTAGCGCTAGAGGCAAATGATACTATATTTGATATAATTGATAAAAATGAACTAAAAAGAAAATTTAATAAGCTGCAGCAGAAGAAAAAATCAAAGCGTAATAAAACTCTCAATATATTAATATATGTTGCCCCGAAGAAAATAACAAGTAAAACCATGCAACATACATTGATAAAAGAATTCCATGATTCACCCCAGGGAGGACACTTAGGAATCAGAAAAAGAATATTTAAATTAAAACAGCGCTATACATGGAAAAACATGCGGCAAATGGTAAAAACATATTTAAACAAATGTGAAAAATGTGCTCGCAACAAAACTACAAGACACATAAAAGAAAATATGACCATAACGGACGCACCGAATACAAGTTTCCAAATAATATCTATTGACACAGTAGGACCACTTAAAATATCTAACGGATATAGATATATACTTACGATACAATGCGAACTAACAAAATTCGTAATCGCACACCCCATTGAGAACAAAGACGCAAAATCAGTCGCACAAGCGTTAGTAGAACAATTTATCTTGAAATTTGGTTTATTCCAAAAATTAAAATCTGACCGCGGAACGCAATTTACGAACGAGTTAATGAGAAACATATGCGAACTACTAAAAATAGAACAAATATTTTCAACCCCCTACCATCACCAGACACTTGGTGCACTTGAGAAAAACCATAGAACACTTAACGAATACCTTTTGTCTTATGCCGATGATTTCGAATGGGAAAAATGGATTCCCTATTACACTTTCGCATACAACTCCACACCACATGTTGACAATTCTTACACACCTTTTGAGCTAATTTTTGGTAAATTACCATCCCTTCCTAGTGATTAAATCCGTGACAAAACAAAACACTATAATTTAGAAGACTATAGAAACGAACTACAAATAAAGTTAAAGACCGCATTAGACAAAGCTAGACATCTGATTAACATAGTAAAAAACAGAAGAAAATTAGTTTACGACAAAAACGCAAGAGTATCAAATTTTGCGGTAGGAGACTTAGTTCTAGTAAAATTAGAAAATAGAAAGAAAAGTCAAAGCCCATACCGTGGACCATACAAAGTAATTAGTGTAGATGGAGTAAACTCCATAATAGAAATAAATAACAAACAAAAGAAATTTCATAACAATATTTTAAAAAAATATATAAGCGTATAAATAACCAAAAATTTTATTTTTTTACTAGTACATTTAAGAAATTCAGATTGTAAAACAAAATCTTCACGATATAAACATTTAAAATATAAGATACAATTAAATCTTACAAAAATGGCATAAATCTTCTTAATAAAATTTGTATACACAAATAAATGTTAATATAGTAAAATACTTAATAATACATACATACATAATGATAATGAAAATAATAATGTTAATAATAATATTATTAATGCAGTACCTCAGTTGACTGCCCCATTACCTAAAGTGTTAGTTATTTCTGCACCTAGTGATAGTGTTGTGTCTGAAATTTCAGAACATTCTATCGCTAATACCTTGGTTGGTACGCCATCCGTTCAATCTTCAACTGAGCTAACCACTCTAAGAGCAGTTTCGAGGACAAAGAACATTTTTATTTCAAGGTTACAACCCGACACATCAACTAATAATATTCTGACGTTTGTCGAACAATGTAGTTTGATATCCAAAAATGCTTTCCGCTCATGTAAGAAAATTGGCAATAAGCCCACCTCATTTATTCTCACAGTTGCAGCCAAAGATTTTTCAACTGTTCTCAATTCTAATATGTGGGCCGATAATATCCTCGTTTCAGAATTTATACCTAAAAATAAGTCAAGGAGCTCAAATAATAAAGCTCGTCGGAACCAAAAAAACTAAAAAGGCTATCCCTTTACTATCAAAATGTTAGGGGATTGCGCTCCAAAACGCGAGACTTATTTCTTTCTACTCAGAATTGTTCTGGGGACATTATCGCGTTTACTGAAACGTGGTTGAATGAAAGCATTACTGACTTGGAATTGTTTGACAATAGTTTCCAAGTATTTAGAAAGGACAGATACTCCAGCAATATTTCTTCTGTTGGTGGTGGTGTTCTTATTGCTGTAAGGAACTGCTTTGTCAGTTCCTTTGTTGATATACCCTGCGCTTCTAATATTGAACTAATATGCGTTAAGGTTATACATTGTAGCTCAAATGTACACATAATTAATGCATATGTTTCTCCAAATAGTAGTGCAGAATTATATACAAGTCTGGCAGATTGTCTAGACTATATTCTTAATATTCTTGACGTTAATGACGACATTTTATTGTTGGGCGATTTTAATCTGCCCAACTTAAAATGGCACTCTTCTGACGATGATACATTTTTTGTGCATCTAATGCGAAGACTCTTGGAGAGCATATATTCGTTGACAGTATATGTTCTGACTTACAACAAGTGAGTTGTATTTATAATAGTCTGGAAAGACTTCTTGACCTGGTCTTAACTACGAACAGTAACAATGTCATTGTTAAGAGGGGCCTCCATGCTCTAACTACTATTGATGTATGTCATCCACCATTGAGTATTTGGTATAAATCGGATAGAGAGAATATAGTTAATTCTAGTTCAATGGATAAAGTTTATGAATTCAATTTCAATAAAGCTGACTTTTTGAGGTTGAATCATTTACTTAACAATAAACTTAACGTAATTTTAGAATGTATTGATGGACATAATCTTGATGATTCCATTAATTTCTTTTATTTATAACTCTTTGCTGTAATTTCTCAGTCCGTACCTTATAGCCTCAAATTTGCGAAAAAATCTGCATACCCTTGGTACACAAAGGAGTTGAAAACACTTCGCAATAACAGGAATAGGGCTTGGAAGAGATACGTCTGTAGTTTGGACTCAAATGACCTAGAAATCTACAAAAGTTTGTTTCTGGAATTTCAAAACCTTTCAGCTCTTTTGTATAATGCATATTTAGACAATATTAAGTTGAGAATATTGTCAGATCCAAAGAAATTTTGGGGGTTCATAAATACTAAGAAAAAATCTGATGGATTTCCTTCATCCTTCAAAACTCTTGACGGATTTACGGATGATCCTTCTATAATTTGTCGCCTTTTTGCCAAACTTTTCAAGGAATCTTTTTGTTCAGATTCGTTTAATCCTGATGAAGGTTACTTTGACTACATGAACTCTTCACCCAGGGTCCCTTTGGAGTCTATATTCTTTACCTCCGAGGATATTTTAAAGTATATTGGGACAATTGATGAGGACTTTGGCGCTGGACCCGATGGAATTCCTGCCGCAGTGTGAACTCAATGCGGTTCCATTTTGTGTCAACCACTTGCTTTATTATTTAATAAATCAATTACAGAAAGTTATTTTCCAGTTTTTTGGAAAAAATCATTTATAAATCCTATATATAAAAAAGGTTGCAGGAATGATGTTAATAATTATAGGCCCATCGCTAAGCTTTCGTCGATTCCCAAACTTTTTGAGCGAATTGTGTACGATCGTGTTAAAATTCATTGTGGAGAAGTCATAACAACTCGTCAGCATGGTTTTGTTAATGGAAGATCCACAGTGTCTAATCTTCTTGATTTTACAATATTCTGCTTAAATTCAATGGAATCTGGTAACCAGGTCGACTGTATTTATACTGACTTAAGTAAAGCATTTGATAAATTACCTCATGACTTAATTTTATTCAAACTTAAATTAATGGGATTTCCACAATATTTTGTATGCTGGATAAAGGAATAATTTATAAAGTAAATAAAGGAAAGGAATAATTTATTATTTGATTACAATATAAAAGATACTGCTTTAGGTCGTGTAGATGCAGTCAAAGACCTTGGTATATGCATGGATCCTAAGTTATCGTTCAACATTCATATTGATAATATTTGTAAAAAAGCGTCTTCAATGCTTGGATTTATAAAACGCTGGGCCAAAGAATTCAATAGTATGATCACAACTACAGCGTTGTATTATGCAATAGTGCGTCCTCACTTGGAGTACGCAAGTCAAGTCTGGTGTCCAAGTTATAGTATGCATGTTGAACGAATAGAGAGGATTCAAAAACGTTTTGTTCGGTTTGCTCTGGGGGGCTTAAGTGGAACTGACATTTTAAACCTTCCTCCTTATGAGAATCGTTTAAAACTATTAAGATTGCAGTCACTAAGTGAGCGAAGGAGGTCTGCTGATATCGTTTATTTACACCAAGTTATAACCGGTGTATTTGATTCTCCAGAACTCCTTTCTCTTATTAATTTTAACACTAACCGTAGAAGCAGCAGAAACGCAAACAACTTAATTTATGTACCTTTTAGTAGAACGAACTATATGTTAACTGCTCCTTTAAACCGTATGAGTACCTTTGTTAACAACTGTAGCGTTTTTGATGTTAACTTGTCAAAAGGTCAACTCAAAAGTAGACTAAAAGAGATTATGTAATTATAGATCTTTGTATGCATGGTTAGTAGTTATGTCCTGTGTTGTCCCTGAGCCCAATCCAAACTTTGGATGGTAAATTTTTCCACATTAACTTGTTTTCAGCCACTGGAATCCTTAACATAAAAGTTCTTTTATGCTATGGGAAAGTGCGAAAAAGCTATAGTAGCTGAACTCTATTGTTATTACATAGTAATATACTTAATAATACAAATAATATATTTTTTCCATTAGCCACTACAATGCAAATTATATGTACATACACTTTAATTTAACATACATAGGTTAATAATTTATTGCCAGAACTCCACCATCTTAAAAATTGTACTTTAAGAAGTAAATTTTCGCTTAAGGGTAAGGGTGTAGTGTACTCCTCAAGTCACTATAACTTCCCAACACCTTTTTCATTAAAACTCTAAAGACCACCAATACTTAAACACTTTAAACTAAATTCAAGTGAGGAACCATAAAGTAAATAATTTCAAAGAATATTAAATAACCAACTTGCACTTGAAAATTAAAAATTCCGATAAGCAATTTTCCCACACTAATATTTTTTATCCCCTTTGGCTTGCGCCGCTAGTAATATGCACATACCATAGCCTAATGCTTGGCACAAGTATTAATAACAACAACAACAACAAGAATGCAATTGTTAATGCATTGCGCCAGAAGAATATTAGATTTCACTTGTGCCCAAGACAAATTTACGTCAAGGCCAAGACGAATGCACTTGTTGTTGTTGATGTTTTGCGTTGCTATATACTATTTTGTAAAAATATAAACATTTGAAACATATGAAATATATTTTATGTGATCGACCAAAATTAAACTGATTGGCGATCGAAGTTGAAGACAAATTTTAAGGGAGGAGTTTTAGGAAATACTGGCATAATATTTTAATAATAATACTGGTAAAAATTATATAAAAACTAGCATACTTTAAAATAAAGAGGCAGATTTTTTGGAGAAGGCGCAAAAGCCACAACTCAATTTAAATTGTTTTATTTCATAAAAATAGCCTTTGTGGCTTAAATAAAAAATAGCCTTTTGTGGCTTAAAAATACATAATATAGCCTTTGTGGCTAAATACATGGCCTTTGTGGCTATATGCTAAAGCCTTTGCGGCTGTCTCAAAAGGCGTGTGCGCCAAAACACAAATACCTGTTATCCAGCTTGTCCCAACACTACACTAGGCTTTAGAATACATAAGCTAAGCGTTAAAACAGGAACATTTGAGAGTGTAGTGGAAGAAGCGATAAGTGCATTTGGGCTTATCGAAAGAGGGAAAAATAGGAGTCCAAACCAAAAGGCATTTGGTATAAATTTCAGTAAAAATGATGTGGCATGTAGGGTGGTTGATCATGAGGTTGAGGCAGGTCAAAGGGCTTACTCATCATCAGAGAACCTGCCAGTAATTCAAATAACAAGAAATTATGAGGATATAAGGACTAGTAATGTTAGCTTAACATGTTCCTTTTGTAGTAGAATAGGGCACACAAGAGTTGAGTGCTATGCAGTAAAAAATCAAGTTTATTGTCAGAAGTGTAGAGATTTTGGTCACGAATATAATTTAAACTGTTCAGCTAGCAGAAATATGAATAACAATGAAACAAATATAAATCAAAGCAGTTATGACAGAAGTCAGAATAATTATTACATAAAACAAAAGAGCAATGGCAACATGATTTAAGTATCAAACAAATATGAGGTTAAATGTAAATGGTGTGCAAGGTTAGGACACAAAATGCAGGATTGTGTTGCAAAGAGAGAATACGATTTGAAACAGGGAAACTATCGAGGGCCCAGCCAAGGCCAGTGAGCTGGGAACCCAAAAAATTAAGGAAAACTGGGCCAAGTAGGGAAGTCACAGATAATTTCACGTCAAGAAAGATTGTAAACATCTATACACCAAGTAAAATAGGGGAAAAAATAGCAGAAAATCGTTCATCGATAGATAAGACCAAAGTTTTGGTAACTAATGAAACACAATTCCTGCACAAACTCTCAGAATACGAGTATGAAATTATATATAAGCCAGGTAAACGAAATTTAAATGCGGATACGCTTAGTAGGATACCCCAACAAGAGCAGGATATAGTAATAGTTCAAACAAGGTCAAAGGCTAAAGAACAAGAAAGGGAAATTGAAACGGAAGAAACTGCAGAGAAAATAAGTGAGCAAAATGATTAGGTGTTAGACCAACAGAATAAAGAAATAACAATTCTAAACGATCCCAGAGACATTAAGAAGAATTTTGAGAGATTTTCATGATCTAGCACTAGGTGGGCACCAAGGAGCTTTAAAATTATATCGCGAATATTTAGATAATATTAAGCTGAGAATATTATCTGATCCAAAGAAATTTTGGGGATTCATAAATACAAAGAAGAAATCCGATGGATTCCCTAATTCGTTTAGAACTTTTGATGGATTTACTGACGATCCCGTCATAATATGTGGCTTATTTGCCAATCTTTTCAAAGAGTCCATTTGCTCAGATTCTTTTAATCCTGATGAAGAGTATTTCGAATATATGAACTGTACTCCCAAGGTTTCTTTGGACCCTATATCCTTAACTACAGGGGATATTTTAAAGTATATTGGATCGCTCGATGAGGATTTTGGTGCTAGACCTGATGGAGTTCCTGCCGCAGTGTTAAAACAATGCGGTTCCATTTTGTGTCAACCACTTTCTTTATTATTCAATAAATCAATTAACGAAAGTTATTTTCCAATTTTCTGGAAAAAATCTTTCATCAGTCCAATTTATAAAAAAGGTTGCAGGAATGATGTCAACAACTATAGGCCTATCGCTAAACTCTCATCGATTCCAAAACTGTTTGAGCGAATTGTGTACGATCGGGTAAAAATTCACTGTGGGGAAGCCATAACATCTCGTCAGCATGGTTTTGTTAGTGGCAGATCCACGGTGTCTAATCTTCTCGATTTTACAACATTTTGCTTAAATTCAATCGGTTCTGGTAAACAGGTCGACTGTATTTACACTGACTTCAGTAAAGCTTTTGATAAAGTACCACACAATCTAATTTTGTTTAAACTCAAGACAATGGGCTTCCCACAATATTTTGTGAGCTGGATTAAATCGTATTTGATGGAGCGATCTTATCAAATACGATTCCGAGGCGTTTTGTCTTCTGAATTTGTTGCTGAATCAGGTGTTCCGCAGGGTAGTCACCTTGGTCCACTTCTGTTTATTTTAGCAATTAATGATGTAACTCACATCATTAAACACTCTCATCTGCTCATTTACGCAGATGATATGAAAATATACAGAACTATAGATTCCGATAACAATTCTGCCCTACTCCAGTCTGATCTGAAATCCTTTGAAGTTTGGTGTTCTAAAAATAACATGTTTCTTAATCCAGATAAATGCCAAACTATGACCTTTTCGCGAAAAAGGAATAATTTAATTTTTGATTATAAGATCAAAAATACCGCTTTAAGTCGTGTAAGTGCCGTCAAAGACCTTGGTATATGCATGGATTCTAAGCTATCGTTCAACAATCATATTGACTACATTTATAAAAAAGCATCTTCAATGCTTGGATTTATAAAACGCTGGGCCAAAGAATTCAATAGCATGATTACAACTACAACGTTGTATTATGCAATAGTGCGCCCTCACTTGGAGTACGCAAGTCAAGTTTGGTCCCCAAGTTATAGTGTTCATGTTGAACGTATAGAGAGAATCCAAAAACGTTTTGTTCGGTTTGCACTTAGGGGCTTAGGTGGGATTGATTTGTTTAACCTTCCTCCATACGAGGATCGTTTAAAACTATTAAAAATGCAATCTTTAAGTGAACGAAGGAAGTGTGCGGATATCGTCTATCTACACCAACTTATAACCGGTGTATTCAATTGTCCGGAATTACTTTCTCTTATAAACTTAAACTCTAACCGTAGAAGTAGTAGAAATGCTAAGAACTTAATTTATCTACCATTTAGTAGAACAAATTACATGGCTACTGCTCCTTTAAACCGCATGAGTGCCTCTGTGAACAACTGTGCATTTTTTGATGTTAGTTTGTCAAAAGGTCAACTCAAAAGTAGATTGAAAGCTATTGTGTAATTAGATCTGTATTTGTGTATGCATGGTTAGTTGTTATGTCCTGTGTTGTCCTGAGCCCAATCCATTCTATGGTGGGTAAATTTTTCCCACATTAACCTGTTTTGAGCCGCTGGAATTCATGACATTGAAATATTTCAATGAGATCTGGATTGTGGCTTAAAATAGATTAATGCTGAGAATGTGCGAAAAAGCTGTAGTAGCTGAACTCTATTGTTATTGCATGTAAAACCTATTTCAGAATAAGGCAGGAATATAAATGGAAAGGGATGCAAAAGCAAATCAAGAAATATGTTAAGAAATGTCAAAAATGCCAGGTTAATAAATGTTCGAAATTAACAAAAATGCCCATGGTGTTAACAGATACACCGATGCGTCCATTTGATAAAGTTTACATGGACATAGTGGGTATCCTGCCAGAGACTGTGTCAGGAAATAAATACATACTAACTTTTCAAGATGATTTTTCGAAATACATGGCATGTGTCGCAATACCAGATTGCGATCGGTTCGCCCCGGGCGGCATTATTTTAAGGGCGGCACTGAAGCTAATTTAAGCCTTTTACAAAATAAATATGTGTACAATATTATTTTAAGGTGTACAAACAAAAGGAAGAACTAAACTTAATGAATAAATTAGGCCACCACTGTAAATGTTACTATATTTATGAGCTTCGTATTGAGCACAACCAAAATATAAAATCGTTTTTCGAGTCTCGAAATTAGTTGCCGAAGAAATAAAAAAATACATAATATTAAGGCATGTGCGAGTAGTTACATTTTCGAGTAACTCGGCTACGACTTGAAACTCATATTGAATAACTGGTGTTTTCGAGTATCACTATCAATGGAAATACCCAGTAGAAAATTGGTTTAACAGCATGTCGTTTTTCAACTTAGGTATATTTGGTAAAAATAGCTGTTTTGTGCTTTGATGTGTTGGATTTGGGAGGAAGGCGGAATTTTCGTTTGATTATGGCGTATTGTAAGTTCAGAGTGCATATTAAAAATTAAGACTTTTTGAAGGGATTTTACTGTTTTAATAATATCACTTTGGAGGGGAGTTAGGCGTGGTTTATACTGATTTGGGTCATTTTCTAATTTAATAATTTAATTATTAATTTTGAAGAACTTATTTTGAGAACTGACCACAAGATTTCAGCAGCTTCATGCTCTTGCTGAAAAATACGCAATTCTTACTCCTTTGATTCTCCTGAATGATAAGTTGGAATATAAACTGAATGAACTATGTCACGAAGAAATTGACCAGGAAGAGTTTCTCGTTGAGAGAAAAATACTTCAGAATGTTGTTTCTATTCCGCACAAAGAAACTGATTCTTGTATGAAAGGTCCGCTTGAACTTTTACAATTTATTTTTAAATTAAGTCTAGAACACGCAGTTCCAAACATTTTTATACTTTTACGCATCTTTCTAACCATTGCTGTTATTGTTGCCACTTGTGAGAGGAGCTTCTCTAAGTTAAAATTCATACAAACCTACCTAAGAATTACAATGAGTACGTCTCGCCTACAAAATCTTGCCATATTATCTATAGAACACAAGCAAAGTAATAAAATAGACTTTGACAATATAATTTACGATTTTGCTTACAGAAAAGCAAGAAAAAGAACAATTTAATAAAATACTAGCTGACCCGGCAAACGTTGTTTTGCCTTCAATTTTTATTTTCACTGAAAGTGTGGATCCGTTGCAAAGTCGTGGCGGATTGATATTTAGAAGAAGAATGGTAGGTGCACTGAACCGACATATCAAATATTGTTCAAATACCGTTAACCGCAGCTGAAATAAAGTATTTTTTATTTTTGATAGCTGACCCGAGAGACGTTGTCCTGTCATAATAAAAAAAAAAATTTTGTTTGTTTTGTGAATTTGTGAAAAGCTGTTGCAAATGTGTAAAAATAGTTAAACAGGGGGGAAAATACGTTTTTATGAATGATAATTTTTATTCATATAGGTTTGGGTATATTCGATTTACATTTGATTTGAAAATAAGTACAATGAATCTTATTGTGTTAAATTTCTAATTAAAAAAAAAGAAATATTTTTTCGATTGCTTAGCTGTGATAACATAATTTCGTTTATTGCAATGCTCTATGATACACGAAATTTTTTGTTTTGTTATCTTGAGCGAAAACAAATAATGCTGATGGTGTTTATGGTGGCAAATTGACCATGCGAGAAGCTTGGATTTTCAAGGTTAATGCCTCAAACACTCAATGACTGCCCTTGAGACTTGTTATTTGTCATTGCAAATGCAAGCCTTACCGGAAACTGCAAGCGTTTAAAATCGAATGGCATGTCGGTCGGAATCATTGGGATCCGTGGTATCAAAACGTCTTCACATTGCTTAGCTGTGATAACATAATTTCGTTTATTGCAATGCTCTATGATACACGAAATTTTTTGTTTTGTTATCTTGAGCGAAAACAAATAATGCTGATGGTGTTTATGGTGGCAAATTGACCATGCGAGAAGCTTGGATTTTCAAGGTTAATGCCTCAAACACTCAATGACTGCCCTTGAGACTTGTTATTTGTCATTGCAAATGCAAGCCTTACCGGAAACTGCAAGCGTTTAAAATCGAATGGCATGTCGGTCGGAATCATTGGGATCCGTGGTATCAAAACGTCTTCACCTTTGTACTTTCCTTTAAGTATTGTGGCTTCGATCACGTTATTCATCAGGTTTTTTACCGCAAGCCGGGTGCCATTACAAAGACGTGGTTGGTTTATGTTTCGTAACATTATGATTACCGACCCGACTTTCAGTTGGAGATTGTGAGGCGGTAATCCGGGTAATTCCAGCGAGTTTAAAAGCTCCGTTGGATAGTTGACGACATCATCTTGGGAAGTAACAGAATCCACCAATTTGTACGTCATCAATTCGACAGCTATTTCAGATTAAATCTTAAAATTCAATTCGTCGACATCAATGTTTTTCGCAGCCACTATAGCACGTTCGCTCAACCAATCATAATTTTTGTAATTTTGTGCAATGTTTGGAAAAACCTTTCGGATGAGTTCGGATTTTGATTCGGTGAACTGGCAGAAAGCGACGGAAAATTAAATACAGTCGGTCGAAATGTCAACCGGGATTTTGCAGTTGCCAATGTCCAGCAATTGTTTTGAAAATACTTCTCCAGATTGATCGCTCTGCAGCTCGATACGCATGTTCACAGTTAATTTGAGTTTCTTGACGTGTTTCCACAAAACGGACGACTTCAAACACGCATTAAGTTCATCGGCTGGAGTTGATCGTGGAATCACTGGCAATGTTTGAAGAAAATCACCTGCCAACAGAATCATCGCAGCACCAAACTGGTTTTGATTGTTTCGTAAATCTTGCATCGTTTTGTCTAAAACTTTGGCCATCGCACTGTTCTTGGAAATGTTGCATGTTGGATTTTCATTGATTTGCATATTCAATCGCAACTTGAGTGTTGAATGAGCAGTTCGACCGCCTTCCAACAACGTAGCTGCAATTCCTGGAACCGAGCAAAAAAGTTTTTCCAGTTCCACCGGGAGCGTCCAAAAAAATCTCTCCAGTTCCATCGTTCACAACTTTCATAAGAGAGTTATACGCATATTTTTGCTGTCGATTCAACAGTGGAACGCTCGTTCGAACTACTTCCTTCAAGGCATCGCAATCATATTGCTTTTCGCTTCGCAACTCTTGATTGAATGCGTCGTGCATCGGACGATTGGGAGCTGTCATGCCTAAGTCATATAATGCCTTGTTCGACATCATCAAGCACATGTCCTCAATTAATATCAAAGGCTCGTTGTAAATTTCCTCGCTCAGTTGCAAATTTGGATTTGATGTTCTAATACGCATCTGATGCAAAATATCATCACACATGATATCTTTGTATTTGCTCCACACATCAGTTGGTTTGGATGGGAAGCATGTCGAGTTAATTATCGAAAACAGTGTTCGTCTTTGATGAGGATTTGACGAAAGCGCAGCATCTCTGAGGGCGTATATCCAATGAGTGTCATTTTCTAAGAATCGCAAACGTTGACACGCTTCTCTATATGTGTCACACAGTTCACCATTTATAGTTCGCAAATCTTGGAATGATGGCAAGTAAAGTTAATTGGTTTCTTCGTTATCAACTTTTAAAAAATTTTAACATGTTCGTTGTAGAACCTCAAGGAATGAAAATCATTAGCAATTCATTTGACTGAAAATTCAATTCAAAGCTTGTGAAATCTGCTGCAACTTAATAAGTAACTGAAAAACAGCGAAGAATACAGAGGCGTCATTGAGTGATGAAAGTACGCAGTTTCCTGTTTTAATTTTTGCCTATGTATCCAAAAATATGTAATATAAAAACAAATCATTTTTATTAGCACAATTTGTTTTTACTTCAAAAAATTAAAATTAAATGTTAAAAGCATAACACCGAACGGTGTAAAATGCATAGCTGAACACCAATCGATGTTAAAAATCAATTGTCATTTGGATATAAATTTCAACACCATTAGGTCTGTTTCCGTACTCGCTTCAAGTAAATTTCGAGTTTGCGTTTATTTTGGTTATTTTACCTTATTTTATTAATTTGGTAACCAGCTGCATACAATTTTTTCACAATACAACACAACAATATAAGTTCATCACTCTGACAATCAGCTGTTTGAAGCTTGAGATTTGTCCTCGAAGATATTTTTCAAGTACTCCCGTTTCCAATGTGATCTTCCAGTATCTTATCTTATCACATTTTTTGTAAGAATGAAATTGCATGCGAACCGTATCTTATAGGAGTGGCTGATGTGAGTGTGAAACAGGCATACATTTTATATTTTTATAGTATGTGGTATCTTGTGTAATTTCATAAGATATGATATAATAAACTCAATACATATTTAAAATTTGACAAGTATTTGTTATGATTATGTAGTGTATAATACTGTAACAAAATAACTTGTTTAAATATATTATAAAATCCTTTTTAGTATTTTTAAGTATTTTCCAAATAAATCAAAAAAAACAAAAAAATATTTTCAGATATAAAAAATTTGTATAAAGAAACGAACCCTTCCTTTATAAATATAAATGAATATAAAATAAAATAATTTAAATAAAAATTTTATAATAAAATACAACTTAAATTGGCGATCCTTCCAACGTTCCTTACGCGACCTCGCAAAATAAAACACGAGAACTCGCAAAATTTTTAAACAATAAAAAAATAAAATTGCTGAAGTTCATCATTGCTGCAAGTCCAATGCTGAAAGTCCAATTGCTGATAGTGCCATCATCCCATGATAACGACACATTCTAAACACACGGAGCTTGCAAAAATAAAAATTCCTAAATGAAATGGTTCAACATATTATACGAAAATTAACAACCAACTTTCAACCAACAAAACCATCGTGCAGCTACAACAAATCGACAACACCTATAACAACAACAGCATTTTACGACAAAGTCAGCGCAAAATAAACAATAATAACAACAACAGAACCACCAACAAGAGCAACAACAACAGGAAGATAAGTTAAGATTTTAATCATTAATTAATTATTAATATTATTTATGATTGTTATTAAGTTATTTGATATTATTAATCATTTTACATACTTTATTTAAAATTAAATTCTTTATTATCCTTAAATTTTAACTAATTTCCTCCTATTTATCCAATTAATGAATTTAACTACAATTAATTTTTTAAATATAACTTACCATCTACAACTGTAAACCTCCCTCCAATTGAATATCTTCGACAATTTTTCTTAAATGGCATTAACAAGATCCTTCACTAGGAACAATCCCTTACAAACTGACATTCACACTAACACTACTGAAAACAACAACAACACCTTCCAAACACCTCCATCCGAAGCATCAACACCAATACATACCTCACCAAACCCAAATACAACAATGAAGAATAACCAAACAAATTCTCAAAATCAAAATACTCATTTTCCTTTCACTCCAATCACACAAAATTTCCTGAAGTTACCAACATTTTGGATCGAATGTCCGGACGCGTGGTTTTTACAAGCGGAAGTGCAATTCGCGTTACATAACATCGCAGATGATAATGTAAAATTTCAAATCGTTCTCGTTGCACTTCCACAAAACGTAATAACCAAAATTATAGACATAATAAATCCACCTCCAACAATTCACAAATACCAATGTATTAGAAATGCATTACGTGAAAGATTTTCTCTAAGCGAACAGAAGAGATTGGAAGAACTCTTTTCCAACACTCAATTGGGTGATCGTAAACCCTCGGAATTTTTCAGAGACATGAAGTCCCTGGCAGGTTCTGATTCGATCGTAAGTCGCGAATTATTGTATAAGTTGTGGCAGCGAAAATTGCCACAACAAATTCAAATTCATTTGACATCTTGTAGTGACAAAAGTGTAGATGAAAGAATAACACTTGCAGACAAAATTTTCGAAGTTACAAATAGATCTCAAAATTATACATCTATTTCGAGCATCAATCAAAATTCTATGGAACAATGTATGCAAAATTTAACTCAAATCACTGCATCTTTATGCCAAAATTTAAATCAACTTTCACTGGATATAGCGGAACTCAAAACAAGATCTAGATCACACGAACGGAGTTATTCAAGATTGAGAAATACATCCAGACGAAGATATTCAAATTCTCGTGATAACATATGTTGGTATCATAGAAAATTCAATAAAAATGCAATAAAATGTATTAAACCTTGCGATTTTATTTACAAAAATAATAATGAAAGCAATCCTAACAACGATTTAAATTAAAACGTTCCATCATGATGGTGACAAACGATGGAACAACATTAAAAGCAGCTCACCGCCTTTTTGTTTTCGATAAAGTCAATCAATTAAATTTCTTAATAGACACTGGGGCAGTAGTTTCAGTTGTACCATCTTCAAAATTCAAATCATTCAAAAGAAATTCAGACATTAATCTAGTTGCTGCAAATGACTCATCAATATAAACTTTCGGATCAAAACTTTTCAAAATCGATTTAGGTTTCCGCCGTGATTTCGAATTCCCATTCCTTTTAGCTAATATATCAACACCCATCATCGGAGCAAATTTTTTAGAAAAATTCGGAATTATTGTTGACATTAAAAATAAACAACTCATCGATTTAACTACTAAATTAAAAATTAACGGAACTTCTGGTTTTTGCGACATTTATTCCTTAAAATTACCTCTTATTGAAAACAAATTTTCAAAATTACTTAAAGAATTTCCTTCTCTAACTTCGGAACCAGACTACACTAAACCAGTGAAACACAATACGGTTCATAGAATAGAAACAAAAGGAGTTTTTCCATTCACTATACCAAGACGTCTCGATCCAATCAAAATGAAAATTGCTAAGACTGAATTCGAATATCTCGTAAAAGTTGACATATGTAGACCTTCAAATTTAGTTCCTAAGAAAGAACAAAATGACTGGCGACCATGTGGAGATTACAGGATGCTCAACTGCATTACTATTCCTGATCGTTACCCACTTCCACATATACACGACTTAAGTATTGAACTTAAAAATAAAACTACATTTTCGAAAATCGATCTGGTTCGTGCGTACCACCAGATTCCAATGGCTGAGGAAGACATTCATAAAACTGCAATTACGACTCCATTTGGAATGTTCGAATTTCTTCGCATGCCTTTTGGTTTACGTAACAGTGCTCAAACCTTCCAAAGATTCATCAACGAAGTATTTTTCGGTTTAGATTTCGTGTTTACATATGTAGATGACATTTTAATTGCCAGTGAAAACGAGACTCAACATTTTGAGCATTTAAAAACTATCTTTAGTCGACTACAACAATTTGGACTTAACCTTAAGCCCTCAAAATGTAAATCAAGTTGGTGTACCTTCACTTGATTTCCTTAGCTATAAAATCTCTTCCAATGGAATACAACCTTCTAAAGATAGAGTTAATCTAATTACAAATTTTGAAAAACCTACTTCCATGAATAAACTACAAAAATTTATTGGAATGGTTAATTACTATCATCGTTACATTCCGATGTTAGCTGCAGAACTTAGTTATCTGCACGAAATGTTAACATCTGCATCTAAATGTAAATCCAAACAGTTAAATTGGACAGAAAAATCAATCACTGCATTTGAGAAAGTTCGATCACTTTTTGTAAAAATACTCTTCTAACACATTTTAACAAGCATGCACAATTATCTCTGGCAGTAGATGCATCAAATGTCGCAATTGGAGCAGTTCTACAACAATCCATTAAGGATAGTTGGGAACCTCTAGCATATTTCTCTCAAAAACTTAGTCTCACTGAAATCAAATATTCAACTTTCGACAGAGAACTTTTAGGTATTTATCGAGCAGTTAAACATTTTCGACACTTTTTAGAAGGAAGACAATTCACCATTTATACTGATCACAAACCACTCACATTCGTTTTAAATTCGAAAACAGACAGATCACCCAGACAGACACGACACTTAGAATACATTGCTCAATTCATTAACGACATACAATACATTTCTGGAAAACAAAACATAGTTGCTGATACTCTTTCACGAATTCCAGAAATTGATACGATATCTACACAAGACATAAATTTTGAAACACTATACAAAGAACAACAATCCGATGAAACCCTGAAAATTCTCATTGAATCTCCAAATTCGAAATACAATCTTAAAGAAATTTTAATCCCTATTTTAAACATAAAAATTTGGTGTGACATTTCAAATCATTCATCTCGACCTTTCGTTCCAAGTACAATGCGAAGAAGAATTTTTGACAAAATTCATTCTTTATCTCATCCTGGCGTTCGAACAACCAGGCGATTAAAAAAAAATAAAAAAACAAATTGGCCATTTCAGCCCTTGAAAGGACTTTGACCGAGCTTCTTATGATCAATTGTGTTGTGTGTGTTATTAAATGTTTGCACACAATTGGCCGAGAACTGGACCTACATGTTTTATGCCGACTCCGAACGGCTAAAGTTCATGTTCTCAAGAAGCTTTACATGGCATTATTTACTCTCTGAGTTTTGCCATTGTCTGCAGAGAGGTGGTGACCGATCAGAAAAATTTTTTATTGAAAAAACTTTTCGCCGCGGCTGGGGATCGAACCCGGGCTCCGAGCATGCTAAGCCACACACTTAACCTGCATGCTACGGTCACCACCAGGCGATTGATACAATCAAAATACTTTTGGCCCAATATGCGAAAAGAAATAAATGATTGGTCATCAAGTTGCATCAACTGTCAAAAATCCAAAATAAATGTTTACACAAAATCACCCATTAAAAAAATTGAAATACCATCAGGTAGGTTTGAGCATATCCATATGGATCTGGTGGGACCACTTCCTGTATCAAATGATTATCGGTACATGTTAACTATTATAGACAGACACACTCGATGGCCGGAAGTATATCCACTGAAAAATACTTTGGCACAAACTGTAGCAAATACTTTTGTTCAAAACTATGTTCCACGTTTTGGTGTTCCGCTCAAAATTACTGTAGATCAGGGAACACAATTCACATCAAAATTATTTACTGAATTAACGAATTTACTCGGTGCACACAAAATACATACTTCTCCGTATCATCCACAATCAAATGGAATGATAGAACGATTTCATCGGCAACTCAAGACGTCAATTGTCGCTTCAGACGATTCGCTACATTGGTCAGAACTTTTGCCTTGGATACTTCTTGGTCTACGAACCGCAATCAAAGAAGACATGAATTGTTCTTCTGCAGAATTGGTTTACGGTCAAACTTTAAAATTACCAGGAGAATTAGTTGTTCCAAGTAATAATACTATAAACACGGATCTTACTCTTCAAAAGTTGAGAGAACATTTTTCACAAATCCGTTCCAAAGTCGTTCATCACAATCAAGATAACAGTTATGTCCCAAAATCATTAAGTACTTGTGAATATGTTTTTGTCAAAATTAACCGTAAATCTGGCCTTCAACAACCTTTCGAAGGTCCTTTCAAAGTAATTTCAAAAGACGAAAAAACATTTCAAATTCAGCATGGCAATACAATTAAATCCGTCTCCATTGATCACCTCAAACCAGCATACACAAACAAATCACAATTACACAATACAACATATACTAATAAACCAATTAAAAAGAAAGTAACTTTAAATATAACATGAGTGTTCAATTGGAGGGGGAGTATTTGAAGTGTATAATACTGTAACAAAAATAACTTGTTTAAATATATTATAAAATCCTTTTTAGTATTTTTAAGTATTTTCCAAATAAATAAAAAAAAAACAAAAAAATATTTTCAGATATAAAAAATTTGTATAAAGAAACGAACCCTTCCTATATAAATATAAATGAATATAAAATAAAATAATTTAAATAAAAATTTTATAATAAAATATAACTAAAATTACAGTGACAAATAAACTAAAGATATAATAAGGTGTTAATTATATCATACTAAAAATATGTTCGCATATCCGTTATATGCTGCGAATTTTGGTGCGCTTTTAGATTAATCGGAAATATGGATGTAATACTTCGAAAAAATACAATGGGCTTCAAAAATAATTTAAATTAAGGAGTGTTTATAATATTAAAATATTTGAAAATTTTTTTAACATTTCTTAAAATTAGCTGAAAATGCTTCAAATTCTTTATTTTATAATATAAATTTAATAAAAATCATCAATTTGCATTAAATAATATTCTAATATTCTAAACTCAAAATATACATCTTAAAGCTAAAATTATACTGAATCAACGGGTTGTAAAACAGCTCTGTAGTAATTGCAGTAAAAGAGCCTTTACAAAGCAAATAACAAATTTCCGAGTTCTGCTCTTTTGCAGATTTTATAAATTCCTTTAAAGAACTATATAAAGTTTTAGAGCAGCGATGGGCACACACATTCTTTGATTGTGTGTAAAGCAGAGAAAAACGAAGATCAATTTTACGTATTTTCTCGCTATATTTTAAAAAATTGCGCAAAGAGATGTTATTTCAACAAATGCTGAAAAGCAACTGAATTGCTTTGCTGCCAAAATAAAAACAAAGCAACAACACAACCGAATGCACACGAAGTAGCTAAAAGTGTTCATTTGTTGACGTCGCGCAAGCAGCATTTTGCTTCCAATCCCATGGGATAGGAAATTTAATTTGTGCCCTTCTCTGTTTTAGAGCTAAGAATGGAAGAAAAATCAACTATCGAGCATTTAACTTATAATAAAAGGCAACTAGCAGCAAAACAAGCTGGGGTAAAGCTTTAACTACATATGACACACCTTTAGAACGTTTTTAAAGCTCACTCGTGTCTAGTAGCTCCAACAATGTTACTTGGGGAGTGATTGTTCAAAACTGGCTATTTATAGTATTGGAAATTTTTGAGAAAGTATTCTTTTCGTATTCGTAGGGTTAAACTATGCATAGATGTACTCATTTTTAAAATTTTTAAATTGAGACTCAAACAAAGAACTAAAAATGTTCGAGATCGATCAAAACTGACTATATATAATTTAAACATTTTTATTTTCATTAAAAACATTAGATATGTTTAGTCAAAACTAGGTATTTACTGTATGAATTCGATACAAAAAGTTAATGTTACATAAAAACAGCACATTTACTGAAATTTGTAATAATAAAACATTTGTTCGACATACATACATATAAAAAATTACGTTTTCTTAGTGACGGATAAGTTATGACGGTGATTTCAAAGAATTTCCAAAGTCGATAATTTCAGTTATTGGACTTACAGTTGCAAAAAATTAATCTTTTATGCAAACAATTTTAAAAGGATGGATTTAATCTCAAACCCTTGACCATGAAATAATTCAAGATTAAGAAACTTGCATTTGTTTCAAGCAAGACATGGTACAATAAATGTTTAGATATCCTACATATTTTTATAATGCACACACTTTATATAACAGGTGCGTTTTTTTGGTATCGCTATATACGCTTGTCCAAAAAAACGCACATCTTCGCTTAATATTCCGCTTAACATTTCTCGTCCAAACTTGGCAGCATTGCTTATCACTTGTCAAATAATTAATATAACTTTATTAAATTATTGCTGAAAAACAAAATAAGTATGATATTTTGTGTTTGCAAAATTGCTATATAAATTTTATGTTATCTTACCAATCACTTGTAGCCATTTTTGTTCGCATGCAATATATGTTGCTTCCGATGTTTTCTTTTTGATTTGACAGAAACATGGTTGTTTTTCAAAAAGTGCTGCCAATAAATTTCATATACTATGATTTTCTTGATCTGGCAATAGTATTTCTATCGACGACTACGAGCTAAGCGGCTAAATTTATCCTGTCTTAGCTAAGCAATTTTTTGTATGAAAAATATTGTTAAGCGTATATAGCGATGCCAAAAAAACACACCTAACAATTCTGTTTATATACATAAGTAAAAAAGTATTTCGAAAAACGAAAATTAAATATTTTCATTCCATTTTAACATTCTTACTTTTAGTTTGACTAATATTTGATATTTTCAAATTTGGACTGAACAAAAATGCATATTTACTAAAAGATTTGATCATAACTAACTATTTACAAATTTTGCGATAGCCTAATTAAATGGTGGTACGAGATTTGAATTTTTTTCATATCGACTAAGCTATCTAATATAAATGAAACCACAAATTAATATCCAAAATATTCAGTATCTCGTTGAAAGATTGTCAAAAATACTCAATATTTGGGAAACAAATGGCACAAAATATTGAATTTATTTGTTTAAATATTACCTTAAGTTTGCTGTTCTTATAAAAAATTGATTTAAGCTCAAAGCTCTTTATTTATTCTTGTGACATTACTTTAATACACAAACATTTTTTACTAATATTTATTTGCATTAAATTGAATAGGTAAAGTTATTACTGAATTATTATTATTCTAGTTCTTTCCCGTCAAAAATTACGGTCCCGGTTTTAATAAAGGAAGAAACATGAAATATTGATTTTCTTTAAGCTGAAATAAAAATCAGCGATGGTCACATATTCGATTTTAAAATTTGCAAATAACAAGTTTTAGTTCCAAATTTTATAAAATACCTTAAAGTAAAAACAGAAACCATAGTAGATACGACGAAATAAAATTTAAAAATTTTTTGTAGAACTGAATATTTCAAAATGAAAAAAAAAAATATAAAAAGTTTTTGAAGTTTCAATAAATCACAAAACAGAAAATGCCTAAAAATATGCTATGAAACTTATGAAAAACATCAAGGGTTCCGCACTCACATTTTAGTGTATTATGTTATAGTATCGTACAATATTCATGAAAATCATTATTTTAATATTGAAAAAAGGAGCATAAATTATAACTTTGCATGTTTTTATAACAAATCCCATAAAAATCTTGGTTAACCATCGGATTACTAAAACACCCACATATAAACATCTTACAACGAAAAATCAACCCTCGCATATCAGCATGTTCAATGGTACCTGCAACTCTGCATGGCCATGGAATGTCAAACGCACGAGCTAGTAGAACATTTTTCTACTCATTGCGTCAGATCGTACTTTGCTATTTTACGGGATGAGGTCGACGCAACGCATGAGGTCGTATTTTGTCTTGCTTCTTAAGAACTCGTTAATTCTAGTCTAGCTGTCAACGGACGACCGACCTAACCCAGCATTGCGTTTTAGCTATTAAGCTGATAAGACACTTGTTTTTTCGCATTTTTCAGATCTTAATATAAGGTGCGGATAAAATTGAAGAATATAATTTTTTTTTAATAACTTTGTCAAAAATAATGAATTCTTTTCATATAAAGAGAAAAAATTTGCCAAAATATTGAAAGTTCAACTTCTTCGCAGTTCTTGTGTGCAATGCAAACAATTTGGCTTTATATTCATCCCAGCCAATCAGCTCTAACAACTTAACAAACACAATGAAAGATAATTTCGTTTTCACAAATACATTCCTAAGTTACTATTTTATGTTAAACAAGGAAAGTTATACATGCATGTTTGCCTTGCTCTTACAGGCCGTCTCCACAGAGCATAGCACATGCCTTCACATACACCAAGACATGAGCGTTGAATGTCAAAATATACAACTGTATTTTTTTGTGGGCACTCTATGCTGTGGCATATTAATCAAAATTATTTTCCTTACAGTATACAACTACGGCAACATTTGAACTTAATGTTCTGAACAGGTATTAATGGCATTTAAAATGATCAAAATGGTGTAATAACTTAAAGACAACGCTTATTCACTTAAAAACCCATTTTTATTTAGAACTAACATGAGAATTTGCCAAAAAGTAGCGCAGCACCGATAAAATGTAATTTCAGTTCCAGTGAAATTCAGATATGTGACTGCTCATGCACTGAGATAGATGCCCTGAGATAATTCATGGCATCTATCGCAAGGCATAAGATATGCCAAGGTATATGCGGTCTCGAGAAGATTTTCGTATGCCTGGGTGTATGTGATGGCATGTGCTATGCTTTGTGGAGACGGCCTGTTACACTATGGAACAAATTCTGGTTAGCAAAAGTTAGGTCGATTCTGAGAGTGAGGGGTGAAAATAGAGGCTAAATTAGAAGACCCGTATCGAATTTTTTTTTAATCGACCTTCGAACTTTGCAGTCAAATGCAAAATTAAAATTTTCGTTAAAAATCCCAAAACCATTAAATAAATAGCGATTTAGGTAGAAGTCATTAAAAAGAGAAGTTTTTTAAAAAAATGTAATTGTTGCACAGGTCTCTAGCAATAATTTGGCTTTTACAGATTGAAAAAATATCAATTAGTCGACGAGTTATAAACAAAAAACCATATAAACAATATGCTGAAAATCGGCATTTGACTGCAAAGTTCGAAGGTCGATTAAAAAAAATTCGAACTAACATAAACCTTCTAACATAAACCAGAAGGCCGCGATACGGGTCTTCTAATTTAGCCTCTATTTTCACTCCTCACTCTCAGAATCGACCTTAATTTTGCTTACCAGAATTTGTTCCATAGTGCTATTAGAGACATTGAAATATTTCCATATCCCACAAGTGAAGAAATATTTCTTCGAAAATGTGAAAATTTATTCTATACTATTTATTAAAATTAGTGCTGGATTTCAGCGACCCGCTTCAGTTCAATATAAAAACATATTCTATACACGTGACACGGCAAACACCGCAAATATGTGTAAAATATATCTTACCTTTTCTATTTCCTTACTGTTCGTATACTTTTTAAGCACATCTCCTGCTGACACATTCACTTTGAATGAAAGCACAGGATACATGCGAAATCGCAATCTTTATAATAATTTTATTATGCACAGTAAAAAGACACTAAAGATACTGTCGCCATCTCTTTATGACCACTACAATCTAAGCTTTACAAATGCATATTAAAGGCATTTCTTACGTCTCTCTTTATAATGATTTTCTAAATGCTATAGCAAGTCATAATAAATTCAATATTTCGCTATAAAAGCCTAGATCCTTTTAATTATTCTACCAGAGCTCATATAAAGACATTGCTGTTTTCTGAACTTATAACTTTCCCTTGTGTTACTAGGGATAATAAATAATTTTGCATAATTTACTCAAAAATCTCGTTTTTATCATACAATCATGTAATCGAGTTATGACGTTATTTGAACCAATGAGCGATATGTACTTCTTTAATTCTTTTTTGTTTTAAAGCTTCAAATGCAGTTAAATATTTAAATAGAATTCAGTTAAGTATGACATTGATCTACATATGAAAAATTTAATATTGTTGCACCCTGTACCACATTCTGTGCTGTAACGTAGCGTTAAAATAATATATCTTACATATAAAACATTTGTAATATAAAATACATAAACACTTAAATCTTTAATATCTAATATTATTATATATTCCAAGCTGCAAGCATATTAGTATAAGTTAGACCTACATGCAATTATTCAATATTATTAAATATTCTAAGCTGCAAGCATATTAATATAAGTAAGACCTACATGCAAGCACAAGACAACGATAATAACAACAACGACAAAATAGTTATTTTTAGACACCAGCCAACAATAACAGCACCAAGAAAACCAGACATAATAGCGAAAGCTACAACAACGACAAAATACTTACTCGCAGACACCAGCCAACAAATAACCGCAACAACAACACCCTCACATACAATAGCCAAAGCTAAGACAACAACAACGAACGAAATATTAAAATACGGACACCAGCCAACAACAATAACAACAACAACAGAGTATGACCACTGCAGCCAGAATTACACTCAAGAAGCCCCAGACTATAGAATTCACAATTGGTTTCAATTGTAAGTAATATAAGAGTGCGCAACAGGCTCGATAGAACAACAATCTACTTCTAGGTAAGTGAGATTTGTTCACCTTCTGCTCTGCACGTAATACAGCCCGATTGCGCTGATTACGTTGCTAATAGCGTAATACGGCCCGATTGCGCCGATTACGCTAAATTTTGGTTGCACTCCACTAGAGTAACCAGCCAGTTTGTGCTGATTACTCTAGTTATACATTCTGCCGCCCTCTGCTCTGCATGGCTTTATATATAATCGATATAGAGTAGCCTAGCCGGATTGTGCTCGGCACTCTGACATTCTGCCGCCCTCTGCTCTGCATGGCAAAGTCATCGTTGTATATAATTACTGTATATCAAGTGAACATGCTAAACATTGAATTCTTATACTAACGAACAATCTACTTCTAGGTCCAGTTACCAACAGATTACATTACCGCTTACTACCTGATTACCGAACCGATTACCACCTGGTTATCCACCGTTTAACAAACTGACATCCATCTGCTTACCAGCCGACTGCCACCTGATTACCAGTCGACTACCGAACCGATTACCATCTGGTTACCAGTCAATTACCGAACCGATTACCATCTGGTTACTACGCCAATTACCGACGACTACCGACTTCACACTCGCCTAACTCAATACCCACCCACAACTGTCTGAGACTGCTTTACCATCTTGTGCTGCAGAGATTTAAATAAGTATAATAAGGAATTAATACCTAAATAAGTATAATAAGGAATTAATACTTAAATAAAACAAGCTGTATTGTATTTAATATCAAAACTGCGTCTTTTATTTGACAAAGGTTAGTGGATCCCTTGTCTGATCCTGGATTGGCTGAGCTTACCTCAGCCTTTGAGAAAACCACCCTCACAATGGCGCCCGAGCAGGGACCTAACTCCAACAGCGACTGTGGAAAAAATACAACAACCACCAACGACAGCGGAGTAGGTCCGACGCAGAACAGCACACAGCAGCAATCAGACACAGCAGTTGAACCACTCACTCAACCACCTAGCCAGGAAGGCCAACATCTAACTACGGATTCGATCGGGTGGGTATACCTATTGAAGAAGGACAGACTCATCAGCGAGTGTCAGAAGATCGGATTAGAAACCAACGGCTGTATGGTCCAACAACTTCGTCGTCAGCTAAGCGACTTCATCAAAACCAAACGTAATCGGAAGTCGACCGAAAATCTATTGAAGGATCTAGAAGAAGAAGTCACTAAGGATGAGAAAATCTCCGTGCCGAGAAGAAAAGAAGTGAACCGAGAAGAACCAGAGGCAATGAATATAATTCAACGTTGGGACCTCCACTTCAACGGAGGAGACAACCTCCCAGAGTTTCTCGAGCGTATAGAGGAGCTCGCGGAATGTCACAACCTGCCTCAAGATATGCTACTGCCTTCACTTCCAACCGTACTACGGGGTAAGGCCCTACAATGGTATCGCGTGAAGAAGGCGTACATTTTATCTTGGGAAGTCTTCAAAACCGAAGTCAAGCGATTTTTCATGCCAAAACGGTATCTCGCGCAGCTCGAAGAAAACATTTACCACCGGAAGCAGAGGCAACGTGAGAAAGCTAGGGACTACATACTCGCTATCCAAACACTGATTCGCCAACACCCGCAGCTTAAACACCTGGATCACACTGATCGTATTTATGACGGGCTACGGGTGGAGTACAAGTTGTATGTGAGGCGGATCAATTTTTTTTCACTGGACGAGCTCATGGAAATGACCGACGAGTACGAGCTGTTGAAAAGGGACGAAGCCAAGGTTACTCGCCAACCGAACTACTACCTTGGAGAGAATAGTCCCCCATACGACCGAAGCACTCACTGCTGGCGATGCAAGCTGCATGGTCATCAAAGACAAAGATGTCGTGGACAAAGAAAGTTGTTCTGCTCTTACTGCGGTAAAGATGGAGTATTTTCGAGGACCTGCGACTGTCAAACAGCAACCGCCACCGCAGCAACAGAGAACACTCTCAATAGGTACTGTGTTGACATAAACATTTACGGCCTAAAAATTGCTGCTCTCATTGACACCGGCACTACGCTGACATACATAAACAAAGCAATGAAAGAACATCTTCTACACCAAGGAATACAGCCTCGCCAGCATACGCACAGCATCCAACTGGCAGACAAAACCAAGGTCACCTGCAACGAGGTTCTGCCGATTGAAATAGAACTGAATAACCGCACAACCCGAATACTGGCATCATGTCTACCGTCACTCGCCGAACCAATAATTCTAGGGATGGATTTCTTAGCCCAAAGAAAAATAAACATAACACTAGATGGGGTCAACATCAGTAGCCCAATGATTACTCGTGCACCAACGACACTCCCCCTGCATGCTTTGACCAGCCGAGAGTTTTCATACACCGAACAAAATCAACAACTGGAAAACCTTCTCGCCGCTAACCAGACCACTTTCAATACCATACAAGGTAATTGCGACAACAAAACACAATTCACCAGTCGTGCTGTTAAAGAGTGTCTAACCGCTCACGGGATTGAATACCGAGTCACAGCCCCCTCCTCACCGCACGAAAATCCAACCGAAAGAACCAACCGGGTTGTCAAGACAATGATAACACAACGGGCTAGTCAAGACCATCGCCATCGGGACCATCAGTTACCAGAAATTACTTTCGCAATTAACCCAGCCACACACGAGTCAACGAGACCGCCCACTCTCATCCGCCATCGACCACTTCGCACAAAAACTGGCGCCGACATTTTCCGGGGCTCACGTAACCACCGAATGGATTTCCCCCAACATCGCAAAGTTAGAAGACACCACAGGACAGAACAACAAAAGACTTTCTCTACGCACACACGTACAACATCTAAAAGAGTTCATACTCAGACCAGCGTCGGGGGAAAACAACACTAACCGGGGAAGTCAATACATTTATTTTGTTTTGTTTTGTTTTGTTTTGTTTGCCTTCACGTCCTTCTCGCCCTGTTTTATTTCTCTCTCTCATAAAACCGATTTATTTTTTTATGTTCGCCATGTCATTTCCCGCATTAATAATGTTTTTTTTGTTCTCTTTTCTCTTTTTCTTCCTTCCTCCTCTTCCCTCTTCCTCCTCCGTTTACTTCCTGCGACAACAGACACACCGACCAACCATGGAACGAAGGCGTACATAACTAATTCCGCCGGGCAAGGTAGCCGCCTTCTTAAGAAGCACCACAATGCCAAGGTTACAGCCACCGCCTCCACGATCTCCGCAATGATCAGCGTTCACCGAACCAGCACAGATCCCCAACACAAACTCTTTTTTTTTTGTTTTTGTAAAGTAAGGGGGGACTGTAACGTAGCGTTAAAATAATATATCTTACATATAAAACATTTGTAATATAAAATACATAAACACTTAAATCTTTAATATCTAATATTATTATATATTCCAAGCTGCAAGCATATTAGTATAAGTTAGACCTACATGCAATTATTCAATATTATTAAATATTCTAAGCTGCAAGCATATTAATATAAGTAAGACCTACATGCAAGCACAAGACAACGATAATAACAACAACGACAAAATAGTTATTTTTAGACACCAGCCAACAATAACAGCACCAAGAAAACCAGACATAATAGCGAAAGCTACAACAACGACAAAATACTTACTCGCAGACACCAGCCAACAAATAACCGCAACAACAACACCCTCACATACAATAGCCAAAGCTAAGACAACAACAACGAACGAAATATTAAAATACGGACACCAGCCAACAACAATAACAACAACAACAGAGTATGACCACGGCAGCCAGAATTACACTCAAGAAGCCCCAGACTATAGAATTCACAATTGGTTTCAATTGTAAGTAATATAAGAGTGCGCAACAGGCTCGATAGAACAACAATCTACTTCTAGGTAAGTGAGATTTGTTCACCTTCTGCTCTGCACGTAATACAGCCCGATTGCGCTGATTACGTTGCTAATAGCGTAATACGGCCCGATTGCGCCGATTACGCTAAATTTTGGTTGCACTCCACTAGAGTAACCAGCCAGTTTGCGCTGATTACTCTAGTTATACATTCTGCCGCCCTCTGCTGGCTTTATATATAGTCGATATAGAGTAGCCTAGCCGGATTGTGCTAGGTACTCTGGCATTCTGCCGCCCTCTGCTCTGCATGTAATACAGCCCGATTGCGCTGATTACGTTGCTAATAGCGTAATACGGCCCGATTGCGCCGATTACGCTAAATTTTGGTTGCACTCCACTAGAGTAACCAGCCAGTTTGCGCTGTTACTCTAGTTATACATTCTGCCGCCCTCTGCTCTGCATGGCTTTATATATAGTCGATATAGAGTAGCCTAGCCAGATTGTGCTAGGCACTCTGGCATTTTGCCCCCTCTGCTCTGCATGTAATACAGCCCGATTGCGCTGATTACGTTGCTAATAGCGTAATACAGCCAGATTGTGCTGATTACGCTAAATTTTGGTTGCGCTCCACTAGAGTAACCAGCCAGTTTGTGCTGATTACTCTAGTTATACATTCTGCCGCCCTCTGCTCTGCATGGCTTTATATATAATCGATATAGAGTAGCCTAGCCGGATTGTGCTCGGCACTCTGACATTCTGCCGCCCTCTGCTCTGCATGGCAAAGTCATCGTTGTATATAATTACTGTATATCAAGTGAACATGCTAAACATTGAATTCTTATACTAACGAACAATCTACTTCTAGGTCCAGTTACCAACAGATTACATTACCGCTTACTACCTGATTACCGAACCGATTACCACCTGGTTATCCACCGTTTAACAAACTGACATCCATCTGCTTACCAGCCTACTGCCACCTGATTACCAGTCGATTACCGAACCGATTACCATCTGGTTACCAGTCAATTACCGAACCGATTACCATCTGGTTACTACGCCAATTACCGACGACTACCGACTTCACACTCGCCTAACTCAATACCCACCCACAACTGTCTGAGACTGCTTTACCATCTTGTGCTGCAGAGATTTAAATAAGTATAATAAGGAATTAATACCTAAATAAGTATAATAAGGAATTAATACTTAAATAAAACAAGCTGTATTGTATTTAATATCAAAACTGCGTCTTTTATTTGACAAAGGTTAGTGGATCCCTTGTCTGATCCTGGATTGGCTGAGCTTACCTCAGCCTTTGAGAAAACCACCCTCACAGTGCTTTTGAAATAAAAACAATTTCTTATATAATATACATACTAAACATCTGCATGAATTCATTCATTCAATGAATGAACAACAATAATTCATGGCTACTTCTCGCTACCATGCGTACCCACCGACTATGAATGAATGCTCACGTATACAGCCACTAAAGTTGTTTGATTTCTGGTTATGCCTCGTTTGACGAAAGTCTGCTTACGTTCGTCTCATACAACAAACCGAAGCAATCTCACTTAAGCCACCGACGGTGAGAGCAGGTAAAGCAAGAGCCACCAAGCACGAATCGCAGAGAGTGACGATGAGCATTTCATTTGAAGTTCTCTCTATTCTACAAAAGTGCTGTAAACACAGAGACTAGCAAGAGATCATTCGAATTTTTCAATGAATTCGAGTTACCCGAGTAGATCGAAACAATTTGTTTACGAAAAAACACAAATATTCTGTACGCATGCTTGCCACAGAAGTAATGATAAACGGCTGGACCGATTGTGATGAAATTTTGTGTGTATGCTAAATTGTGTTCCTAAATGGTTTCTATTTGCAATTGGACCCGGTAGGTGGCGCTTGAATCGAGTTTTAGGGAATTATTTTTAAACGGCTTATATTGAAATTTTTTAAGTGTTTGTGTAGCTTTCTGAATAGTTTAGAATTATGTTTTACTTTTTGTTTTGTTCAGCTTATGTCGTATGTTATGTTATATATGTTTGAAAATGTGGTGAAATTTATGTATTAAGGTGGGACATAACATTCGCGGCAGAGAAAACAGACCTTTTCTTAAGAATTCATAACTCACTCAAAAACAAACATTTTTCCAAAATTATTTTTGTATAGAGCTACAAACTGGCGGCAGAGAAAAAAACGGGGCATCGTGGTTGCAGCGCTGGGAGTCGCAAAAATTGTCCGCTCTGGAAAAAAATTACTTTTTTAAATCTTAACAAAATTGGTTATCGTATGACAGGAGCTTTTTTAACATTTTTTTTTAATTTTTGGTGATGTTCCACGATGTTTTGAAAGTGTGTTTTTTCGAAAAAAATATTGACTTAAAAAATTCATAAAAAATCAAAAAAATTTAAAAAAAAGCTTGTGTCATACGATAGCGAATCAAGTTTAAAAGAATACCAAACAAAAAAAATTTTGTCAAAAAATGAACCCGCTAGTGCCGCAACCAGTACGAAAAACATGGTTTCGAGACAAACGCGTTCAAAGTTTGTGAACAAATAAAAAAAAGGTTGAAAAAGAAAACTTCGCTCTCACTAAAATACAAAATTATCGATTCGATTTCAAAAAAGGCCAATGTCATGTCCCCCTTATTATCATATCATCCCTATCATCCTTATCACCCCCCCCCCCCCTACTGTTATTATTAAATGATTTATTTAATATTTATGAAGTGGCGGCCGGTATCGTTCGTGCTTAGTGTAGCGAACGAATTCAAACCTCAACACGGGCTATAGTTTTTTCAATAAAAATAAAATGTTCTGTTTTGTCGTCACCTCTTTGGAAACCTCAGACAATATGTAATGCTATGTGAAGCTTCTAAGAACATGAAGTTTAGCCATTCGGAGTAGGACTAAAACATGTAGATTCAACTTTGGGTCAATTGTGTGCAAACATTTAACAACATAATTGATCATAAGAAGCTCAGTCAAAATTCTTCCAAGGACTTGAATGGCCAATTTGTTTGTTTTTTAAAAATACAAGATATTACAGAATTCAAAAATTGATTTGGCAGAATTTAATTTTACCCTTAACCTGAACATCGAACCAAAATTTGTAATACCTAGAAATAATTGAGTCCGGTATAGAAAAGTACATAAACTCTTGATCAGCATCATCTCGTGAGTCGAGCTATGTATATGAGTGTGTCCCAAATAATAAAAAATTTTTTTGCTCAACCTTTGTTTGAATGCTTATACTGTCAAGTATTTTTGAGAATTTTTTCAAATTTTTTGGAGGACGTTTAGAGGTCGCGCTAATCGGATTTTCCGTAAAAAACAGGTTTTTCTGAGATTTTTCGAATTTCAATCATAAGTAGGTCAATACAGATATCTTGTTAGTGTTCAAGTCATCATTTTGAAAGAAAAATGTCCAAACTTTACTTTACCGTACATAAATTAGAAGTTTTGGCTTTTTGTTTTGTAATCTGGATGTGGTACATTCAATTTTTTCGTGAAATTTTCGTAATTTTTTTTTAAAATGCTTCATAACTTTTCAAAACTCCATGAAAACAAATTAAAGTAATGATGCAGTTTGAAAAATAGTAAAATTCTTCGCAATTTAAAAAACAATACTTGATTTTACTCTTGCCGTTCCAGAGTAATAGCCATTAAAGCTGTGTTGCCATTTTTGAAAATAAAATGAAATATAAGTTTTTCGTATTTCTACAAACATATATAAAGACTTCACGAATTCTTATAAGGCATTGGTTTATTTTGGTTACTGGGCCTTATTTTTTTGGGTGATAATTAAGGAACCGGTCATTCAATCAAAAATCTAGGAGCTATTAATAGGGCTCACTGGATGATGAAAATTATATACTCGTTAAAAATATGCATTTTTCAAAACGAATGATCTAATATTATCTTAAATAATTGTTTAGTAAAAACACACAATTCAGATTTTCACTTTTATACTTAATTAATAAAACATAACTTCAATTGCAATGAAGAAGAAATTTTCGTCATTGAAATTGAAATCAAATATTTTCACAAGAAATTATTTTCCCAAATAAACATTTTTCTCTAATACATACACTCGCGCACAAAAAAAACGCCGACTTCTTATTTATTTCTGTTTTTGATTGTATTTTACTAATTATCTAATTTTAAGTGAAAATAACTTAATCTATGTACTTTTTAACTACTCTTAAAATGTATTGAAACGCTTAAATGCTCTTACTCGAATATTAAGATACCGAGCTGTTGCTGGATATTAAAAAAAAAACTAATTCAAGTTAAACAATTTTTGTGTTGTTATAGCATATATGTCGTTGCATGGAATATATGGCTTTAAGAATATGTTTTAAAATGAGTTTTAATTAAAGGTATGGCTATGTAAAAACGAAGCTCGGTGTTTTGTATTTTTTGAGCGCGAGTATATTATTTAGTTGGATAATACAAAAGTTATGGTCATAATAATTCGTCCACTCATTGCAATTAAATTTATATCATAAAGAGTAAGTTAGTAATGAGAGAGTAAGTATCATCAAAAGTAACTGTTTCAAAAGTCTCTATTGAATTTATTTTTTGTAATCGGCTAGCTTGTGTTTTGATTGTTAAGTGTTTCTTTGCATATTGTTTTTCTCAGCTTGGTTTCGTAACTTTACGATAGGGGCATTTCACGAAAAGCAGTACAAAATGTTTATTTTCGTGTATTGTTGGTTTTATGTATATTTGAGCGCTAGATATAGATTGTAATTTGAGTCTAAGATTTCAGTGTTGAGGCCACTAAATTAGGACTTTATAAAATAGGTTTAAGTATAAATTTAAATTTTTTTAAGGAATAATTTCTGTACCTGGATTCATTTATGTTTCTATCTAAATATGTATGAATGTATCTATTGAAATGTATGCATTTTTGTATGTGTAATCAAATTTAAAATTTTTTTTTTTTTCGTAATAAAAATAGCATTAAAATTTTGTAATCGTAAGAAATTAAATGAAATAAATAGTAGTATTTTAAAGAGGGAAGCATTTCAAAAGTAGCCCGTGCTACTGTAATATACATCACTCTCACGACTGGTTCCGTTGTTCAAACATCTTATTAGAATTTTTTCGCTGAAAAGTTTTGCGGTGCTGTATACTTGTGTCATTTGTGCAAATAAATTGTTAATTATAAATTGTAAAAATGGATGTAAGTATTTTGTTAAATTGTATATAAACCCAAAATTATATAATTAATTTTAAATACAGATAACATCAGACGAATCAATGTCATCGGAATTTTCATTGCCTGTGGAACGCAATTTACAGGAAATAAAAACAAAAATAATTTCAGGTGACTATAAAGTGACTGTAAAAAATGGAAAAAGCAAAGTTTGGGAGGTTTTTGGCAATGTTGAAAGAGGCGGAAGAATTATTGAAAATATTGTAGCATGCAAACATTGCAGTAATGCTTATAAATTTAATAATAGCACTTCTAACCTTGTGAAGCATAAGTGCTATAAAACTTTTAAGGATAATTTGGTGCAAAAACCTAAATCAGACGTGGACCACAACACGAAGGACCAGGTCATTAATGATACCACGGAGTGGGTAATTAAAAACTGCCGATCATTTAAAATGATTGAAGATGACGGCCTAAAAAAATTTGTTGAGGTGATTTTATCCGTAGGAGAAAAGTATGGATGTAACGTTGATGTTGACAAACTTCTACCGCACCCTACAACTATATCCAGAAATATAGATAGACTATATAACACTTCGTATGATTCGATTAAAGCGGAAATTCAGCAAGTTAATTGTAGCGGTTATGGTCTAACCTCAGACCTTTGGAGTGACAACTACCTGAAAATGTCTTACTTATCGCTAACAATACATTTTATAAGAAATGGCAAAATTGTAACAAAGCTTCTTGCATTAAAATCTATGGATTTTGAACCTTGCACAAGTAAGTATTTATACACGACTTATTAAAATATAAGATTATTGAAAATTCTGTTTCGGTTTTACCCTTCATATGGCGATGGTACTCACTTTGGCATTACATATTGTATCGTGTAAATTTCTTCCTACTCTTTATATTTATATGAGTTAACTTTATTTTCATATTTATATCTCAGCAATATGTTCTAGTTAAGACTTGAAGTTTGTAGTTTAATTTAAGCATAACATATGTTAATCATTTACAAAATTGTGTTCGTTTTCGCTTTTAGCTCCAGTTTAGAAGTTATAAGAAAATATTATTTTTATTATAAACTAGCAGATGTTACCCGGTGTTACTCGGGGTTGTGTCTCGAAAACAGAAAATGGGCGATTTTTAAAACTGCTCCCATTTTAACTTTTTTTAAATTATCAATTAAATTTTAAAATAATTTAAAATGATTGTTTTTTGGGGTTTTGCCCCTCCTTCCGTCGAAAATGTTTAGCCAAATTTCCATAAAACTGTACCTGCCGGATACGATTACAAAAAAATGATATCTTCAACGTCTCGATCTGACGTCTGGTTTCTGAGGAAAATGGTCCCCCAGTTTGAAAAGAGCCATTTCGTAAAAAATGCGTTTAAAGTTTTTCTTAGCATGCATTTAAAATGCATTTTTATCTCAAAAAAAATTCCAACTTTAAAAAGTCCTTTTGGCATCGATTCGATTTTGGATTGTCTTCGTTCGGTTTTAGTCGATACTGTTCGGTTGATTTTTGTTCTTTACATAGCTTCTGCTCATATTCGTTAAACTTTTTTTTACTCGTTAGTCTTTGGTTCTTGACTTCGCTTGCCTTCGGCGCATTCCTTGATTTTTGTCGAAAGAATTTTTAAAAACACAGGATCTTTTTCAGTAACAGATACAAATGCTTACCAAGTTTCATCAAAATCGGTTCATCCGTTTTGACGTGAATAAGCCAGACGTAGTTGCTTGAATAAAGCGCTCTCTCATGGAAGTTTTCTGAAATTTAAATAGCCTCAATTCTGTTGCAGGGTCAGGTTATTTCATGTATCAATTTTTAGTACAATCGGTCAAGTCATTTAGGAGTAATTGAGTCTTAACAAAACACTACTTAAAGCGCCCTCTTGCGAAAGTCTTTGGAATTTTTTATAGCCTATGTTATTTTCGGCGCAGTCGAACCTTCGTTCCAAATTTCATTGAAATCGGTCCAGGTGTTTAGGAGTTATTATAGAGTGCCACGCTAACATACTTCCGCCCACTTTTTTACACCCCCTATGTTCTTTCTCTCTATTAAACGTACTTGGTGTTCAAATTTCAGCTCAATCAGATAAACGGTGCGCGAGCCTATGCGGAACAGACAGACAGACAAGCAGACAGACAGACAGGAGGACAAACATTTGATTTTATATATAAGAAGATTATTTTATAACTACTTTTTCATAAAAAGTCCGCAAGTTTTCCAAAACATTAAAACAATTTTTTAAAAACTCGAAAGAAATAAATCGGGGACAGAAAATAACTGTTTTTTTTTAAATTTTAAGGGAAAAAATCATTATGTAAAAACCAAGGTACAAGAGTGCTGAATATACCAAAATATATGTTTAGCTCTTCACTAGTCAAATGAGATGAAGATTTGAATATATTAAGTTTTATTGTTTTACTCACAAAATAAAACTTATTGTTGAGTTTTATTTTTTCCCTCACATACAACTGTTATTTTTTAAGTTTTATTTTTTTACTCACAAAATAAAACTTATTTTTGAGTTCAATTTTTTCCTTGAAAATAGCAGTTATTTTTTAAGTCTATGTTTTGGCTCTCACAATTAAACTTATTTCCGAATTTTTTTTTTCCTTACAAAAAAAAATTATTTTGTAAGTTTTATTTTTTTCTTCATGAAATAAAACTTATTTTCGAGTTTTATATTTTCCCTCAAAAATAAAACTTATTTTTTAAGTTTTATTTTTTTGCTCTCAAAATAAAAATTAGTTCAGAGTTTTAAATTTTTCCTCACATATCTATATAATTAATAGGCTAAGGTTTTTTTGTGACTTCAACTCCTCCCAGACCAATGGACCGATTTTATCGATTCAGATGTCATTAAATCAGGCTTAGGCTGTATATGTGCAAACCACTTTTAAAAATTGTGATTTCACTTCAGGGGGTTCACAACCTTTTAAAACAGAAATAAAATTTTTGTACAAAAATCCGCTATTTAATCAATTTGAAATTTACTTTGGGATGACCTTATGAATTGGTCGAATTTGAATTTTTTTCAAAACTAAAAATTTTTAACCAAAATTATCTTTTATGCATTCCTCAAATGTGAATTGTCCGAAAAATGCAGTTCCAATATCAAAAATTCCACTTTCCGAGCAAACAACTCAGTCAAATTTCAACGGTTTTCAAAAAAAAATTTTTGTTGGGTTTTTTGGCGTTTTTTCATCGAAATGTGTTATAAATTGATGTTGTAGGTGTTCTGTAAGTATAGTTTATTAATTTCTGAAATATATCTTAGTATTATGTCTTAAATCTTTTTTTTACTGCGCTTTTTTTTTATTTAGTTATGTTTTATAGCTGGAAGAGTTAAGCTACGATGTTTTCGAATAGTGATTATGTTTGTCTCAGTAGTAATATAAGTGTAATTCCGTCTTCGTATTTTGACAGTTTCATTAAAAAATTTAGTGTCAGATCATACGTTTCAAGTCAAACCATTCATATAATGATATTTTATATCATTATTGAGACTGAATATATCGTTATTGAGTATAATCGCTTCTTGAATAGAATATCATATTTTAAACGTTTATAATGTTTCTAACACTTAATTTTTATTGAATTGCTCGAATTCGGGCAACAGGTTTACTAGTAAAAGTTATTGCTTAAGTTTTATTTTTTGCTTACATGGTAAGATTCTATGGAAAATATGCGGGGCCTGAGCTACAAGCTGCTGGACTTGTCACAGGTTGCGGATAGTGGACGGCCTCTAGATATAGAGGTTAACCACTTTTTGCGGTCCCGGAGTAGCGGGTGACCAGCTAAGGTGTGAAAGGGAGTTGTGTGTGAAACTATATATTCAGTTGCTACTATTTCCACACACGCGCCTTTTATTTCTGTTGCACTTATTGCTACACTTATTTTAGTTTTTTTTGTGAGAGGTTCATCACAATTCAATTAACATTTTGTCACTTCTTTATTGTATTCGGTTTTATGTTTTTCAATAAAATATCTTTTTAAATTTGAAACATAAGACTTCTCAAATATGTTCTTGCACAATTTGCAAATTGATTGCTGATCTATTTCATTAAATTCAAAAAAATTTCTTGCAACACAATCAGATTTACTACCCATTTCACAGAAGTGTTCCTCCCACATTGATTTTAAATTTCGAGTATGACAATAAGAAACACATTTCTTTTTGACGTTGACAAAATGCGCCAGGCTGAATACTTTTCTTTAATAACATTATAATACACCGTTTTTAGCCTATAGTTATTCGCCTATATTTTAAGGATAACTTAAGAACAGCTTTGAGTAGTAACATGCCGTTGCTTAGTACTCAGTTTTGAGAGTGAATATCGCTTCCAATTAAAACTTGCTTCTGTTAGTTCTACAAGATCACTTACTGTGTTTTTTTTCCAGGTAGATGAACACATACATGTTATCTTTTTTTAATATAAAAACTAAACTTAAAATATAACTTCTATCCGTGAGCGAAAAAATAAAACTCATAAATAACTTTAATATTCAGAGCCAAGAAATAAAACTTAAAATAAAACTTTTATTTGTCAGGAAAAAATAGAACTCAAAAAAAATCATTATTTTGCCAGGAAAATAATAAAACTTACAAAATAACTGTTGTTTGTAAGGAAAAATATAACACTCGATAATAAGTTTTATTTTGTGAGCACAAAAATTAAACTTAAAAAATAACTGTTATTTTCAAGGAAAAAAATTAAACTCAAAAATAACTATTATTTTGTGGGCAAAAAAAAACACAAGCAATAGCTATATATAACAGAGGGAAAATATAAAACTCAAAAATAATTTTAATTTTGTGAGCAAAACAAAAAAACTTAAAAGTTAACCGTTGTTACGAGCAGAAAAATATTAGTTGAAATAAAAATATTATTTTACGATTCTTTTAATAGAACTTATAACAGTTACGGTCCCTGAAATAAATATTTAAAGGGTGTTTAAAAATACGTACAATGCAACTTTTTGAATATTTTTCCGCTTTGCAGGCGGATATCTTCAAAACTACCAAAGATAATCTATTTTTGGATTCTGAAATTCAAATGGTTAATGGTTAACGAGCCAATCGAAATCAATCGTCTTCGTGATTTCAGCTTTGACGTTGCAATAGCGCAACGCATTTAGAGGTAAAATAATTCGAAAAAGACCCGAATTTCAGAAGTTTGCTTATAACTTAACTCGAGCTGAAGACAAAAAACGGACACTATGTTTTATAAATGCGTTAAAAAATCGTGAGAATTTTTTACCCATTTACCCTACAACTTTTCCATTGTTCTTCTGTGTTGTTTATGCTTTATAACAAATTAAATTAAAGTCTGAGAAGAAAATGTGATTACCACCGGGTTATATGAAGGGTATTCTTAACTTCCTTAAGCCTAAAGTAAATTCACTAAATTTTCTTATTAATTGCATCTATAATTTTTATAATACAATTCAATTTAGATGAAAGAATTCTTAACAAGGTAACTGCGACTTTAGGCGAATTTAATTGCAGCCTAGACAAGGCATTAATCGTAACCGATAGAGGTTCAAATATGAAAGCTGCATTTAGCGCAAAGGATCATATCTTCTGCATTAACCATCTCTTGCACAACATAGTTCAGAAGAGCATAAAAAATAACTTCGATGTAAATGAACTTTGCATAAAGTCAACAAAACTCGTGAAATATTTTAAGAAGTCCGGAGCCAATTCCCAGCTCACAACAACGCTCAAAAGTTTTTCACCAACGAGATGGAACACAATTTATTACTTGCTGAATTCAGTACAAAGCAATTGGATTGAAATTGGAAATATATTGCGCGAAAAGGATCAATTGCAGAGGATTAGTGGTATTAACCTAAACGTGCTAACTGCTACGATTAAACTGTTAAAAAGTTTTGAAGAAACGTCGAAAGAGCTCGAAGGTGAAAGTTACCCTACTCTGCACTTGACAATAGTTCACATTTATTTTTTAAAACGATTGTGCGGAATTAATGAAGACGACATAGAGTGCATTAAAGCCTTGAAGGAATCACTCGAGATAATGCTTAACGATGTTGTCATGCAAAATCTCACAATTTTCCACAAAATTGCATTATTTTTATTTCCGCCAACAAATAAATTGACACAGTTTTCAAATCCAGAAAAAAATTTAAAAAAAGAAAACTGCAAAAAGATGATGGAAAGTTTCATAGGTGTCCCCAACTCTAATGATCTTGAAAACACATCAATATCAGAGCCTTTAACAAACGAAAAGGAACTTCTGTTTTCAGGATTTCTTCAGGATTTTAGCGCTCCAAGCAATGTTGATAGAGTTCAAAATGAAATAACATTATATGAAAGTGTCAACGAAGTTATGTACAACAATTTTGACGTTCTTCAGTGGTGGGACTTTAATAAAATGAAATATCCGCTACTTTATAAACTAAGCTGCAAAATATTAGCAACTCCTGCAAGTAGCGCTTCATCAGAGCGAATATTTTCGAGCGCTACGAATTTACTTTCTGAGAAACGTTGCCTTATTGGGTCCAATCCTGTTTCGGTGGAAAAAATTATGTTTTTGCATTCAAACATGAAATAAACCTTATTATAAACTGCTAAATTGAGCTGATTACAGTTAAAAGGTTAGTTCAAACTAGTTTTCCTTTAGAAATCTTATATTTTTATTAATTTAAATAAATTAAAGATTCCAGATCAAGAACAAGCCCCAAAAAATCGTGACCATTTCATATTTCGGGTGCTTTACTGAATTACTGTTTTCGGGTGTATTTATTTATATTTTTTATAAAAAAAAATTAAAAAAATTTTTTGAGGGTTATTTGCAACAATTCGGTACTTAACGGTAGATTTACATGTTTTTTCATTGCTTTGTCCTGGTTGACTTAAACTTTTGTGGTTTCTTATCAAGAGTATTAAATATGAAAAAAAAAATTAAAATAAAAATAATATTAAAATAAATTAAAATAAAATAATATAAATAAAAATATTGTATTATAATATCACAAGAAAGTTATAAAATTTATGAATCCATACTTAATTCCTTAATAACGCAATGACAAAGTATTAGATGTTAGCTCAAAAGGAATACCTTGCAAAACATAATTTGAAAAAATATCCCTCTTTTAATAAAATAAACCGAACAAGTTATAAAAATACTTTTATTTTCTTAAGGGACTTTGTACCCATTAAAGATTCACTTACAGGTAAAATATAGGTAAGTTAAATTATATGCCACCAAAAAATATTTCTGTAAAGAAATCACTGCTTTAAAGAGTTTTTATAATACAAGGGTACTAGGGCGTGTAAAAGAGTGTAACGGTTAAATCGTACTTCAATGCAATGCAACTGATAAATAAACTTGAGAAAAATGCTTTCTGTAAAGATGAATACTTTTCTACTCCTCAAAAGTGTTCAACTTTTCTACATAGTAGAATAGCAGTAATATTATCTTTATCCGAGTTCTGGAAGGGTCTGTAAAAAGCACAGGGCTAAAGGGATTGACTAAAACTTTTTATCTTAATTTGGTTCTAGTTTGAGCTATAAAATACTATGTTTACACGCAAAGAAATTTTTCGTTTACCGCAACTGAAAAATTCACCAACTAAACTTCGTTTGCGAACTGTATTTGTCGCAAACGAATATTCAGTTGCCATCAACTTAAAAATATTCTTGCTTCAAACGAAAAAACATCGAACTTAATGAAATTTTATCATTGCTTTGGAAGTTCAAGTTGAGCCGAGCGTGCTGGCGTTCGAGTCTAGGAACCTGATTGACCTGGGTTCAATCAGCAACAGGAACACCAAATATTTTTTTTTAATTAATGTTTTTTAAGTAAAACTTATTTTGACGGTTATTTTTGACGAAGTAGTTAATGCAACAGAATTAGCATTTCAATAATTAAATTAAAATTTTTTGATGCTTACACAGCCAGGATTCGAAGCCACGTCTTCCGCATGACAGTCTAGCACTCTTCCTTGAGCTATTGTGAGATATTATGCACAATGAATTTTTTTAGATTACAAATGGGTGTGTCAGAAGAAATTAATTGAAAACTTAATGTTCATTTAAACTGAGGAGTGCGGTTACTTAAGCGATGTTTTACTACAACAAAGTTCCCTAATACAAATTAATAAAACGCGATTAATAGTAAAATAAATAGTAGTCCTTGATTGACTGCCATCATTACAATACTTCAATCTCATCTGAAATTTCACCAATATAATCAAACCACGCTTCAACACTTTGCTCTTAAAAAAACTAATAAATGTATAATTACATTTAAAGAAAATTTGAAAATTAAAAATTAAAGACATAATTTGGCATCACACAAAATCAAATCTTCAAAGTTTCGCTGGATCCATAAACAAAAAATAATGTTATTCAAAGTTAAAGTAAAAGTTGCTTAGGTTTTCCACAGTTCTTTTGTAGACAATGTTTGGTTTTTTGATTTTGTATAAACCATTACTACAGGAAACATGTTTTCTTTTCTTATATTTGTTACAACAGCTAAATAAGCTGCAAAATAACACCTTTTCTTGTATTAATTTCTGAGCCTTATACAAATTTTGATACTCTTTTCAAATGAAACTGTCTCTGATGCTCTATAAACTGTCGCTTTAGAATAAAACTTTTAAAAAATTTTATAGGCCCTTAATAACGATCGTTTAACCTTAAAGACCTTACAGTAAACTTAAATTGTGAACAAGTACCCTTAACAGATAATCTAAGTTTACGTAACATAGAATTTAGTTATTTCTTTCATGTGTTCCACGCGTCAAACACACAAAATCTGGAGTTTCTAGTCTTATTCTAGCCAAAGATATGACAAAAAAGCCAAAAATTTTGCATACAACTTATATGGCGATAAAAAACTTATAAATAAATAACTAATTTCTTTTTTTAGTTATGTTATTAACTAGTAGTAAGTTATTAATAGTGAGTTATTAACTAATATTAATTTTATTTTATAAATACTGAAACTAAAAATATATAAATAATTATTATAATTATTAAATTCAATTGAATTCTAAAAAGTGATAATAAATTATTATATCTATCATTTGTGTGACGAAAAAATGCATAGAAATACATTAAATAAGTTCTCACAAATTCTACGGTCTTTCTTTTAAAAATTTCTATAAAATAACTCGAGTTATTCGAATGATCCATTACAATTCATGTATTTTAACTTCGCTGAAGCTTCAACACGAACATGTCTCTTTCATACCATCGTTTTTCAGTACAACATTGATTCATTCCACACACCAATGACCAACGTATACCGAACTGTGCCTAATGTTGTTCGTGAATTGTCCAAATCGTGCGAGAATAACGAACTTGCTTCTCTCATGTTCCGCAGAATTCATGCCTCTTTTTCATTTGTTCTCTGCTTCTCACTGCGACAGAATTGAATGAGTTAATGTTGTCAGTATTGGTGAGTGTCTTATGGGTAGCTTTTTTTACATTCATGCAGATGTCTAATACATACCTATTTGTATCTTAGAAAAACTTCTGCAAAATTTCTTAATTTTATTTAAATTTAACTCAAAATACAGAGTTCAATAGCCCTTCTCATTGAAAATATTGCACGGTTTACAATATAAAGCACCCTGCAAAATATTTGGAACACCCTGTATGTCAGCGATTGCAACCAATTTTTACTTCCCTATAGCCAAATACTTTTGTAATTCATCTGTGAAATTTCGTTGCTCTATCTTCGTTTCTACCGAAGATATACAATGAAGTGACCCCTAGCAATGCGAAATCTTACACTGTGCGATGAAGTGTTTTAGCGATCCCGGCATGCGCTGCCACTTGTGGCTCATGAGCTTTTGATATAAGCGTTGACGTTAGACCTTCTGGGAACCACAACTTCCAAACCAGCTCTTCTACTTGGCCATCCTCTCGTTCAAATGTTGTTAGCTTGAAAAACATTCCACTGTCGATCTTTAAATCTTTCAACTTTTCTTTATTATTATTAATGCTTTCAATTAACTCCAGGTACTCCGGTAAAGAAAATTCTGTAGTCTCTTGATCTAGCAACTCTTCATCATTCAGCTCCGCTTCTTCAAGACCACATTGTCAGCGCCTTTACTGTGTTCAATTTGAATATCAAATGCCTGTAGTGGTGAACGTGGCATGCAGGTTAAGTGTGTGGCCTAGCATGCTTGGAGCCCGAGTTCGATCCCCAGTCGCGGCGAAAGTTTTTTTCAATAAAAATGTTTCTGATCGGTTACCACCTCTCTGCAGACAATGGCAAACCTCAGAGAGTAAATAATGCCATGTAAAGCTTCTTGAGAACATAAACTTTAGCCGTTCGGAGTCGGCATAAAACATGAAGGTCCAGTTATCGGTTGATTGTATGCGAATATTTAATTACACATACAACACAATTGATCATAAGAAGCTCGGTCAAAGTCCTTTCAAGGGCTGAAATGCCAATTTGTTTTTGCTTTTTTTTTTTAGTTGAAAAGACCATCGAGCAAGTCGTCCGCTCAAGTCTTTAAGTGACATTAGCCACTTCAGACTGGCCCGGTCTGTGACAACGGTTAAAAGCATCATTTCGACGTGCGGGCGAAATCTTTTAAAAGCAAACACCGTTGCCAAACGCTCTTTCTCCATCACACTATAATTGCACCGCGCCTATTCCTATGTCGGAAGCATCACATTTCACATAAAACCGCTTGCTGAAATCTGCATGCTTTAAAACGGGTGATGAAGTCAAAGCTTGGTTTTAGCTTATTGAACGCTTCATTAAGCATTTTTTTAGTGTATCGCTGAGTAGTGCCGATATTGCGGCGAAGTTTTGTATGAACCGCCTGTATCAACCAGCTGTTGCTAGAAAGCTGCGTACTTCTCTTGTTGATCAGGGAACTGGAATTCGTTTAGTGGCTGAACTTTTTCCGGATCTGTTTGTATTGCATCTCCGCCTACGATAAAACCGAAGTATAATATATAATAATAGCAAAAAAACATGTTGGCGCATGCTACAATTTCGTATTAAGACGCTGGCATACAGTGTTTCGTTGCTTACAAGTTGGAGAGAGAATATTATTTTGTGGATTTTTTTTCGTAGTTTTCGATGTTTAAGAAGTTACAGTTAAAGTTAAAAAAAAGTATTTCAGATATTTTGGACAATTGCGCGTGGCAGCTGCCATACAACTTAAACACATTTTGGGCTTTATCATAGAAATTAAATTAGCAACAATAACGAAATTAAAGGAAGATATATAATATGTGAAGAATGGTAGCTTTATGTTGTTGTTGCTCACTTGTTTATGTTGCTAACTTGTATGAAATAAAACACTGTTAGCCGGCGTCCTTAATACAAAAGTGTAGCATGCACCAACATGTTTTTTGCTTTTGTTCTGCAACGCTAACATTCGCTACATAAGGTAAGGTTTTTTGATCACGATCACAAAGCAAAACAAAGCAAATAATTTTTTTGATCAAACAGAACAACCTCTTCCATTTTATTCCGCTTTCTTTCTTCTGCATGGTTATGATTAAGCTTGTGTTTGAGTCGAAGAGCCAAATGCGGAATAGAGAGAGAAAAATGTTTGAGTGCGCGCGATTTTTATTCGGTACGTATAAGTAGTGTCCGACCGAAACCAAAATTTTGGCTGAAACCGAAACGGAAACCGAAATTCGGCCATTTTTGTAATATTCAGCCAGAACCGAAACTGAATGTCTACATGAAAATTTTTTTAAAAAACATTTTATATTAAAAATTTTTTGTTAAAGGCTTCCAAAAACATAACTGTTCAGGGCAGACACGTCCCATCCTCATGACGTATTAAAATATCATTAAGTTAGTGTATGTTTCAGAAGTACTGAAGCTTATAATTATGTTTAATCTTTAATTGTTACCAACTGTTTAATACTAAGCTGTAGTATTAAACCTTGCTGCTAGCCTTCCGCTTAAATGAGAGAAAAAGTTTCTAATGTTCTCTTCTATACAACCTCTCGTGCACGCAAGACGTACCTTCAGCAACGAAACATAAAACCAAGGCACAACTAAGTATTTAATAAAGCCTTAAGTAATAAATATTTTAAACCAATTTGTTTTCATTTCTTTCTTTTCCGTGATTTTTTATCGGCCAAGTTAAAACTCTAAGTTTTAACGTATACATTTGCTGGTCCTATCGAGCCGAATCACGGAATTCTGGGGTAAAGTATTTATTAAATTCTTTAAAGAATTTATGCATCTTAAGGCATAGTTCATCATCTAAACTAAGCACCACTAGCACCACGGGCAGCAGTTTGGCATTTTTTCATCAACTCATTCACATCTTCAAGTCAACAAGTTTTCGGACGGACTGCGCTTGGCAAATTCAACAGAAAAAGGTTAGTGGTTCTATTTGATATAAAAGTTATAGAGCATTTGGTATCTTGTAAATTAAATACCTTATTACGTTAAAAATTCACTAAAAATAACGTAATAAGCACAAATAAAACATAAAACAATTTTGATATAAGAACCAACAAGTTCTTATATAAAATATATAACATACATACTTCGTTTTATACAAAAACAAAAACATCAGGTCACCTTGACTTCTTTGTTCTAATCGCGGTATTTGCTTAAGGTCAAAGCAAAAACGAAAGTCAAGTTAAAGTTCCTGTATATGTGTGTGAGTGTATGCAAAATTAACGCACATATTTATTGTTTTAGTTTCTTAACTTAACTCTTCTTCTTAACTCTCTTAAATTTATCATTCATGTTTGTATGTGCGTATGCAGAAATGAACACACATATTATTTGTTACGCTCACCTCTGCTAAACATACATACTTTTTTAAGCTAGCTATAGCAATATATTGATGACTTTGGATGCTGCATAAAGTCAAACATAGTGAGAAACAAGAACAATAAAACTAATACAATACAGAAAAAAAACTAATACAAGTCAGGTTTCTGAAAGTGATACAAACCTTAGCATTCTCTGTTTTGATTTTCTTTACAACTTTGTTGGTAAAAATATTCTTGCGCTAGTATTTCAAACTCTCATAACATACTCTTTTTCTAAACGTGTTGTTGGAAATTCTTCGCATAGTTCTATAGGTTTGTTCAGCAACAAAAAATTGTTACAAATTGTTACCACTTATTGCAAGTTTTTACTAGTAAAACGTTCACGTACTCGAAAAACTTGCAACGAGAGAGGAAAACGAGAGCGTAAAAAAGTGAGAGAGAAAAAAGAAGTTGGAAGTTTCTGCAAAATTTCTACTTGCAAGAACTTGCAACTACTGAAAAAACTGTTTAAAAAAAAAAAAACAAGCTGTCAAAAATTTTTCTGTTGATTTCCTATTTAAATGGATGGAAAAAGAAACATTTATGATGCTGAGGGAAATGTAAGTATAAATGTTAATGTTGGTAGGATACAAGATATGATTTCAACAATTTATAACATTAAGTTACAGCAGCAGTTTTTTGCGGCTGAAATAAACTGTCAATTCGTTTGATCAGCTGTTGTTAACTTGCAAGTTTCTACTAGTTTTCTGTTCACGTACTTTTTCTGCTAATTTTCTCTTTGCACATATTTTTTCCTCAATTCTTCTTTTACTCTCTCCCTGCAAGTTTTAACAAGTAAAGTACGTGAACAGACCTTATATCTTAAAGATATTTTTGGCGCTACATAAACAAGTTCGTCTCATCGGTTCGGTTCGGTTGTTTTTTTATCAATTATGACGTAGCTCGATATTTTTATTCGATTTTGTGATCAAATTGTCGAATTTGATGCAAGTTTTGCTGAGGTCGGTTCAACTGATCAAAATAAGTTTTCCTTAGAAGTTTTTCGAGAAGAACTTTGTGATATTTGGCTTAGAACTAAAAATTCATATGAGAGATGCTTGCGATATATTGAGGAGCAAGAAAACTCCGATGATGTTGAAGTAATTAAAGCCAAATATACAACTACTTTTAGAACTCATGTTTTTTGTCTTTCAAAAATTAATGAACTTTTACATCAGCAGCCCTTGTCTGCTCCAAATCCATCCACCTTGACACTTCCTGCGAAACAGGAAGTATTAAACAATCTTCGTTTACCACCTTGTGACATGGAAGTGTTTCAAGCAAACTATCTGTACTGGCCAACATTCAGAGATATGTTTACCGCGCTTTATATCAATAATTCCAGGCTAAGTGATGTGGAGAGACTATATCATCTTAGGAATAAAACGAGCGGAGATGCTAAAGAAATAGTCCAAAAATCACCTTTAACAAATGGTGGCTTCTTACTCGCTTGGCAGAATCTTAGAGATACTTACGAGAATAAACGCATTCTTGTTAATAATCAATTAAAATTGCTTTTCGGTCTGCCTGTGGTATCAACGGAAAATGCTGCAGCGCTTAAGAACCTACAAAGAGGTATTAACAATTGTCTGTCTGTTCTTAAATTGTATGATATTAACACATTGTCATGGGACCCAATTTTGATTTTTCTTTGTTGACAAAGACTACCTGATAGTACTTTAGCATTGTGGGAGCAGAGCTTAAAGGAAAACCGTTATTCCTAAATGGAGCGTTTTAGACGAATTTCTAACTGATCGTCAACAAATTCTGGATTCGATTTTGGATATCAAAGGTAATTCTTCTTCGAAAGCTCACACAAAGGCTCCGAATGTATCTCAAGGTCAAACAATTAACAAGAAACTTAATTCATATGATACGAATATTTCAGTCTCCAGTTGTATTCTTTGTCCGAAGCAACAACATTTTTTGCGCTCTTGTCCTAAATTCTTAAAACTATCTATCACTGATAGATATTCATCTATTAAAAAATTCAATTGTTGCCTAAATTGTTTAACTAAAAACCATTCTGTAAAAGAATGCCGAAGTATTTTTAGTTGTTCAGTCTATAAGAAAAGGCATCATACACTTTTACATAGAAATAACTTCGATGATACGCCTGCAACTTCAAGTGCTCATCATTCACTCGGAACTTCTGGTAACCATAAAGAACCTGAAATAGTCTTGCAATCATTTCATCAGGTACAGTCCACTTCACACAGCTCTTGTTCACCCCATAAGCAATTCTACTCTCCTTCTCGTAGTGGGAACGTTATTCTTGGAACGGCCACTGTTCTCATTTGTCACTTAGGCGTCTCATATACAGCTCGTGCTTTGATCGATTCTGCTTCAGAAGCATCGTTTATTTCTGAACGGCTTCAAAAGATGCTTAAACTTCCTTCTGTTCGTACTCAAGCAAAAATTTCTGGTGTCAATCAAAAGACATCTGCGAATCCTTCGCAACTATGTTCATTTGTCTTGGGTTCTTCTATCGATTCAAATTTGAATATTGATTCTACAGCTCTGGTGCTTCCTCAGATTACTAGCAATCTTCCTTCTGTTTCTATAGATTTTTCTGTTGAGCATATGCCCAATGTTCCATTAGCTGATGCTAATTTTCTTAAAAATGGACCCGTCGACGTCTTAATTGGTGGGGATCTATATCCTTTTATAATGCTGGACGGTGTCAAACGAAACTTTCTGGGTGGACTTATTGCCCAAGAAACAGTATTTGGGTGGATATTCACTGGATCTTTATGTACTACCAATGTATCTTGTTTTACAACAAAAGTTACTTATCCTGACGAAATGTCGATGGATAAGCAAATAAAACGCTTCTGGGAATTATAAGAGGTTCCAAAGAAAAAATTCACTACAGAAGCAGATAAATTATGTCGCACACTAAATACAAAACAGTCACAACTTAAAAAACATGACTTTCCAGGAGAAGCGAAAAATAAAACCCTCTGGTTGAAACTGCAGAAGAAAAGCAATTTTCATTTAAACACACAAACTTCATTCTTCCAGTTTATAAAGAAAATAATGAAAAAAATAGTGAGATATGTGTTTTGTAAATTGATTTATAACAAAAAATCTATATAAAAAAATTTTGAGTTGTGACTGTTTTGTATTGAGTGTGCGATGTGAGCAGAATTTTATTAAAACTATTAGCAGGAATGGTGAAGGTAGATACATTGTTTCATTGCCCTTCAAAGAAAATTTTCAATCTGAGATAAAACTTGGATCTTCTCGACACATTGCATATAAGCAATTTCTTCGAAACGAAACTTCTTTACTAAAAAAGCCTCAACTTAAATCAGCATATGACAACGTCGTAAATGAATACCTTCATCTCAACCATATGGAAAAAGTCGAGATTCCAAATTTTAACCACTTTTCAAATCATTGCTATCTTCCACATCACGCTGTTATTAAATCTGACAGTCGCACGACAGCTCTTCGAGTTGTATTCAATGCATCTAGCTCTACACCGAAGGGCTACAGTCTTAACGATGTACTTCATGTAGGCCCAGTCTTGCAAGCTGATTTAACATTTCTAATGTTACGATGGAGATTCTATAGATATGTTTTTAATAGCGATATTCAAAAAATGTATCGACAAATACTTGTCCATCCATTACATCGACCCTTTCAAAGAATTCTCTGTCGAAAATCTCCTGATACCGAAGTATCTGATTTTGAGCTTAAAACTGTAACATTTGGTGTCAATTGCGCTTCTTTTCTAGCAATTCGCACTTTTTTACAGCTAGCTTCTGATGTTCAAGACATTTTTCCTTTGGCAGCCTTTATTCTCAAAAGTTGTATGTATGTAGATGATGTTTTAGCTGGAGCATATGATGTACCCACGGCTCTAAAGGCTAGAGATGAGCTTATCAGCGCGCTAAAGTCTGCTGGATTTTCTCTTCAGAAATGGACCGCAAATCAAAGGGAAATTTTAGAAAATCTTCCCAAAGAACATTTACTGGACACCGAATTCCTGGACTTTGATGAGACAAGCAATGCAAAGGCTTTGGGAGTTCGTTGGAATGCGCGGAATGACTATTTTTATTTCAGTAAAATACCTATTAGCAGTAGCAAACTTTTCACGAAAAGGGATATCTTGTCTGCAACGGCGAGGCTTTTTGATCCTGCTGGTTGGTTAGCACCAATAATTGTGGTGGCTAAAATCATCATGCAACAAGTTTGGCTTGACCAAACAGGGTGGGATGAGGTTGTGTCCTCTTCAACTTTAGTAAAATGGGAAAAGTTTGTGGATAGCTACCCATTCATAGACCAAATAAAAATAAATCGGTGGATAGCTTACACACCAGATAGCTTAGTTCAAATTCATGCCTTTTCCGACGCCTCGGAAAAAGCATACGCTGCGGCCGTCTATATTCGAATCAATAATGAATCAAATATATCGCACACCTTCTTCAAAACAGACACAACTCAAAATTTTTCAATTTTGACTTTTTAATATAAACCAATTCGTAATGCTCATCTCCATCGACTGTTAAAATTTTGTTTTAATCTGATTGCTCTTTTATTTTTAAAAAATCATTTTGTGTCCCTCTTTTGTATGAAGTTGCTTTGAAAAAGAAATAGATTTTTGCCTCTACTGAAAATTTTAAAATTTTGAGTTGTGTCACTTTTGAAGATCGTGTGCGATATCTACTTTCTTGCTCATGGCCGAAACAAAGGTTGCTCCAGTGAAAAGCGTTTCATTGCCTCGGTTAGAACTTTGTGGAGCTCTTCTTCTTGCTGAAATGCTTGATTCAATTTTAGCTGAATTAACCATAAAAATTGAAAATATATTTTGTTGGACTGATTCAACTATCGTTCTTTCTTGACTTCAAAAACCGCCTAGTAGTTGGACTTGTTTTGTGGCAAATCGAATTTCGAAAATTCAGGAAAAAGTTAATAGTGAAAAATGGCAACACATTGTGATAGTCATGATAACCCTGCTGATCTCGGAAGACGTGGTACTTCTCCTCAAGAATTGTCTAATAACAATTTATGGTGGCATGGTCCGTGTTGGTTGAAGTATGATCGTTCTTTATGGCGTCATTCTCAAAATTGTATAGCTGTAACAACCTTAGAAATGAGAGCAGTAAAAACTCATGCTTGCTTCTTTTCTAATTATGAGGATATACATTTTTCTTCACTGCCTAGGGCATATCGTGTCTTAGCGTACGTTTTTCGATTTTTCTACAAAACGCATAACAAGTCCAGAAACCAATATTCGTTTAATTCTTTAACGATAAATGGGACTGAAATTTCAAATATCAAAACTCGTTTGATAACACTGAACAACAAAATCAAATTTTTTCCAAAATAACAAGGTTCCGCCAACGGATTCTGATAGAGGGGACAAAAATAAAATACACGTGTATCGGCGTTTTCAAAGTTTACGTCTGAGTCTTTTTTTAGGGGGGATGTAAATTTCCCCCTTTTTGAACATTCACATAATTAATAGGCATACGAAATCATGTTATCCTTTCATTTGGGGTATAAGATAGGTTCTAAGGATTTATGTAAAATACTATGGGCAACATTTTTGTGGAACATTTAATCCCTCTAACTTCTCAATTTGTGGGTCTTTTTTGACCCATTTGTGATAAGTAGGGCTCGAAAAAATATGCATTTGCATATTGCATGCATTTTTGCATATTTCGCGGTTTTTCGGGGTTGCATGCATTTTTTAGTAATTTGAGCATTTTTTGACAATTTCTCTTCAGTTTCAACGTTTAATTGCTTAATATTATTTTTCAAACAAAGAAGGACTTTTTTGAAAGAAGTAAAGAACATTTTTGACAAACTACGCGTTGCCGAAACATGTTTCATACCGTCTGAACAGAGATTAAGAAGTTTATCTGTTGGCACAATCGATAGTTTTTATTCGCAATTAGCGTTGCCATAAGAATAAAGGCGAAAACAATCCCGCATTGCGTGACATGCGATAGCATGGAGAAAATTGTTCTATTTAATTTTTTATTATTATTATTTTCCACAAATAATAGTGGTTTATTTTTTTGTAAAACAAATAATAAATTAAATTCCAGCTCAGCGAGTAAATAACGCAATTTTTCAAACAATGGAAATCTAAATTCTATTGAACGCTATGCCATGCTATGCTATGCTAATTTTTCACTGTTATCTTTTAAACATTTTTATGAATTTTGATTTCTATTTAACAGTGCGTGACTGTTTTCACCTTAAGAATAAACTGAATTGTACCAAATAACTGCTACGTTATTACGTTATTATTTTTTGTTACTTAGAAAATGCATTGAGTGGCAGCACTATTCGCAATATTAAGTAACTCAACACAGAATGAGTTGAGAATGAGAACACTACCCAATTTGAGTTTGAATAGACATTGAATTGTGAAAATTACAAATGACTAGTCTCGAAGGGTTTTTCAATGGAAAACCCATCAAAATTCCCATATTATTTAGAATTTGTTGAGCATTTTTCCATGCATATTTTAACATTATTTCGTGCATTTTTGCATGCATTTTTTGAAAAATTTTGTGCATGTTTTTTCGAGCCCTAGTGATAAGGGACAAAAAAGACCCATTAAACAGGGATATAACGGGTTAAAATGTTTTACAAAAATATTTAAAAACATGCAATAACAATAGAGTTCAGCTACTACAGCTTTTTCGCACTTTCTCAGCATTAACCCATTTAAAACCACGACCCATAGCATAAAAGAAATTTTATGTTAAGGATTCCAGTGGCTGAAAACAAGTTAATGTGGAAAAAATTTACCATCCAAAGTTTGGATTGGGCTCAGGTACAACACAGGACATAACTACTAACCATGCATACAAAGATCTATAATTACATAATCTCTTTTAGTCTACTTTTGAGTTGACCTTTTGACAAGTTAACATCAAAAACGCTACAGTTGTTAACAAAGGTACTCATGCGGTTTAAAGGAGCAGTTAACATATAGTTCGTTCTACTAAAAGGTACATAAATTAAGTTGTTTGCGTTTCTGCTGCTTCTACGGTTAGTGTAAAAATTAATAAGAGAAAAGAGTTCTGGAGAATCAAATACACCGGTTATTAGTTGGTGTAAATAAACGATATCTGCAGACCTCCTTCGCTCACTTAGTGACTGCAATCTTAATAGTTTGAAACGATTCTCATAAGGAGGAAGGTTTAAAATGTCAGTTCCACTTAAGCCCCCCAGAGCAAACCGAACAAAACGTTTTTGAATCCTCTCTATTCGTTCAACATGCATATTATAACTTGTGGACCAGACTTGACTTGCGTACTCCAAGTGAGGACGCACTATTGTATAATACAACGTTGTAGTTGTGATCATGCTATTGAATTCTTTGGCCCAGCGAACGATAACTTAGGATCCATGCATATACCAAGGTCTTTGACTGCATCTACACGACTTAAAGCAGTATCTTTTATATTGTAATTAAATAATAAATTATTCTTTTTTCGCGAAAAGGTCATAGTTTGGCATTTACTAGGATTGAGAAACATATTATTTTAAGAACACCAAACTTCAAAGGATTTCAGATCAGCCTGGAGTTGGTTGGAATCATCTTTAGTATTTATTTTTCTGCATATTTTCATATCGTCTGCATAAATCAGAAGACGAGAGTGTTCACTGACGTGTGTGACGTCATTAATTGCTAAAATAAACAGAAGTGGACCAAGATGGTTACCCTGAGGTACACCTGATTCAGCAATAAATTCTGCAGACAACACCCCTCGGAATCGTATTTGATAAGATCGCTCAGTCAAATACGATTTTATCCAGCATACAAAATATTGTGGAAATCCCATTAATTTAAGTTTGAATAAAATTAAGTCATGAGGTAATTTATCAAATGCCTTACTGAAGTCAGTATAAATACAGTCGACCTGGTTACCAGATTCCATTGAATTTAAGCAGAATGTTGTAAAATCAAGAAGATTAGACACTGTGGATCTTCCATTAACAAAACCATGCTGACGAGTTGTTATGACTTCTCCACAATGAATTTTAACACGATCGTACACAATTCGCTCAAAAAGTTTGGGAATCGACGAAAGCTTAGCGATGGGCCTATAATTATTAACATCATTCCTGCAACCTTTTTTATATATAGGATTTATAAATGATTTTTTCCAAAAAACTGGAAAATAACTTTCTGTAATTGGTTTATTAAATAATAAAGCAAGTGGTTGACACAAAATGGAACCGCATTGAGTTCACACTGCGGCAGGAATTCCATCGGGTCCGGCGCCAAAGTCCTCATCAATTGTCCCCATATACTTTAAAATATCCTCGGAGGTAAAGGATATAGACTCCAAAGAGACCCTTGGTGAAGAGTTCATGTACTCAAAGTAACCTTCATCAGAATTAAACGAATCTGAACAAAAAGATTCCTTGAAAAGATTGGCAAAAAGGCCACAAATTATAGAAGGATCATCCGTAAATCCGTCAAGAGTTTTGAAGGATGAAGGAAATCCATCAGATTTTTTCTTAGTATTTATGAACCCCCAAAATTTCTTTGGATCTGACAATATTCTCAACTTAATATTGTCTAAATATTCATTATACAAAAGAGCTGAAAGGTTTTGAAATTCCAGAAACAAGCTTTTGTAGATTTCTAGGTCATTTGAGTCCAAACTACAGACGTATCTCTTCCAAGCCCTATTCCTGTTATTGCGAAGTGTTTTCAACTCCTTTGTGTACCAAGGGTATGCAGGTTTTATCGCAAATTTGAGGCTATAAGGTACGGACTGAGAAATTACAGCAAAGAGTTCTAAATAAAAAAAATAAATGGAATCATCAAGATTATGTCCATTAATATATTCTAAAATTACGTTAAGTTTATTGTTAAGTAAATGACTCAACCTCAAAAAGTCAGCTTTTTTGAAATTGAATTCATAAACTTTATCCCTTGAACTAGAATTAACTATATTCTCTCTATCCGATTTATACCAAATACTCAATGGTGGATGATATACATCAATAGTAGTTGAAAAAAATGTATCATCGTCAGAAGAATGCCATTTTAAGTTGGGCAGATTAAAATCGCCCAACAATAAAATGTCGTCATTAACGTCAAGAATATTAAGAATATAGTCTAGACAATCTGCCAGACTTGTATATAATTCTGTACTACTATTTTGAGAAACATATGCATTAATTATGTGTACATTTGAGCTACAATGTATAACCTTAACGCATATTAGTTCAATATTAGAAGCGCAGGGTATATCAACAAAGGAACTGACAAAGCAAGAACACCACCACCAACAGAAGAAATATTGCTGGAGTATCTGTCCTTTCTAAATACTTGGGAACTATTGTCAAACAATTCCAAGTCAGCAATGCTTTCATTCAACCACGTTTCAGTAAACGCGATAATGTCCTCAGAACAATTCTGAGTAGAAAGAAATAAGTCTCGCGTTTTGGAGCGCAATCCCCTTACATTTTGATAGTAAAGGGATAGCCTATTTAGTTTTTTTGGTTCCGACGAGCTTTATTATTTGAGCTCCTTGACTTATTTTTAGGTATAAATTCTGAAACGAGGATATTATCGGCCCACATATTAGAATTGAGAACAGTTGAAAAATCTTCGGCTGCAACTGAGAGAATAAATGAGGCGTGAGTGGGCTTATTGCCAATTTTCTTACATGAGCGGAAAGCATTTTGGGATATCAACCTACATTGTTCGACAAACGTCAGAATATTATTAGTTGATGTGTCGGGTTGTAACCTTGAAATAAAAATGTTCTTTGTCCTCGAAACTGCTCTTAGAGTGGTTAGCTCAGTTGAAGATTGAACGGATGGCGTACCAACCAAGGTATTAGCGATAGAATGTTCTGAAATTTCAGACACAACACTATCACTAGGTGCAGAAATAACTAACACTTTAGGTAATGGGGCAGTCAACTGAGGTACTGCATTAATAATATTATTATTAACATTATTATTTTCATTATCATTTTCTTTATCTTTATCATCATTAATATTATTATTATTATCATTATTATTGTTATTATTATTATCATTATTATTGTTAACAATGTTAATTTTATGAATATTATTCTTTTTATTGTAATCATTTTTGTTATTATTATTATTATTATTGTTATTAATATTATAACTATTAAAAAAAAAAAACAAAATTGGCCATTTCAGCCCTTGAAAGGACTTTGACCTAGCTTCTTATGATCAATTGTGTTGTGTGTGTTTTTAAATGTTTGCACACAATTGACCGAGAACTGGACCTACATGTTTTATGCCGACTCCGAACGGCTAAAGTTCATGTTCTCAAGAAGCTTTACATGGCATTATTTACTCTCTGAGGTTTGCCATTGTCTGCAGAGAGGTGGTGACCGATCAGAAAAATTTTTTATTGAAAAAACTTTTCGCCGCGGCTGGGGATCGAACCCGGGCTCCGAGCATGCTAAGCCACACACTTAACCTGCATGCCACGGTCACCACCATTATAACTTTTAGTCGAGATTAAATTAGATCCATGTGACGAGGAGGTGGGAACTAAAACTCGCTTAGCCTGGGGACTAGACGATACACTATGATTGGCACGTTTGCGCTTATTGTTTTTCCTCTTATTTTTAGAGTTATTTTTTGCTTTCCGTAGTTAGGACTTCATTTGAGGATACGTTGGGAGAGACGAGAGTTTCAGTCTCAGTCAAAAGAAGGTTAGCCCGAATTGGCGAAAAAATTTCATCCGTGGTACTATTGCAATTGTCAGCACTTATTTCGCTTAATGACGTCAGAATAAATTTAAAATTATTATTAAGCAAATTAAGGCTATCCCCAAAGAGCTTTATTTTTGAATATAACTCTGCTGGGGAGACGACCGTGCACGTAGGACAGTACCAACGAAGTCCTGAGTGTACCGAAAGTAAATCATGTACACATGAGTTAGAAATATTAGCACACGAAGTCTGAAACATTTGCTCGTATGGGCCAGAACAATGAAACATTGTGTTTAAAATGTTCTGACTTCTGCATTGCCCATTTAATGAGCAAGCAGCGAAATTTTCGACTTGAAAATAAGTCATGTTTAAAAATTTAAATTAAAGGAGCAGATTTGTTTCAAAAGTGTCGCAAAGGGTTAAGTAGACAAAATTAAATACACAGAGCGCACAGTTATGTACTAGCAACAAATAACACTGACACTGACTAACAGGTACGGACACCGCACAAAGAAGAATGCGAAAAATAACAAATCAAGCACAATTTATACACAAAAATAGCACGCGAACTATGTTTATTAGTAATTTAAATAAAATTAAAATTAAAATAAACACGATATTAAAACAAAAACAAAACCACTTCAATACAAAATTACTGCAACAAGTAGCTCACTATATAGACTGCAACAACACTTACGTTTAACAATTTTATTTAATCACAATAACAACAACAATAACAATAACAACACCACAAAACCAAACGTTAATATAACTAAACAACCGACAACGACAAAGGGACGAGATCAACTGAATATTTACCATAAAATTCTATTATAAGTCTCTATTATAAGTCTATTATAATACATCAAAGCTCAAAAATCAACTTGAACGCCAGAATTAAGTGAAAACTTACAATGTGTTCAAGGGTTAATTTCGTACCTACTTATTCAGAGTTGGTTCAAAAAGTCCCACAAAACTCAGTGTTAGGGCATTAGTTTCTATTAAAGAAATTTTTTGCATAAAATTTCACTAAAAATCACCATACAAAAGAGAACTCTTCATATAATATTTATACGTAAAAAGAAGAGAGCAAATTTGGTAATTTTTCCACTAATGCACTAATTTGGCGCATAAAACAGCAATAACAACGAACCTTACAAGCTGCACTTTGGCTGATATGATCCGTTACGTTCCAACAAAAAACTATGAAAATAAAATCAAAACAAAAATTAAAAACAATTCCCTCCCCCGCTCTACATTGTTTTTTTCTGTACCGAAGTGTGTTAATAGCTGCATTCGATTCGTGTCACTTGTTATTGTGTTAACACAACTTTTGGCGTTTTTTAAAAAATCGCAGATATTCAAGCAAAGACTAAGTGATTTATAACATAAAAATAACATTAAGTTTAAGTAAAAAAATTAAATTGATTTGTGTAGTTTTGAGGTTTCTGAGCACTGAATAATGAATTTTAAGTTTTAGTGAGAATTTGTATTCTGCGCATAGAGTTAAGTTTTTCAATAGCAAAGTAGAAGATATCTACAGAAGATATTTTGAACTGGAAGTTTTTGCTGATGAACGGTGGATGCCAAAACATTGCTGTCACAATTGCTACAACGGCTTAATACTGTGGTCTAAAGGTACTTTAATTTTTGGTTTTAGTAATAACACTGAAGTAGTATTTGTGAATTGTCGCTGTAGTTCAACGAAATTCAATGCAGTTTGGTAATCCCATGCGCATGCTGGACCCAGGCAAGCATGACGATGGCACCTGCTATGTGTGCCAAAATAACAAAATATTAAATTTAAATAGGAATATTCGAAAGAACTTTGTGTATAAATCAGTACCATCAGCCTTGCTACCAGTGCCACATTCTGATGAACTCCCAGTACCTGTGCTAAACCTTCGAAGTTCTAGTGAACATCTCTATGCTACTACATGCACTCAAACAGAAAACTGCGATTTCGCAAGCAGTGATTACTCTGGAAATGAAGCAGCCCCAAGCCCAATTTTAATGTTGCAAGATCATTTAAATGCATTGGTACGCAAGCTGAACCTGAAAGTCTAAAAGCTGTCCTTCTCTATTTCGATAATTCCAAGAATCCTACTCCAATTGCGTATGGAATTAACATGAAGGAAAGTTATAATTCCATAAAATTTACATTAGATGCGGTAAAATATGGACGCACCAGGAGAGGATCTTTTGTGACTTAAAAGTAGTCAGTATTCTCTCGGGTATGCAGGCTGGATACGTAAAACATGGATGCCTTTTATGCAAATGGGATAGCAGATGGATAGGCAACCAATATTCAAAAAAACAACGGTAGACAAGAGCTGAAGGTACATTAGACGAGTACAACATCATGCATCCTTCGTTGGTACCAACAGAAAAAATTCTTTTACCACCATTGCATATAAAAACTTTTGTGGTAAAAAACTTTATTAAATGTTTGAACAGAAATGAATCGACATTCAATTTTTTGAAAACATTATTTCCAAAACTTAGCGAAGCAAAGATAAAAAAAAGGAATGAATGCTTTAAGCTTTCATTTTTGTCATTTTTTTAATACCAAATAAATTTAAAAACATTTATCTTTTATTATAACTGGTGTTTTTGTTGGCCCTGATATAAGGAAGCTCATGCAAAATGCTGAGTTTGACCAAATGCTCTCACCAATTGAGCTTGCCGCATCGAAAAGCATTAAAGATATAATTAACAGTTTCTTGGGCAAAAATCGTTCCCCAACTGCTCGAATATACGTCGAAAACATGCTAAGTTCTTTTGAAGAACTAGGTGTTCATATGTCAACAAAAATTCATTTTTAGAATTCTCATATGGATTACTTCGAGCATCAGCTGGCAACAGAATCTGATGAACATGGTGAACGATTTCATCAGACATGAGCACCTATTGAAGAACGCTATAAACGCAAGAGTATTCACTCTCTCATAGCTGAAATATGCTGGACATTGTTTGATAACGGCATAGAATTGTGTAGAGCTAAAAGAACAATGTAATAAATAAATGCTTCTTCAAATACACAACTACACCAATTTCAATGTAGAGCTTTCTTTTGTTTGGTGATTTTTAGTAAAATTTTATGCAAAAAATTTCTTTAATAGAAACTAATGCCCTAACACTGAGTTTTGTGGGACTTTTTGAACCAACTCTGAATAAGTACGAAATTAACTCTTGAACACATTGTAAGTTTTCACTTAATTCAGGCGTTCAAGTTGATTTTTGAGCTTTGATGTATTCAGAAACTTATAGTAGAATTTTATGGCAAATATTTTTGTAAAACATTCTAACCCGTTATATCCCTGTTTAATGGGTCTTTTTTGTCCCTTATCACAAATGGGTCAAAAAAGACCCACAAATTGAGAAGTTAGAGGGTTGAAACGTTCCACAAAAATGTTGCCCATAGTATTTTACATAAATCCTTAGAACCTATCTTATATCCCAAATGAAAGGATAACATGATTTCGTATGCCGATTAATTATGAGAATGTTCAAAAAGGGGGAAATTTACATCCCCCCTAAAATAAGACTAAGACGTAAACTTTTAAAACGCCGATATACGTGTATTTTTTTTTTGTCCCCTCTATCAGAATCCGTTGGCGGAACCTTGTTATTTTTTTTTGTGTTGAACAGTGTAATCATTTGTCAGGAGGTACACTTCGCAGATGAGTATCAAAATATATGCAATAATTCTCCCATTAGCTCGAAGAGTACAATACTTACACTCAATCCATATATAGATTCCAAAGGTATTTTGCGAGTAAATGGGTGACTCACTAATTCACCTCTTCTTTCATTTAACGAAAAGCATCCTATTCTCATACCATATAATTGCAGATTAACAGAACTTCTCGTACAGTTTGTGCACCAAATATCACTACATGGGGCAAATTCTCTCATGCTTCGCTTAATTCGACAACAATATTGGATTCCAAAGGCCAAAAATCTTGTTAAAGCCGTTATTCATAAATGTAAAATTTTTGTCTTAGCAAAGAAAAAACAGCAATCTCAAATTATGGCCGCACTTCCAGTAGAACGCGCCATTCTCTCAAGGCCCTTTGAAACTACAGGCATAGACTTTGCTGGTCCGTTTGATGTAAAAAATTACACTGGACTTGCGTGTCTGATAACCAAAGGATGTGTTTGTATTTTTATTTGTTTTTCGACAAAGGCTATCCATCTAGAAGCGACAAGCGATCTGTCAGCAACTACATTTCTTGCAGCCTTTGCAAGGTTCGCATCTAGACGAGGATGTTCTAAAAAGCTTTTCTCTGATAATGGTACGAATTTTGTTGGGGCATCCAAAACAATAAAAAGAGATTTTCATGATTTCATTAAGTCATCCCAAGATAAAATTTACTCCAATTACAGTGACCAAGATATAATTTTGAACTTTATACCTGCCGGTGCCCCACACATGGGTGGGCTATGGGAAGCAGGAGTTAAAAGTTTTAAAGCCCACTTCAAAAAAATGGCAGTTTCACAAAAATACACCTTCGAAGAGTTATCAACACTTATGTCGTATTGAGGCATGTCTTAACTCTAGACCATTAAGTCCGTTGTCGAACAATATTTCTGATTTAGCAGCATTAACTCCAGGCCACTTTCTTATAGGTGGACCAATCTTAGCACCTGCTGAGCCTAGCCTCTCTGGGCATTCACTTTCCTTTACTAATCGTTGGCAAAAATTCAAAGCCTTTGCTCAGCACCTTTCTCTTAGATGGAAGGAGGAATATTTGAAAAAACTCCATAAGAGATTCAAATGGAAGTACCCTGAAAAAGAAATTTCGGTTAATGATTCAGTCGTCATTAGGCAAGAAAATCTTCCAACCACGGAATGGCGCCTTGGTAGAGTTATTCATATTTACCAAGGAACTGACAATCGCGTTCGGGTAGCAGATATTAAAACGCAAAAAGGCGTTATAACTCGTCCTATTGTTAAACTTATAGTCCTTCCACTATAAAAGCCTTTCATTTATTATCTTACAAACAAATTTTCGTTTTATTTTCACGTTTTCAGCATATATATAATTATATAAAAATGGAAATTGCTCAATCAAGCCAACATAAAAGCTCTAAATTTTTGTGCAGAGTTTGTAAACGCAACCATCCCCTTAAATTTTGCCAAAAATTCTTGGGATTCAACTATGAAAAACGCCTACGCACTGTTCTTCTTCATCGTTACTGCTCTAGATGCCTAGCTTATTCACATACCGCAAAGAACTGTAGAAGCAAAAAAATATGTGGCTATTGTCAAGGAGAACACAACAGTCTGATTCATGCAAACCATTGTTTGGAAAAGGTTACACGCCCAGAATATCAACTTGCATCGACCATTAATCACACAATTTCATTGCTTCCTACTGCTGTGGAACATGTGCGCATAAGAACTCATCCACTAATTACTCGAGCTTTACTAGATTATTGCTCCGAAACAAGCAAAATCTGTGCAAATCTCGTGCGTAAGCTTAAAATTCAATGCATAACTCATGGGAACTTTCAAATTACAGATCTTATAATCAATAGTCGCCATGATCCTGCAATTCGTTTGAATGTATGCGCTCGCGTCAGCCCGTACATTAATTGTAAAACACCAACACAACATATTAACGCAACTGTTAAAAATAAGTCTGCCAACTTGATGTTAGCAGACCCAAACTTCTACACGTCATCGGTGATAGCAATTGTTTTTGGAGCTGATACTTATCACAAAATTGTTCGTCCTGAAATGATTGTCAACCCTGGTTTTCCTTTAGCGCATAATACTTAATTCGGTTGGGTCCTTTCTGGCCCGTGTGTCCTTTAAGACAAACCCAAACCCAATATACATTATTCCTCTGTGGGTCCTTTTTGACCAACCGTGTCCTTAATGACACTCCAATAACAGTTTCAGTTTCTTAAACATTTGTTCCTTAGCAGTATATAACAAACACATGTATCCAAATATGAATTCCATAAACTTGAATTTTGAATTTATTCCAATTTGCTCATATAATTAACTTTATTCGAATTAAACCACTATATTTACTTCTATATTAAATATAAATTGAAAATGATCTCTACTTTATCTTAAGTTTAAGCTTTCTTTGTTGCAGTTCTAATTCTGCAAGGTGGGCGGCAATGTTCGGACCAGACACGTCCCATCCTTATGACGTATTAAAATATCATTAAGTTAGTGTATGTTTGAAAAGCACTGAAGCTTATAATTATGTTTAATCTTTAATTTTTACCAACTATTTAATACTAAACTGTAGTACTAAACCTTGCTGCTAGCCTTCCGCTTAAATGAGAGAAAAAGTTTCTAATGTTCTCTTCTATACAACCTCTCGTGCACGCAAGACGTGCCTTCAGCAACAAAACTTAAAACCAAGGTACAACTAAGTATTTAATAAAGCCTTAAGTAATAAATATTTTAAACCAATTTGTTTTCATTTCTTTCTTTTCCTTGATTTTTTATCGGCCAAGTTAAAACTCTAAGTTTTAACGTATACAATAACAATTCAAACAAATTATAATGCCGTGTACATACGATAAATATTCTTTGAATATTAAAGTTCAACTTTAAAATAATATATAAAGAGATAATTTTTAATACCACTTCAAAGAACTTTTTTGTATTTAATGTTAAATAACTTAATTTTATAGTCTAAAAAAAGAGCTTGTCTGCATTTACAAAATGAAACAAAATGCATTTATCGTTTTGTGTCGGGCCCAACTCACACGGTCAATCAAATGACTGTGAGTTTTACATTTTTGTTCTACTAAGCCAAAGATAACAAGATGGGAAACTAGAAAAACATAACCTCATGCTTTGTATGTATTAGTGTGCCAAAAAAAGCAACCCTGAAATTCACTCTTGTTCTTCATCGGCCGCAAACTGCCCAAGAAATCACTTTGCACCCCCTTAAAATAATGCCTATACCCAATTTATTATGATATAAATATTTAAGTTATTACATGCATGCAATAACAATAGAGTTCAGCTACTACAGCTTTTTCGCACATTCTCAGCATTGATCTATTTGTAGCCACAATCCAGATCTCATTGAAATATTTCAATGTTATGTTATGAATTCCAGTGGCTCCAAACAAATTAAGTTGAGTTGCAATAAGCTGTATGCAACCTAAACTATTTATTAAGTCCTTTTATTTTTGTTTATACAAGCTTGCAAAGTTTGACAATTTCTTCAGTTGTTGTATTTGTCAACATTTTTAAAATTTTGCTTTTACACAAACCCCCGCTACTTGAGGTGAAATTTAAAAAAGGAGCGCTCTTCTTCTTCTCCTGCATTTTTAGGCTAGAACATCGTTTGTACGCAAGTAAAATAAAGTATGGATTATGTGTTTTAATATGTTAATCTTTAAGTTGAGTTACAGGAATATATTCTGCACTCAAATAATTGTATGCATTTTCTTATTTGACTCTTTATCGCCAAACAAAATTTGTAGATTTTGGCACTTGTTGTATTTGTCAATTTCGTTTTTTTATTCACCACAACCGATTTGTACAAGTTCTGTTATATTTCATGCCATCAGAGTTGTCAACTACTCATGTTTTCCTTAAAAATTTGCTGTGGTGGAATAAATATTTTTTTGGTGTTTTCTTGGCTTTATTGGTATTTGTTTTGTCTCTAATGTTTAAAAAATTACATTAGTCATGTATTTTCATAAAATTTTAAGAATGCAGTCACAAATTCAGTTAACATAAGAACTTAATGTAGAAATTAAGAAGATATAATAGATATAACAGTTGGCATGTCTAACCACGAAAAATACGCAAAGCAATAAGGCTGAGAACTCTAATTATTTTGATTTATTCAATTAAAACTTTGTCTTTAAACATGTGGACAATATTCTGTTCGAGTTTCCCAAGTTAGTATTATTAAAAATACTTTCATACAAAAAATTAAAACATATCAAATATTAAATAACAAGTAGATTCACTTTGAAAAAAACTGTTATACCTCATCAGAGCAATTGTCAACAGGGATGAAAATTTGCAGTTCTGTGTTTTTATATGAAAGGAATTGATTGATAAGCTTGATTTTCCTTTTAAATCAACCATTAAAGTACAAAAATTCCAGTACCAAAATTGATAAAAAATGCACAAAAATGCATTTCGGGGGACGCCAAAATTGGTACAAATAAAAAAGAGTACACCAATCGAAAGGATTTTTCATGTACTATTTAATTTTGGTACCGGAATTGGGGGTCAGATTTTCGATACACTCTAGTATATATATACTTTTTTTCCATTGCTTTGGTACACACACTCACACACAACAGACAAATTTGTCCGTCCGTACGTTGGTCAATTTTCTGCTAACGTACGTGGGTGAGATTAGTTTTTTTTTTTTTAAATTTTTTATAAACAATGTTTTTATATATATATTTTTATAATTATTTACAAACTAAATCACTTTGGTTTACACCCACACACACACACGCGTATTGAAGCATTTGACGCTGATTCATATATTTCTTCGTCGCGTTTTTTATTTTTTTTCTTCACTGCTTCTTTATTCTATTGAACTTTTATTATTTTCAATTGATATTATTTAATTGTTTTAACACTCAATAGAATAAAGAAAGATAAATAAGCAACTCGAAAACACCGTAACGCGATCAAAACAAAATAAAACAAAACTCTCGTTTTAGTAAACAACGCGACGAGTTAACTTTTAACTTTAACTTTTAACTTTAAAATCACAACAAGAAGATCAAGAAGCAAGAAGAGACAGCTGTGGTTGATCTTCGAAAAAGAGTTGCCACCGTGCTCAAAAAAAAAAAAAATTATCGCACCTTTTGCGATTATTCTTTTATGCACCAACACAGAGTTGCCACCATGCTCAAAAATTATTGCACCTATTGCGATTGTTATTTTAAGCACTTTTTTGAAACATTCGGGAATTTACCCCGAATTTCCACCAAAGTAACCCTAAGTCGTCATATTTAAATTTGTATATCGATTTTTACGCGTATTTAATTTTTTTTATTTTGTAAAGTTTTTTTTAAGAGAGCTGTTGAGTGAGGAAAATTTTTCTTTATTTTACAAACGAAAGTTTCTATTTATTAGAAACCAGTTGTAAATAGTTTGAAATACCTCCAGCTTGAGAATCTCTTCTATTATTGTACGTTTACGAGCATTTTTGGATTAGCTACGTAAATATTTCGGTAAACTGGAATTTTAAAACAAGTTTTCATTTTTTAGAAAATTTGTTTCGATTTAAGCAATTTTAAAATTGTAATTTTTGCAATTGCAATTTTTAAAATTGTAAAAAATTTTCAAACCGGTTTTCTCTTTTTAGAGAATTTTGTTTCGATTTAATTTTGAAAAATAGTTCCACTTATTGGAAGAAATTTTTAAAATTGTAAAAAATTTTCAAACCGGTTTTCTCTTTTTAGAGAATTTGTTTCGAGTTTTTTTTTTAAAACATTTTCCACTTATTGGAAACAACTTTTACAAGTTATAAAAAAAAAAAATATATATTTTTTTTTTCTACTTCACTTATTAAAGAGTTGTTTCTTTCTGTCGATTCAGTTTGACAATTGAAACAATTTACATTTTTTCGGATCTCGATCGATTTTTCTACTTATTAGAAAGTTTTTGGCGATTTTTTTTTGTGTCTATTTTTTCGATCAAAAAATAAATAATGGCAAAACTAACCTCTTTTATGAGACATGCCGGCACCATTTTTGATATGGAGAGAGACTTCAATGAGATTCCTCAGGAAGAGCACACAACTTTTGCTCTACGAATTCAAGAGGATGAATTGAAGTCTCAATGGACTAATTTAAAGACGTCATATGACGCATGCTTGCTGAAATTAGTGGCAGCGAGTGGTGACGCTGATGAAAACGTCATCCTAGTCAAAGTCAAATATCGCACATGTTATTAAACATATGTTCGATGTCTAGCTAAGTTAAACGAACTTAGCGATAAATTGTCAATGGCGAAAAAAAGTAATGAAGCGGATATTTCAAGTTTTGTTATGCCGATGTCTGGCCACAATATAAATTTACCACCGCGTGATACTGAAATATTTCATGGTGATTACGTAACATGGCCGTCTTTCCGGGATATGTTTTCGGCTATTAATATTTCAAATAGTCGGCTAACACCCGTTAAAAAATTATTTCACTTGAACCAGAAAACCCGCGGAGAAGCAAAAGAGATTGTTCAAAAATCTCCAATCACGCATGAAGGGTTTGCAGCAGCTTGGCAGAACTTGACAGACCGCTATGAGAATAAGCGGATTTTGGTTAACAGCCAGCTTAAAGTTTTATTTAACCTGCCAGTATGCAGATGCTATTTTTACGTATTTGTGTTCTACAAAACTGCCTGAGACTACGCTTTTCTTATGGGAGCAATCGATTGAGAACAAGGCAGAAATCCCCAAATGGGCTGACCTTGATAAATTCCTCACGAGTCGTTTTCAGACACTTGAAACGGTGTCTGACTTTAGAGGCGCGGTGCCAAAAGGGCAAAGACCGACCACCTCTTCTTCAATTGAGAAGAAAGTCAGCACTTTCCAGGTCAACGTAGTGCACAACAATTGCAAGCTCTGCAAAAGTCAGCAGCATGCGTTGAAGGTATGCCTAAAGTTCTTGGCTATGAAAGTTAATGAGCGATCATCGACGGTCAGGCGATTCCATTATTGCCTGAACTGTCTGTCAACGAATCATATGGCAAAAGCGTGTAAAGGCACTTTTAACTGCTCGACATGCGGACAACGTCACCACTCATTGTTACACAAAGAATTTCGAGGTGCAAATAATCAGCTTAATGCGGGAGGTCCAAGCACGAGCTCAGTGATACAGTCCACTCAAAAGGTCGCAGCGCCATCTCAAGCATCTGCAGGCGCTAGCGGTAATATTCAATCATGCTTCGCCTCAAGCAGCAAAGGTATTTTGCTAGGAACCGCGATGATCAATATTTGCCATCGAGGAGCCAGTTTCACAGCCAGAGCACTTATTGATTCTGGCTCGGAAGGTTCGTTTATTTCTGAGAGGTTGCAGCGACTTATTCAGCTACCTTCTCACCGGGTGTCCGCTCAAGTATCAGGCCTTAACAATGTGGTTTCGGCCAGTGTGCAAAAAGCTTGCAGTTTGGTCATCGGATCACCGATTGATCCAACCGTCCGGCTTACCACTAGCGCTCTCATACTGTCAAGGATCACCGGTAGTTTGCCTACATGCTCAGTGGATCCACTGTTGCAGCAAGCTTTCCCAGAACTTGTTCTTGCTGACAAACGGTTCTATTGCAGTGATCAAGTAGATGTGCTCTTAGGTGGGGACGTGTACCCACAAATTTTGCTTGACGGTATCCATCGACATGTTCTTGGGTCACTTATTGCCCAAGAAACTATATTCGGTTGGATATTGACAGGCTCAGTTCCTACCATGTTGAACAATCCTCCAACCTCCTCCACTGTCGTTTCATATTTTAGTGAGGTATCACTTGATCGGCAGTTAACAGCTTTCTGGGAGCTGGAAGAGGTATCAAAAAAGGCAGTGTCCAATAGTGCAGACCAATTCTGTGAGGACAATTACGCAAAGACAACCACGCGAAATAAAGACGGCCGCTATGTGGTGACCTTACCCTTTAAAGAAAGTTATCCACAGAGCACCTGTTTAGGAGACTCGCGTTATATTGCGGTCCGCCAATTTCTGCGAAATGAGGTGCGGTTGACAAAAAATATAGCCACCAAGTTGGAATACGATGGGGTATTGAATGAATACCTGGAACTGGGCCATATGAAAGAAGTGGCTACAAGTCCTACCCCAAGGCAAAGAGCAAGTTACTACCTTCCTCATCATGCCGTCATGAAGCCTGATAGTACCACCACCAAGGTTCGTGTGGTCTTCAACGCCTCAAGTCCTACATCCAATGGTGTTAGCTTGAATGATGTGCTGCATGCGGGACCAGTGTTGCAAAGTGATCTCACTTTACTGATATTGAAATGGCGATTCTTTCAGTTCGTGTTTAATGGCGACATCGATAAGATGTATCGCCAGATACTCGTCAACGATGAGCATCAACGATTCCAGCGAATAATTTTTCGGGATTCACCAGGGGATCAGTTACACGATTTTCAACTGAAAACAGTCACTTTCGGGATCAATTGTGCTCCATTTTTAGCGATTCGAACACTTTTACAGCTGGCCAGCGATGTGGAAAGTAAGTTGCCGCTTGCGGCACAAATTTTACGTCATCATATGTACGTGGATGACGCACTGGCGGGAGGCCATGACGTAGAGTCAGCAGTCCAAGCTCGGACAGACTTGGAAAAAGCGGCTGAATCAGCTGGTTTCACCGTGTGAAAATGAAACTCCGATGAGCTGCTACGAGGGGTCCCGAAGAGTCATCGGTTGCGTGAAGATTTCCTGAAGCTGGAGGACACGAGCAACGTAAAAACACTGGGCATTCGATGGAATGCCCTGTTTGAATACTTCTACTTCTATGCACGTCCGTTAGACCAGGAAGGTACATTTTCAAAACGAGAAGTTTTATCAGCGATCGCAAAACTTTTCGATCCTGCAGGATGGTTGGCGCCGGTCGTTGTCATCGCTGAAATCCTGATGCAACAAGTTTGGTTAGATGGGATCGGATGGGATGATAAGCTGATCCCGTCGACTTTGCAGCGTTGGCAAGGTTTCTTGGAAAATTACCCTCACACCAGCAGTATCCGGATTCCACGTTGGGTAGATTTCTTTCCGGAAAGCGAGCTCCAGTTTCACGGATTCTGCGATGCTTCGGAGAAAGCATATTGAGCCGCAATTTACATTCGTGTTCAGCATGAAGATAGAGTATGCGTCCATCTCCTCGTCGCGAAAACGAAAGTGGCACCAGTCAAGACGGTGTCGTTGCCCAGGCTTGAGTTGTGTGGAGCACTTCTGCTAGCGGAAATGGTTGAATCGTTTCTAACTAATTTAGAAACATATAATAATGAACTGTTTTTATGGACAGATTCAACCATTGTGCTGGCGTGGTTGCGTAAACAGCCATGCGCCTGGACCACTTTTGTGGCAAATCGTGTCACAAAAATCAGCGAGAAGGTGGGCACAGAAAATTGGAGTCACGTGGATTCAGCCGATAATCCAGCGGATTTTGCAAGCAGTGGGCTGGAACCACAGAACCTCAAGGATAGCTCATTGTGGTGGCATGGACCGGGATGGCTACATCAGGAGCCCAAGTCGTGGCCGAACTGCAGCGACGAGTATGTTACAACGATGGAAGCAAAATCGATTAAAGCTCATATAGCTATTACGAAAAATAATGATATTTTAGATCGGTTTTCTTCATTGCCTCGGTCCTTGCGAGTTATATCGTACATTTTACGATTCTTTCATTGAACTCACCGAGCCCACAAAACTAATTTCTGTTATGAAGCTGTTGAAAAATCGCAGCAAGAGATTAAACAGGCGACTAGAAGAGTCGTTATGCAAAGCCAAAAAATGGGATACCTTGCTGAGCTTACCCAGTTATCAAACAAAACTTTGATCGACTCGAAGAGTGGTATCTTAAACCTAAACCCTTTTTTAGATAACAATAAGGTGCTTAGAGTTGGCGGACGTTTGTCAGAGACGGAACACATCTCTTATGATGAGCGTCACCCGATAATTTTACCGTACGACTGTCAGTTTTCTAAGTTGCTCACGAAGTTCACCCATGAAATTTCCATTCATCGTGGGAACCAGCTTGTATTGCGACTTATTCGAATGCAATACTGGATTCCCAGAGAAAAAAATATGATTAAATCCATTATTCACAACTGTAAGGTCTGTGTGATCGACCGCAAGCGGTTACAGACCCAAATAATGGCATCCTTACCCCCAGAGCGAACAAAATTATCTCGCCCGTTTGCGTCTACTGGAGTGGATTTAACTGTACCATTTGATATAAAAAATTATACGGGACGCGCATGTCTCATAACCAAGGGCTATATTTGTGTGTTTGTCTGTTTTGCGACGAAAGCTATACATTAAGAGGCTACTAGCGATCTCAGCACTGCCACCTTTTTGGCAGCATTTTCGAGATTTGTCGCGCGTAGAGGTTGTCCAGCATGCCCGACGGTTGGAATCTCAGTGTGCTTTGTCCTATACTTAAGAAAGGAGACCCGACAATCTGCGCCAACTACAGAGGTATCAGTCTTATATCCACCGCATACAAGGTTCTTTCGAGCGTATTGTGTGAAAGATTGAAGCCGCATACCAAAACACTGATTGGACCTTATCAGTGTGGCTTTCGTCCTGGCAAGTCCACCATAGACCAGATTTTTACACTACGCCAAATCCTGGAAAAAACCCACGAAAACCAAATCGACACCCATCATCTCTTTGTTGATTACAAAGCTGCGTTCGATAGCCCGATGCGGGATTGCCTGTACGCAACAATGTCTGAGTTCGGTATACCTGCAAAGTTGATTAGGCTCTGCAAGATGACGTTGAGCAATACATGCAGCTCCGTCAAGGTAGGAAATGACCTCTCCGAAACCTTTAATACCGAACGAGGTTTCAGACAAGGCGACCCGCTATCATGCGATCTCTTCAATTTCATCATGGAGGGGATCCTACGAAAGGCAGGTGTACATCGAAATGGCACCATTTTCTACAAAGGTGTCCAGCTCCTTGCGTATGCTGACGATATCGATATTATCGGCAGAACCAAGAGAGATGTAACCGCTGCTTTCGCCGCTATCGAAAAGGAATCAGCCAAAGTGGGTTTGACGGTGAACGAGGGCAAAACAAAGTATATGCTGTCTGCAAATAGGGAAGTGCGGCGTCTAGGCTCCCATGTTACAGCAGGCAAATATAACTTTGAAGTTGTCAAGGAGTTTACTTACCTTGGCACCGCCGTAAACAGCAACAACAATGTCAGCCTGGAGATAAAGCGAAGAACAACAATTGCTAATAGGTGCTACTACGGGCTAAGTAAGCAATTAGGTTCCAGAGCCCTCTCTCGATCGACAAAACTAACACTCTACAAGACGCTCATCATACCTGTGCTTCTCTATGGCGCTGAAGCATGGGTGGTATCGCAAGCAGATGCAGCCGCTCTTGGGGTGTTCGAGAGGAAAGTTCTTCGCAAAATCTTTGGTCCTGTTCGAGTTGGCGACGACTATCGCATTCGAATGAACCACGAACTGTACGAGCTCTACGACGACATTGACATAGTCCAGCGTGCAACAATTCAGCGACTACGTTGGCTGGGTCATGTCTTTCGTATGGATGAAGAAGCTCCAGCGAAAAAGGTGTTTGAGGCGAAAGCCGAGGGTCGACGACGAAGAGGAAGGCCATGCCTCCGATGGATTGACCAGGCCGAGGAAGCCCTTACCGCGCTTGGTGAAAGAGATTGGAGACGGCGCGCGCGAAGCAGAGACGCCTGGCGAGACCTGATGAAGTCGGCCGTAACCCGTCAACGGGTTGTCATGGCCACCTAAGTAAGTAAGTAAGAGGTTGTCCAGAGAAAATATTCTCCGACAATGGAACTAACTTTGTTGATGCCTCACGAGTCTTGAAAGAAGATTTTAACGCTTTTCTCAAAAATTCCAAAGAGAAAGTGGTGTCCAAATTTGCCCATCAGCATTTATCTTGGCACATTATTCCAGCAGGTGCTCCCCATATGGGAAGTCTGTGGGAAGCGGGTGTCAAAAGTTTTAAGTCACACTTCCGAAAAGTAGCATCAGACAAGAAGTACACTTTCGAGGAGCTCTCAACATTGCTGTCGCGTATCGAAGCATGTCTTAACTCACGTCCTCTCAGCCCCATGTCCTCAGATCCTAATGATCTTGCATCGTTAACTCCAGCGCATTTTCTCGTAGGGGGGCCTTTACTTGCTCCGATTGAACCAGACATTACCGAAAATCCAATGTCTATAATCAATCGTTGGCAAAAGAAAAAGGCATTGAATCAGAAGTTCTGTCACATTTGGAAAAACGATTATCTAAAAGAACTCCATAAGCGAAATAAATGGAAACATCCCCGCGAAAATTTAAAAATTGACGACTGGCGAATGGCGGTTAGGAAGGGTTTTAAATACTTACCTAGGTTCGGACCACCGCGTCCGTGTCGCCGATCTACGCACTGAACGTGGAATTATTACGCGGCCAGTAGTTAAACTGATAATTTTACCATCGTCTTCGTAGTGTTACTTGTTCGTCCGTGTTGGTTTTGTTGCGTGTTGTCCTTGCTCGTTATTTCCGTTACATCGAGGGGGAATTAACATATTTAATTTCTTTCTTTTTAGTCAACAAAAATGTCGAGCGTACATGAAGTCCCTCCAGCAACAAAGAAGTGTCGCGTATGCTTGGCGCGTCACCCATTGCGTTTCTGCAAGGCGTTCGTCGCGGGAAACGTGGCAGATCGACTGCGGCTAGTGCTGCTATTCAAACATTGCGCGAGGTGCCTTTCGCCCGACCAAAAACTATTGAGTGTGCCAGTCGCGGACGATGCGTCAAATGTCAGGGAGAACATCACACCATGCTGCATCTGGGCCGGTCTAAAGACGAGAAAAAGTCGTCACCGCTCCAGGCGCAAGACGGGGCCAGGCGTCGGTCGCCTGAGCCTTATCGTCAGCACAGTACGGGCGTCGAAGGGAGTGTTGCTGACCGGCTTTCCTTGCCGTCAGCATCGAGCGTTGAGGGGGATTCGGCGACCAACAGAGAAGAAGAAGACGAGACGCGATTAGAGCGATGCATTCAGAATGCCGAAGAGTCTCGCGCGTTTCGGCCATCGCTGCAGGGCAGCACCGTGAAGTATCGCCCTACGAGGCGCTCTAATCGGCGATCTCGCGTTGTGAAAAATGAACGTCGCCATCGGGTGCAAGGACGAGCCCGCACCAGTCATCGCCGCTCTAATAGTGGCGCGCAGCGCCTGCCCTCGCCATCACCGTTGCCATGTCTGCAACAGGTGACTTCGCTCCTCCCCACGGCGGTCGTCAAGGTGTTCGATAAGGGTCACATCCATCGGGTTCGTGCTCTGGTAGATACATGCGCCGAAATGTCCGTGGTGTCGCACCGACTAGTTCGTCAACTTGGGTTGTCAACGCGGATGGTTGGCTCATATGAAGTTTGCTCCCTAACCCTCCGAGCGAACTATGAGTCTAACCACACGGTGACGGCCCAAGCGAAGGTGTTGCGACATTTCACACGAATCACGCCTCGAGAAAGCTTTGACGCGTCTATCAGAGCACAATTCTCGACTCTGATGCTTGCTGATCCCGACTTTTTCTATTCGTCTCCGGTCGGCATGGTGTTGGGAGCAGATGTCTTCCCAAAAATAATAAAACCAGGGATGGACAGATCCCCAAGTAGTGTGGGGGGAATTGTATCTCAAAACACCATCTTTGAATGGGTGTTATCGGGCATTGTTTCCCAGTAGCGGGCATAGTTTTTTAATTTATTTATATTTATATTTATGTATATTATTTCCAAAGCGCTGAATTCTATTACAATAAATTATAACGTGACACTCAAAAAAATTAGACATGTTCTGAATTAATCAACCCTCTTTTTACTAGCTTAAGGTATTTTAGAGTTTTTAAAATTTATCTTACATAGTACTGCAAGGGGGCCGGCATGTTTAGGCCGCAACCCTAAATGCAAAAGGTGTAAGATTAATGCTCACAAAAGGTAAAAGATCAATACATACTTACCGACTCGTTCGAGTATCGATTCTCGATAGCCGAACGAGTGCCTCGGAGGTGTCTTCGTCTTGTTAATGGCGGCCTCCTTTTTGATCATTTTTCTGGAAGTATCAGACGCTTTTTGGAATCATCTTACCTTTTGTTAATAACTCTAAATTATCCGTGCCATCTATAATATTATTTATCCTGTGCTTATATCCACCTATTGGAAGAAAAAAAGTAAGTGATAAATAAAACTAATTATTATTAAAGCAAATTTACTTACCGGTGTTATTATTTCTTGTTTCGTGCAATTGCGAGTAACTTCTTGGGCACATATTGCACAAGAATTTACTCGCAAATTTAGGCTGACGGCGATTATTTACCACTGCTCATCATACAGCTTGCCAGCGACAGCAAATCTGCAGGAACAGCATCCAATCTGTTTATATGAAGTTTAAATTAAAAATTCAGACAATTTAAATTAGTTCCACTGGTATATATAATATTGAATTATCAAACTTTTTCATATATTTTTAATTTTGATCTAAATAAAGAGTAAATAACATATTAATAAATTTTTAACAATAAACTTTTACTAATATAACCAAATATCTCATTATTTGTAGAATTGTATGGCATTAAATGCTCCTTTATGCTGTAAAATTGGAATTGCTTCTAATGATTTTCTGTTCTGTGTGTGATTTTGCGTGATTTTTTTCTAAGTGCGTGATTTTTTTGCTGTGAGTGTCACACTAGTGATTTTTATATATATGGTGTGTGTGATTAAGTGATTTCGTGAGTGAATTCTGGTTGGCATCTATGGCCTGTACTAGCGTTTTGTATTGTGTTCTGTTTTTAAATAAACAGAAATGTTTTGATATGACAAAAAAACTGCTTTTCACCTGCTGCGACATTCTTCAGTTACTTACTTGGCCTTTTTGGATCACGAATTCCGCGAACAAACGCTTACCATTCTTGCACAATTCGTAAGTACAATGAAAGCATTCGCAAAGAAGTATGAAAGAAGCAAAACCTGCTTTACAGTAGACCCTAATCGAATGCGTGTTGCGGTCTACTGTTATAACGTAACATTTTTTAAAACTTTTTTTTTAATTTATAACATATAAAATTATTTATTTTCTGACAATTTGCATTTAAGGTCTTAAGTACGTGTTTAGTAATAGTTGCCAACCAAATTACCACAAAAAGTCTATTTTTCCATGTATGAATTTTAAAAATACATGTTGTCTATGGTCTAATAATTATTTGTTAATATGTGTACATTAAGGTGCCTCGACTTGTATGAAGAAAAAAAAAGTTCCATTTGTACCCATTTTAAAATGAACCTTGATGTATTCTATGATCATTACCAAAATATTTTGGCTATACCAAAATCCGTCAGTGTGCTAAACCATTTTGCAATAACCTCCATAAATCATGTTGTCCGTATATATACTGGCTAGTGTAATAGATGTAAATGAATAAACTGTCTCAAATTGTAGGCCTGAAAAAGTTCTTTCAATCTGCATCAAAAATTTGTATAAATTTGCTATTGGATTAAAGATAATGATGTTTTTCATGATTTTTTTCTTAGGTTTTTAGATGATTTTCAAAAATTCTACATTGAAACAAACGCTTGAAATAAAAAAAAATACAGTATTTTGGATTTTGAAAATTTTATTTTCAGGTAAACTGCACACAAATGGAGAAATAACATAAGAGCCACACTTTATTAAACAAAGAAAAATGTCCAAAATATTTGACAGCCATGCATTCCTTTCTAACGATATCTTGATAACGGCGATCGTAAAGAAATACTAAAGTTTTTTGAATTTTTGTGAAAATAATCTAACAAAAATGGATGGAAACATCATTATAATTCTGTGGAAATAAGGTAAAACTACATAAGTCAGATTTTGATAGTTTTCAGTAGAGCAATTTGATTTTTTGATCTAATTTGATTTTGCATGTAAATTTTAACTTATGTCTTTTTTCTTCTGTCTAAAACTCATTAACTGTGATAGATAAAAATACCAAAAAAATATGATTAATAGAATCGCGTATTGCGCATCAGATAATGTAATTAATTCAATTTCCACATAAGTCGACTTATGTTGTTTTTCCTTATTGCCACTGAATTAACCCAATTGCAAATATTTTCAAATTTTTGATGCAGATTGAACGAACTTTTTCAGGCCTATAATTTGAGACAGTTTATTTGTTTACAACTATTACACTAGTTAATATATATACGGAAAACATGTTTTTTGGAGGTTTTTGCAAAATGGTTTAGCTCACTGACGGATTTCGGCATAGCCAAAATATTTTGGGAATCATCATAATATACATCAAGGTTCATTTTAGGATGGGTACAAATGAAACTTTTTTTTAAGGCACCTTAATGTACATATCCAAAAACAAAACCATCCAAAAACTTCACTGTCATTAACTATCATTTCTTGCACATGTGGTCGCAGTTATGTTGTTTTTTTCATGATAAAAGCTATAGCCCGAAAAAAGATAAATTGGCAACACTACAATTGACAACAGAATGGAAAGAATTTATTTCATTCATAAATTCAATAGCTGACATTCTTAACCTTTACACTCCATCTAAACATTTTGTACTTTTCGAAAGAAAACAATATGGTTTCTCATGTATAGAATTTAATTTAACATGAAGTGTAACTACAGAAGTAAATATTTTTACAATATTTGACAATATTTAGTGCACTTTACAGATTTTTGTTGTCCTTATGAAGTCAATCAGTACAAAATGTGTTGGAAGGGTTAAGATTAAAATTAGTAACTAGCATATTAACCTCACTTTCGAGGTGAACAAATTTTTCTCATATGTTTGTTTACTTTTTGGTGATTTCGGATTCTTTGCACAACACAATTAAAAATTTTGATGAAACGAACTTACATCTACGATTGAAATATATGAAAAAACCGAATTAGTAGTGTCCGACAGAATATTCGGTTTCGGTTTCGGCTACATTGATGCCGAATAGCCGAAACTGATCAAAAGGGCCGAAACCGAATATTCGCTCGGACACTACGTATCAGGTACGGTTTTTTTCCATTCTCTGATTTCAGCTTTAACTGCCTGATAATAATAGTCTAAGAGCTAGTGAACCATCTGACTAACCCGTTTCCCACAAGGCTAGAAAATTTTCAAGTGATGATTTATTACACTGGCTTACAGCCAATATGTACTTTGAATGCCACTATCCTTTTCTCATGTAAAATCGGTCGCTAATTCCGAAAAAAAAATTTTTTTTTCTGTCACTCCGTTTTCGAGATATTGCCCACTAGGCCGTATCGAAATTTTAGATCGTATTTTAAGAGGTCTCAAAAGTTGCATAGGCTTGTCAAGATCACCCAAAAAAAATTTTATAAAAATTAAAGGACATCTTCCTGCCCCGCAAGGACTAAGTTGTTTTTTGGGAAAAACAATAAAAAATAACGATCTTAAAATGCTTTGATTTTTTTAAGAAAATCCACACATGTCTTAAAGCAAAAGTAATAATGCAGTTTAACTAACAATTGCTTGCCACACACGGTGCTACTCATGATTTTTACCAACAGTATCCTATATGAAGGATATTTGAAGCGAAAGTTGTACTTGGGATAGCACAAGACGTTTGATTGTAAGCATTGGTTATAAATTTTGGTGGTACTGTTTATAGTGTTGATGTATTCCATAAATAAAATGAATTAATAATTTGCATAATTTTTGCATTTGTATTCTCTTGTTTTAGAGAAATGTATACTAGAACGCAATTTTTTAACTTTTTCAAAAAATGAATATAAGATTTTATGTCAAGTGATTCAGAAGTGTTGTCGAAGATAATCTTCTCAATTTGAGTTTTTTGAAAATTTCTGAACATGATACTGCCTAAAAATATTTATTTAATATATCAGCTTAAGACCACGATTTTATTTTCTATTTCGATATTTTAAAAAAAGTTATTTCCTAGCATCAAATTTCTCAATTTGATTTATGTCCCCTTTATGGTTATAATTTCATTAAAACACATTTTAAAAACAATTGTTTAGTCTTTTGAGACCGACTGAATGGCATTAAATGTATTATAACGATATTATAACCATAAAGAAGATATAACTCAAATTGAGAAATTTGATGGTACGAAGTAAAATTTTTTTAAAATATTAAAATATAAAAAAAAATCGTGGTCTGAGCCTGGCATATTAAATACATATTTTAAGGAAGGGTAATGTACACAAATATTTGAAAAATCCAAATTGAGAAAATTATCTTCGACACCACTTCTTATGCCCGTGATATAAAATCTAATATTAATTTTTTTGAAAAAGTTAAAAAATTGCGTTCTAGTATACATTTCTCTAAAACAAGAGAATTGATATGCAAAAATTATGCAAGTTATTAACTCATCATATTTAAGAAATACGCCAACACTATAATCAATGCCATCAAAATTTAGACTCAATGGTTACAATCAAAAGTGATGTGCCATCTCGAGTATAACTTTCGCTTCGAATATCCTTCAAACAGGATACTGTGGGTAAAAATCGTGAGTATCATCGTGCTTGGTAAGACATTGCTAGTTAAACTGCATTTAAATTTTTTCCTTTAGACAAATGTAGTTTTTTTTTACAAAAATTAAAGCATTTTAAGATCGTTATTTTTTACTGTTTTTCTCAAAAAACAACTTTGTCCTTTCGGGGCAGGAAGATGTCCTTTTATTTTCATAAAATTTTTTTTGGCAGATCATAACAACCACATGAAACTTTTGAGACCTCTTAGAAAGTGAAATTCGAAAAAAAAAATGTAATTCGATACGCCCTATTGCCCACTGTAGGGTTTTCAACGAAAAAACAAATTTGGTTCCACTTAATTGCATATATCTCCAGAACCAACAACAGTAATCAAACAAATCATATATCAAATAAAAGCTAATAAAATTTCTTACAAACAATGCAACTCAATTTTTGGTTGAGCTGTTAGATTTGGCGGAATAAATTCAAATTTCGGGGATTTTTTTTATTTTTCAGAAAAATTTCCAAAAAAACACAAAATAGTTGTAAATTTCGTTAAGAAATCAAAATATTTTGTTACTTTTGATATTGTTTACTAAAAGCCTTTATTTTTCCAAAAAAAATAAGCTATTGTTGAAGAAAATCTATTGAGAAATGAAAAAGTTGTGTTCAATGGAACGAAAGCACCCAAGTTGTGTTATTTTTAAAAATTTTATTGTCATATAAATAAATTGGGTTATTGTACTATAATTTTTTTATTTTTCATTTTTATTGTTCATAGGAAACAAGTCAAGGGTTTTGCGAAAGAAAAGATAAGAACAAACAGGCTACAATAAAAACAGGTAGGCTCATAACAGGTATTTTCATAAAATTTTTTTTGGCAGATCATAACAACCACATGAAACTTTTGAGACCTCTTAGAATGTGAAATTCGAAAAAAAAATGTAATTCGATACGCCCTATTGCCCGCTGTAGGGTTTTCAACGAAAAAAAAAATTTGGTTCCACTTAATTGCATATATCTCCAGAACCAACAACAGTAATCAAACAAATGATATATCAAATAAAAGCTAATAAAATTTCTAACAAACAATGCACACATCATTTTTTGGTAGAGCTTTTAGTTTTGGCGGAATAAATTCAAATTTCGGGGATTTTTTTTATTTTTCAGAAAAATTTCCAAAAAAAGACAAAATAGTTGCAAATTTCGTTAAGAAATCAAAATATTTTGTTACTTTTGATATTTTTTACTAAAAGCCTTTATTTTTCCAAAAAAAATAAGCTATTGTTGAAGAAAATCTATTGAGAAATGAAAAAGTTGTGTTCAATGGAACGAAAGCACCCAAGTTATGTTATTTTTAAAAATTTTTTTGTCATATAAATAAATTGGGTTATTGTACTATAATTTTTTTATTTTTCATTTTTATTATTCATAGGAAACAAGTCAAGGGTTTTGCGAAAGAAAAGATAAGAACAAACAGGCTACAATTAAAACAGGTAGGCTCACGACTGAGAGTGCAACCGTCGAAACCGTCACAGCAAAACACCTGATTTCGACACTTATGGCTATACGAAAGAGAGCCTACCTGTTTTTATTATACCATGTGAATACGTATTTTGTGTTTTTTGACAGTTATTTACAGTTAATACAGTAAGCCAAGTATTTTGTGTCAATCGTGCAAATTAATATTGTCTGAATAGAGCTCGGGTAAAAAACGATACATGAAATTCGATGTTCCGATGATCTGGAGACAACCGTTTTGCCACCTAAACGATTGCTATTTTTGTCCGGCCAAAGTGACTGGTGTTGGAAAACACAAAAGAGTGATATACGCCACTGTCCCAACTGTTTCATTGCCAGTATCTCATTCTGACGATATTCCATATCCTACTTGTCCCGATTCAACATGTGAAAACAATAGAAAATCCGTAGATTCAGTGGAGTCGCAAGGAACCACAGGTGGTAGTACTATTACAACTGAAAGCACAACTCACCTTTTATCGCAATCGCAGCTGAATGATTGGATAAGAGATTTGGAACTGTCAAAGGAAAAATCGGAATTGCATGCTTCTCGTATGCAACAATTAAACTTTTTGAAACCATATGTTAAGGTGACATACTGCAGAAATCGTAAAAAACCGATTGCTATACACTTTACTAAGAATGACAATATCTGCTATTGCGTAGACATTCCTGGCTTATTTAATACCTTCGGTCAGCCGTACATTTCCAAGGAGTGGCGTTTTTTTCTTGATGGAAGCAAAGTGAGCTTGAAGGCAGTATTACTTCATATAGGAAACAAAAAGTCATCGATTCCGATCGCACATGCAGTCAACAAAAAGGAAACGTACGAAACAATGGCGAAGCTATTGACATGTATTAAACATGAACACACTTTGTTTACAGAGTGGCTACACAAAGTACTACTGTTTTCTCTGCAAGTGGGATAGTCGAGCACGTGAACACCACTATTACAAAAAGGACTGGCCAGAAAGAATTGAGTCGAAAGTTGGAGAGAGCAACATCAAAAACGTTCCACTCGTCAAAAAGGAAAACATAATTCTCCCACCGCTGCACATCAAACTTGGACTTATGAAAAACTTTGTCAAGGCGTTAGACAAAGAAAGCGAAGCATTCACATATTTGAAAACGATTTTTCCAAATCTTTCTGATGCCAAGATAAAAGAAGGTGTCTTCGTTGGACCGCAAATAAAAAAGGTGTTAAACGATCTTCAATTCGCAGAACTATTGTCACCAGTTGAGGCAGCGGCGTGGGATTCTTTTAGGACGACTATTTCTAGCTTCCTCGGGAACAATAAAAGTGAATCTTACGAGAAAATAGTCAACGAGTTGCTCAAGAACTATAAAAAGATGGGCGTAAATATATCTTTGAAAATTCACTTTCTGCACTCCCATTTGAATTTTTTTCCGAAGAATCTCGGTGACGAGAGCGATGAACATGGGGAAAGATTCCAACAACAGATGAAAGCAATTGAGAATCGGTACCAAGGATTTTGGGACGAAGGAATGATGAGTGACTATTGTTGGTTTTTCATCAGAGAAACCGATCCCAAATTAAATAAACGACAAAACAAGATTTCTAATCATTTTGAATTTCTGAATGATAAATAAAAATTATTTACAATGTAAATAACAATAAAAATGATTTAAGGGAACAATAAAAATTATAAATAATAATTATATAGGTACCATTTTAAATAATGTAAAAATAATGTTAATTATTAAAAGAACAATAAAAATGAAGAATATATAATTTTATTACAACAATCTTTAGTTCTCATTTTTTTTTATGGCAATAAAATAAATCCAATGCATAAATTGATAATCACACAATTTGGGTGATTTCGTTCCATTAAACACAACTTTTTCATTTCTCAATAGATTTTCTTCAACAATAGCTTATTTTTTTTGGAAAAATAAAGGCTTTTAGTAAAAAATATCAAAATAAACAAAATATTTTGATTTCTTAACGAAATTTGCAACTATTTTGTCTTTTTTTGGAAATTTTTCTGAAAAATAAAAAAAATCCCCGAAATTTGAATTTATTCCGCCAAAACTAAAAGCTCTACCAAAAAATGATGTGTGCATTGTTTGTAAGAAATTTTATTAGCTTTTATTTGATATATCGTTTGTTTTATTACTGTTGTTGGTTCTGGAGATATATGCAATTAAGTGGAACCAACTTTTTTTTTTCGTTGAAACCCTACAGTGGGCAATATCTTGAAAACGGAGTAACAGAAAAAAAAACAAAATTTTTTTTTTCGGAATTAGCGACCGATTTTACATGAGAAAAGGATAGTGGCTTTCAAAGTACAAACAACTTTTCGTTATTTGTAAACCAGTGTTATCAGTCTATTAAGAAAATACCGTTCTGGCAGGAATCTCACGGTTGCTTCATTGTCCTTTACAGTTTTGAAAATGTAAAAAAAACAGTTTTTTGAACCTGCTCCCACAAGGATAAAATTTTAATATGTTGTAATTTACATATATTAAAGTGCAAAAAAAAATTGCCAACCCATTTGGATGATTGCAAGTATCTGCCAGAAGACACCAAAGTTGTCATCGGGAGGGTAATTCATAACCTGCTTCCCACAAAGGTGAAATTTTTTGGGTATATTCTTTTCATAGTTTTAAAAGTATATTTAAACAGCCAGCCTATTCTGACGGTTGCAAGTGTCTGCCAGACGAGCATTTAATTGCTATGACGTTTGATGGGAGTGCAAACACAACAGGTTTGTACGAGTTCCAATGTCAAAAATAGAGGATGCATCTATTTTGAAGGTGCTATATTCAGATTGCAGCCAAATGATCCCTAAATAGTTGCACACTTATTGCTACTTTTAATACTTTTAGGGCCAGTTTTTCAGTGCTGGTTTAAACTTTGTTTAACTTGAGATTTGTTAATCGTAGATTAAAATTGATCTGAGCTTAACTATGCAAACAGTTTTTCAGTGCTGGTTTAATTACATGCAAATTAGGTACAAATAATATGGCAACACTTGCAAACGTCAAATAGTTACTGAGAATTTTCAACAGCTGATTGCCTTAAAATAGAAAATAAAATATAAATTCAAATTCAATTTATTGAGACTTTAAAATAAAATATAAAACACCTCTAATAAGAAAAAAAAATTGTGATAAGAAATGAGTGAACAGAATAAAAAAAGATGCAACAATTTTAATACAGAAGAAATAGAATACTTGCTGGCGCTGGTTGCAGATTTTAAGCAAATAATTGAATGCAAGCAGACGGATAGGACCAGCAGTGAAGAAAAAAACAAGGCCTGGATGGAAATTGAAAAAATATATAATTCCCAATTTGGTTCATCGTTCAGAAGTGCAGTAACATTGAAAACTAAATATAACAATTTAAAAAAAAACGCAAAGAAAAACTTTGCTGAGGACAAACGGCACACATATGTTACAGGGGGTGGACCAAAAGTAAAATCCGCTGTAACTGCTACCGACAACAGCATAATGGAACTATGCGATAGCGAGCAAATGATCGGATTTGAAGCATTGTACGACGACGATGTTGTATTAAATGAAGGTAACGATAATTATTTCAATCACGCTATGGACTGATTATTACATTTTATGTTGAACTTTTTTAGAAGTGCTTTCCATCATTGGTGAAGAAAATGCAGCCTCAATCCATGAACATGAGACAGGTACCTACTTTTATTTATACATAAACTCACTTTTATATCAAGACTTACATATTTTTACTTTAGTTGATAAAGAAAACAATGCAACATCCTGGGCTAAGTATACCCCTAACATGTTAAGGACGCCAAGGCAAGGTGTTTTGAAACCACAAAAGCAAAGGGGCACGCAAGATATTTGGGCTGACGTAGGCAGGAAAAAAGAAGATAAAATGAACGTAGAAATTAAAATTTTAAAGAGAGAAAGCCGTAAAAGGATAAAGTTTCTAGAGAAGGAAAATGAATTGAAACTAAAAAAATTAAACTTAGAAATTCAACTGCTGCAAAAACAGCTCAACGCTTACTCATCCTAATTGCATTTTGCTATTGTTGGTAGCAGTTACAGCGGATTTTGCTTTTGGTCACCACCTGTAACATATGTGTGCCGTTTGTCCTCAGCAAAGTTTTTCTTTGCGTTTTTTTTTAATTGTTGTGTTTAGTTTTTAATGTTGCTGCAGTTCTGAACGCTAAACCAAACTGCAAATTGAATTTTGTTTGATCTCCTTCCAAGCTTTATTTGTTTCACTGCTGGTTCTGTCCATCTGCTTGCATTCAATTATTTGTTAAAAGTCTGCAACCAGCGCCAGCAAGTATTCTACTTCTTCTGTGTTGTTAATGTGAAATTTTTTTAGTTTTAAAATGGATTCTTTTGTGTAAATATTAATATTAATAAAATACGTTTGTTATGATAAAATAGTAATATTTATTTTAATGTTGCAGTAAATTTTTAAAATATTCATTTATTAATACTCGTCGTTGAATATTATTTAAGTTTGAGCTGCTCCTAGCCCGATTGTTTGGTACCGATAGTACAAAATCTATTACTTCTGCAGATTCTGCAGATAAGCTTGGCAGATCTGTTTCATTGTTAATGCAACAGATGTTGTGTAAGACTGCGCATGCTACCACAATGCTTTGAATTTTGACAAAATTAAGTCGAATCCCAAGTGACAAAATTGGAAAACGTCTTTTCCAAACACCATAGCTTCTTTCTACACAGCTGCGTGTTCTGATTTGAGACTCATTGTAGAGGTTTTCTTCAGCTGTTTCAACATTTGTTAGTGGAGTCATCAAATATTTTTTATTTGGATATCCACTATCAGCGACAATAATGCTGTCACCAAACTCTCCATTTTCAAGGCGGGCATATATCCTAGAGTTTCTAAAAATGTTTGCATCGTGCGCAGACCCCGGCCATCGTGCTACAATGTTGATAATTTTCAAATCCGCATCGCATATTGTTTGAAGTTGATGGAAAAAAAGCCTTTCCGATTCCGAAAAAGTTCAGCATTGCTTCCACCTACATATTTAAATTAATTAATTATTAAGTACTCTGATAACATTTCATAAAGTTAATATTTTACCTGGAGATATTATCTTAATATGAGTACAATCGATGGCACCTATTACTTTAGGGAATTTGGCTATTGCATAAAACCGTTGCTTGTTTTTAAACAGATCTTCGGCAGTGGTTGGGAATATGACAAATTGCTCCCTTAGCTGAGCTATGCAGTGTGAGACAATTGTAACCACTTTCGAAACTGTTGAAGTTGAAACTTTAAAAATATCGCCAATGGATCTCAACATTCCTCCAGTTGCATATATTCTTAATGTTATCAGGAGCATTTCCTCAGCAGTTAAGGCATTATTCCTGTAACAAATGTTGCAGTTAAAAACGGAATATAATAACAATCATTTATTTCATTGCAGCAATACAAAAATCTTTAAAAATAGTATTCTTTCAATGCATATACAGTTAGCCTAAAAGTTTTACTGAAAAAACTATTCTTATAGAATATTTGTGTGCTTGTCAAAGCAATGAAGTACTTAAGGAAATGATTTACTTACCAAGATGTTTTATTTTTAATTTGAAGTTGGATAAGTTCCAGAACACAATAAGCTGACGCCTTTGAAAGTCGAAATCTATCGTAAAAACTTTTCTCTCCATACAAATTGAAGTAGTTTGGACGTAAATGAATAGTTTTAACTCTTCGTAATATTGTAATATTTAAAAGCTGATAAGTTTCAGCGTCACTTAGATCATCCTGGTCCGATGAAGAATACATTAGAATTCGAGTTGACTTCAATTTGCTCTTTTATTTAATAAATTCACTTGACAAGTAATCATGTGTCATATCAATCATATCGCACACTACATACAAAACAGTCACAACTCAAATTTTTCTTTATGGATTTTTGTTATAAATTAATTCACACAACACATATCTTACTATCTTTTTCATTATTTTCTTCAGTAACTGGAAGAATGAAGTTTGTTTGCTTAAATAAAAATTGTTTTTCTTTTGCAGTTTCGACCAAAGAGTTTTATTTTTCGCTTCTTCTGAAAAGTTATATTTTTTGAGTTGTGGCTGTTTTGTTTTTAGTGTGCGATATGTCAAACAGCAAGTTAACTAGAGGTTAACTCACCAACATTGGGAGCTTAAACTTCGATTAAAGTTCACTGAAAAACTAGATTCATGGTTTAAACTAAGTTTAAACTTCAAACAGAGTTAAACCAGCACTGAAAAACTGGCCCTTAGTGTTGCTATTAACCATATTTCATTACTACTTTTCTTCATTTCGTACCAAAAGCGTACTATTTCCATGTCAAAACGCAAATGTTGTTAATAATATAATAACGCAACACTTTTGATTCCGTGATTTGATATAAATACATATGTGTTAGTCATTTCCCCCCACTACCGTAGAGGAAAAATATACTCTCTCGCCCCAATTCTCTAATTTTTCATTTACATAGAAACAACCCAAGGTTCATTTATTTAAGGTTGTCTACATTGTTTGACGCATCCATAATTCATGTAAATAAAAATATTTTGACGTTTGCAAAGTAGGGTTTGTGCCGCCCAAAAAAAAAAACAAAGTATTTTTTACGGTTTTGTGTTGTTTTCTGTTATATTGTGTACAGATGTACAAGATGTGTGTGTACAAGATTGTGTTTACAAGATATTGTGTACAAGATATTGTGTACAAGATGTGTTGAAATATTGTTGTTTTGGCAAAATTAGAAGTAAAAATGGTTTTTATGATTACCGAAGTCCAATGCAATTCAAGTTTCGACTCAGAAAATATTTACTTTTTCTGTCTTTCTTGATTTTCTTAATTTATATTTCTTTCATTAAACCGTTTTTAGGGTATAATACTGCAATCATTCAATCAAAATTAAAATTATGGGTATATCAAACTCAACGGCTTCATTTTATCACGACATCCGAATGTACAGATAAAAAAATGGGAGTAATAAATGTACTAAACAAAAATTTTAGTGTCCAATTTACCAAATAGTACTACAACCATACCACTACCAAATAGTATTTTATTCAGGCAACCGTGTGAGTTCTTTGCTCAAATTACTATGCTCTTTTGTTCTCATTTTAATATAAGGGTGCCGAAAAGAGAAAACGTCAAAAATGTACGCAACGTTATATAAACGAACCTTGGAAACAACCATGATGCGATACCATGTGAGACCATGATGTGCCCATGAGCACCAGCTTAACATAGCCCTTGAATAGGGCTGCCATACATCCCGGAAAATCTGGACATGATCTGGTTTCAGGCTCTTTGTCCTGGAGTCAAGGTGTACACTAGACCGGCTCTCTACTCTTCAAAAAAAGAGTTGAAGTACTGGTGTCAGAAATAAGAGTTAAGGCCGAGAAAATAAAATTTGTTTACATTTAGGGTATTCACTTCAACGCTGAAATTTCCGAAATCGCAAGTTTCCGACGAGTTGAAGTGAGTGACCGTTTTTGATTTTTTTATGCTTCTGTCAGCATGAAAGTCGCCATAGCTGGCTTTTATCGAACGCCAACAAAACAATAAATCGTGCCTACCTTTTGTTAAAAAAAAATATTGTTTGCCGTGTTAATTATTCTTAATTAATAATTTAGTTATTGCATAATAAACTAAATACGATGCATAATTTGACGAATTTATATGGGAACAGACAAAATGTTCTTCTTCTTCTCATATTTTACATGTTCACAATGACTCACACCAATCGAACAGGTCTACTAACGACTACTGAACAGATCTTTTCTTCGCAAATTTACGACGATTAATTTTCATCAACTCAATAGATGATTAAATTTAAGCAAACTTCGGAAAACCAAAACAACAACAATTGCATTGAAATTTTCGTAAATTTCAGATTTCGGAAATTTCAGCGTTGAAGTGAATCCCCTAAGTGTATTTCTCGTTAGCAAGAATGTTTTTAAGCCCTGGTCAAAAAAAATTAAATTGGAACCCCGCAAAAAGTATGCAGTTGTGAGGACTAAAACAAGATCTTAATTTTTTTTAAATTTATTTAAGGTGTTCTAAATTATTTTTGTTAACATGTCTTTTTTTTAATTAAATATACTAAAATTTATTAATGCTATTTCAAAAAAAAAACATAAAATTTAATGTATTTTTACTTTTCGACCATTGCAACTTGCTCTTTATTAGAATTAAACTTAATTCTCTTTCATATGTCAATAATTAATTATATATTTTTTTATTTAAAAACAAATTTAAACAAAAATAATTATTGCAACATAATTTGGGACATCCTGTTGTCTAAAAACAATTATAAAAAATTCAGATCTTGTTACTAATCCCACCACTGCATACTTTTTAAGGGTTCTCATTAAATTATTTCAAAGAGGTCTTAAAAGTTTCTTGCTAACAGGGACAATGTAAAAAAAGTTTTTTTTTCTTTTCCGACTTAAACTCTTATTTCTGCCACTGATATGTTCGGACACTGATATCTCCTTTGGATGACAGGGTGTTTCAGATATCAGTAAATTGCATGAAGAATTCGAAATATTTAAAAATTCATAACTTCCTTATTAAAGAACATATTACAATGATTGAAAGGTCATGTTTTCAGATGTTCTTTCATATGGTATTAATAAGGTTTAGTATATATTATTTTAAAAAAATTGTAAACAAAAATCTAGTCTAGGTCTAGTGTACACTGAAACTCCAGGACAAAGAGCCTGAAACCGGATCATATCCAGATTTTCCGTAATGTATGGCAGCCCCATTCAAGGACTGTGTTATGCTGGTGCTCATGGGCACATCATGGTCTCGCATGGTATCGCATCGTGGTTGTTTCAATGTAAATTAAAAATTAGAGAGCTGGAGCGAGAGAGTATATTTTTCCTCTAAGGTAGAGGGGGATATAACTAAATATATCAAACTATATATATAAAATTATACTATTTATATCAAATCACGGAATCAAAAGTGTTGCGTTATTATATTATTAACAACATTTGCGTTTTGACATGGAAATAGTACGCTTTTGGTACGAAATGAAGAAAAGTAGTAATGAAATATGGTTAATAGCAACACTAAAAGTATTAAAAGTAGCAAAAAGTGTACAACTATTTAGGGATCATTTGGCTGCAATCTGAATATAGCACCTTCAAAATAGATGCATCCTCTATTTTTGACATTGGAACTCGTACAAACCTGTTGTGTTTGCACTCCCATCAAACGTCATAGCAATTAAATGCTCGTCTGGCAGACACTTGCAACCGTCAGAATAGGCTGGCTGTCTAAATATACTTTTAAAACTATGAAAAGAATATACCCACAAAATTTCACCTTTGTGGGAAGCAGGTTATGAATTACCCTCCCGATGACAACTTTGGTGTTTTCTGGCAGATACTTGCAACCATCCAAATGGATTGGCAATTTTTTTTTTTGCACTTTAATATATGTAAATTACAACATATTAAAATTTTATCCTTGTGGGAGCAGGTTAAAAAAAATGTTTTTTTTACATTTTTAAAAATGTAAAGGACAACGATGCAACCGTGAGATCCCTGCCAGAACGGTATTTTCTTAATAGACTGATAATAGGTGTGTTTCCGTACACAATGTCGAGTAAAAGTCGAGTAAAGTTCAAGCTGAGAGAGTAAAACGAAATTTGAACAAATTGTCAAAAGTACGGAAACAACTTCTAGCTAGTTTCAAGCACAAAAACAGCTGATTGCTTATCAAACGTAAACAATGCAAATTAAGATTTGTCTATTCATTACATTTTTTAATTTTAAAATGTATTTATTGTTATGAATTGAATTTTACTATTTGTAAATTTATTTTCAACCGCACAACATAAGCATAAAACACATTAAAAATGTCAATTTGAAGTTTGCTTCTTCTTCTTCATGCTTGTTCTTAAATTGCTGGAAGAAATTCTTCCAGCACACTTCGAGCTAGTTTCGAGCTCGAGAGAGCGATTTTGTGCTTGTTCTTCTTCTCTCTTTTGAGCTAGAAAAAGTACGGAAACACGTTCTAGCAGCTTGCAAGTTACTACAATCGAGTACGGAAACACACCTAATAAATCAACACTTGAAAATTTTCTATCTTTGTGGAAAACGGGTTAGTCAGATGGTTCACTAGCTCTCCTACTATTAATTGAATAAGAAATAAACACCCTGTGTGAGTAGCACATGAAAACCATCGCTAAAAATCGTCCCTATCTGACGTCCGTGAAGATAGCGACGATTTTTAGCGACGGTTTTTCAGTGCCACTCGCACAGGGTGTTTATTTCTAAGGAAATTTATTTTGAGGCATTAGGAGGAAAACACTGTTTTTTATCAAATAAACATAATATTAAGTAAAAAATTGTATCAAAAATTAAAGACAAATATATAAATAATATTTTGAAAACATTAAAAGTACTCTAGCTTCTTAATTTTAATAAATATTTGCTACTATATATTAAAAAAGTTAAAGACGAATATCGGGTATCTAAGAGTTTTCTGCGCATATAACACCTATGCAGCAAAAAAGAAGACACTTTTACAAATTTTTTGACACCAAAATCAACTCTCTAGCCACTTCCGAACAGATTTTGGAGTGCATTCCACTACCAGGTCATAACCCATTTTTAAAAACACCGTACAAGACGCGCCAGGAGTTTTCTGCGCATATCACACCTAAACAGCTAGAAAGTGTGAATTTTTTAAAATTTTTTGACACCAATATCAACCCTCTAACTGTCTTGGAATAGATTCCATACCAGGTCAAAATCCAGTTCTAAAAATCGTCGTTGGGCTCCTACGAATCCCAGGAGTTTTCTGCGCATATGACACCTATGCAGCTGAAAAGTGGGTATTTTTAAGAATTTTTTGAGACCAATATCAACCCTCTAGCGAGTTTGGAATAGATTCCCTACCAAGTGGTCATCCAATTTTAAAAAAACCGTCGCTGGGCTCTCACACAGCTCAGGAGTTTTCTGCGTATATGACACCTATGCAGCTGGAAAGTGGGTATTTTTAAGAATTTTTTGACACCAATGTCAACCCTCTAGTGACTTTGGAGTAGATGCCATACCAGGTCGTAGCCCACTTTGGAAAACACCGTCGTGGGCATCCCAGAAGTTTTCTGCGCATATGACAACTATACAACCGGTAAGTGGGTATTTTTTAAAAATTTTTGACATCAATATCAACCCTCTAGCGAGTTTGGAATAGATTCCATACCAGGTCATCCATTTTGAGGTTAGGACCGATTTGGACAGCTTAAAAGTTTTCTGCACATATGACAACCATGTAGATCGAAAGAATTAATTTTTTAAAAATTTTCTGCATCAATGTGAACCCTCTAGCGAGTTTGGAATAGATTCCATACCAGGTGATAATCCAGTTAATAAAATTCGTCGTTGGGCTCCTACGACTCTCAGGAGTTTTCTGCGCATATGACACCTATGCAGCTGGAAAGTGGGTATTTTTAAGAATTTTTGGAGACCAATATCAACCCTCTAGCGAGTTTGGAATAGATTCCCTACCAAGTGGTCATCCAATTTTAAAAAAAATCGTCGCTGGGCTCTCACACAGCTCAGGAGTTTTCTGCGCATATGACACCTATGCAGCTGGAAAGTGGGTATTTTTAAGAATTTTTTGACACCAATGTCAACCCTCTAGCGACTTTGGAGTAGATGCCATACCAGGTCGTAACCCACTTTGGAAAACACCGTCGTGGGCATCCCAGAAGTTTTCCCGGCATATGACAACTATACAACCGGTAAGAGGGTATTTTTTAAAAATTTTTGACACCAATATCAACCTTCTAGCGAGTTTGGAATAGATTCCATACCAGGTCATCCATTTTGAGGTTAGGACCGATTTGGACAGCTTAAAAGTTTTCTGCACATATGACAACCATGTAGATCGAAAGAATTAATTTTTTAAAAATTTTCTGCATCAATGTCAACCCTCTAGCGAGTTTGGAATAGATTCCATACCAGGTGATAATCCAGTTAATAAAAATCGTCGTTGGGCTCCTACGACTCTCAGGAGTTTTCTGCGCATATGACACCTATGCAGCTGGAAAGTGGGTATTTTTAAGAATTTTTTGAGACCAATATCAACCCTCTAGCGAGTTTGGAATAGATTCCCTACCAAGTGGTCATCCAATTTTAAAAAAACCGTCGCTGGGCTCTCACACAGCTCAGGAGTTTTCTGCGCATATGACACCTATGCAGCTGGAAAGTGGGTATTTTTAAGAATTTTTTGAGACCAATATCAACCCTCTAGCGAGTTTGGAATAGATTCCCTACCAAGTGGTCATCCAATTTTAAAAAAACCGTCGCTGGGCTCTCACACAGCTCAGGAGTTTTCTGCGCATATAACATCTATGCAGCTGGAAAGTGGGTATTTTTAAGAATTTTTTGACGCCAATGTCAACCCTCTAGCGACTTTGGAGTAGATGCCATACCAGGTCGTAACCCACTTTGGAAAATACCGTCGTGGGCTTCCCAGAAGTTTTCTGCGCATATGACAACTATACAACCGGTAAGTGGGTATTTTTTAAAAACTTTTGACATCAATATCAACCCTCTAGCGAGTTTGGAATAGATTCCATACCAGGTCATCCATTTTGAGGTTAGGACCGATTTGGACAGCTTAAAAGTTTTCTGCACATATGACAACCATGTAGATCGAAAGAATTAATTTTTTAAAAATTTTCTGCATCAATGTCAACCCTCTAGCGAGTTTGGAATAGATTCCATACCAGGTGATAATCCAGTTAATAAAAATCGTCGTTGGGCTCCTACGACTCTCAGGAGTTTTCTGCGCATATGACACCTATGCAGCTGGAAAGTGGGTATTTTTAAGAATTTTTTGAGACCAATATCAACCCTCTAGCGAGTTTGGAATAGATTCCCTACCAAGTGGTCATCCAATTTTAAAAAAACCGTCGCTGGGCTCTCACACAGCTCAGGAGTTTTCTGCGCATATGACACCTATGCAGCTGGAAAGTGGGTATTTTTAAGAATTTTTTGAGACCAATATCAACCCTCTAGCGAGTTTGGAATAGATTCCCTACCAAGTGGTCATCCAATTTTAAAAAAACCGTCGCTGGGCTCTCACACAGCTCAGGAGTTTTCTGCGCATATAACATCTATGCAGCTGGAAAGTGGGTATTTTTAAGAATTTTTTGACGCCAATGTCTACCCTCTAGCGACTTTGGAGTAGATGCCATACCAGGTCGTAACCCACTTTGGAAAATACCGTCGTGGGCTTCCCAGAAGTTTTCTGCGCATATGACAACTATACAACCGGTAAGTGGGTATTTTTTAAAAACTTTTGACATCAATATCAACCCTCTAGCGAGTTTGGAATAGATTCCATACCAGGTCATCCATTTTGAGGTTAGGACCGATTTGGACAGCTTAAAAGTTTTCTGCACATATGACAACCATGTAGATCGAAAGAATTAATTTTTTAAAAATTTTCTGCATCAATGTGAACCCTCTAGCGAGTTTGGAATAGATTCCATACCAGGTGATAATCCAGTTAATAAAAATCGTCGTTGGGCTCCTACGACTGTCAGGAGTTTTCTGCGCATATGACACCTAAGCACCTGGAAAGTGGGTATTTTTAAGAATTTTTTGAGACCAATATCAACCCTCTAGCGAGTTTGGAATAGATTCCCTACCAAGTGGTCATCCAATTTTAAAAAAACCGTCGCTGGGCTCTCACACAGCTCAGGAGTTTTCTGCGCATATGACACCTATGCAAATGGAAAGTGGGTATTTGTAAGAATTTTTTGACACCAATGTCAACCCTCTAGCGACTTTGGAGTAGATGCCATACCAGGTCGTAACCCCCTTTGGAAAACACCGTCGTGGGCATCCCAGAAGTTTTCTGCGCATATGACAACTATACAACCGGTAAGTGGGCATTTTTTAAAAATTTTTGACACCAATATCAACCCTCTAGCGAGTTTGGAATAGATTCCATACCAGGTCATCCATTTTGAGGTTAGGACCGATTTGGACAGCTTAAAAGTTTTCTGCACATATGATTACCATGTAGATCGAAAGAATTAATTTTTTAAAAATTTTCTGTATCAATGTGAACCCTCTAGCGAGTTTGGAATAGATTCCATACCAGGTGATAATCCAGTTAATAAAAATCGTCGTTGGGCTCCTACGACTCTCAGGAGTTTTCTGCGCATATGACACCTATGCAGCTGGAAAGTGGGTATTTTTAAGAATTTTTGGAGACCAATATCAACCTTCTAGCGAGTTTGGAATAGATTCCCTACCAAGTGGTCATCCAATTTTAAAAAAAATCGTCGCTGGGCTCTCACACAGCTCAGGAGTTTTCTGCGCATATGACACCTATGCAGCTGGAAAGTGGGTATTTTTAAGAATTTTTTGACACCAATGTCAACCCTCTAGCGACTTTGGAGTAGATGCCATACCAGGTCGTAACCCACTTTGGAAAACACCGTCGTGGGCATCCCAGAAGTTTTCTGCGCATATGACAACTATACAACCGGTAAGTGGGTATTTTTGAAAAATTTTTGACACCAATATCAACCCTCTAGCGAGTTTGGAATAGATTCCATACCAGGTCATCCATTTTGAGGTTAGGACCGATTTACCGAATACAAAACACTAATTTTAGTAAACCTATTTTCGTCAAAAGGTGACTTATCACTTTAGTGCGCTTAACCATCGATATGATTAGTAATTTATAATCATATTTTTCTCTACGGAAACTAGTCGTTGTGTACATAATCTACTATTAACATAATTATAAAATGATATTATGATAATGATACGAGAATTTACGTTTATTTTATATGTACATAAATAAATAAATAAATAAAATAAATACATCATCGAATTCACACATATATGATTAAATTTATGTCTCTGACAAAAATCCCTAATTGTAAAACAAAATTGTGTCCTTTTTGCACCACTGAAATAAATTCTTGGCTGCAGTTCACTAAGCCCCGTTATAACATTTTTTGTTTTATTCCAATTCCTTCTTTCGTTATAGTTTTTTCAAGTATTTTTTTCTAATAAGGATTCTGAGTAAAATATTTTAAAAAGACGCTTAACTTGATATATATATAAATGTTATCATTAATTCGGATATCGGTGGCATACTGGTTAAGAGAACGACCTGCAAATAATATGCTGAGGGTTCGATTCCTGCTGCGGTCACATTTGTTTTTTTTTTTATTTTGTAAAATTGTTTATTTTTTAATCACTCTCAAGAATATATAGAATTAAAAAATTAGAATGATTATATAAAGTGAATATCAAACTAGTATATAACTTAAAAAATAACTACCCATGCCCACGAATATATTACCTGCAGCTTTTATAATGCAATAACAGCTCAGTTGGAAAAGCATTTTAAGTAGAATTCGGAGGGTTGGTGATTCGCACACTGCAAGAGCGAACTATTTTTTAAATTTTTTACCATAATTGAAACAATAATTTTAAATCTTTTCGATTCTTATATTTTTTATTTTTGACAAAAAAAAAGTGAAAATTAAAAGTAAATACACGATTAAAAAATAATATTGTAGTTAATCACAGGATTCGAACCCGTGCCTTCACAGCTATGAGACGTCGTTTAACACCCCGAGCTATATGCTCATTTTATGATATTGGAAAATTGTTCTGTTATAAAGTATTTTATTAAGCTTTACCAATCAACCTTATTAAAAAAAAATTCATAAGAACGATAACTAAAGAAGATTAGAATAATATTTATGTTGTAATAACGGAACATAGAATACGTGAGAACAAGGCAACCAAAAAAGTATTTCAGTGGTGTATAAAATTCATAGGTTTTGTACAATATTTCAGGGCTACCAACTAGCAATTTTATTGTTTCAGTTTTATTTGTGTTAAATCGATAATGAGCCTATAATATATACATATATAATCATAAAGATTTGATATGAGTGCGTTTAGAGTAACAATACTGCTAAAACACTTGAGAATATGATGAGGAATAAAAGAATTGTTGAAGCATTGATATCTTTCATGCTATTAATTAACTAACAATGTTTGAATAGCTTGTTAACTTTTATGCTTACCTTTTGTATTCATACTTATATATGTTAAAAAGCCTTTTAACCCTTTCGGTTATTCTACGCCATATGGCATAGTCGCTTTTCAGTGCCCGTTTTAAGTCAGAAAACTTATGGATACTATTTTTAAAAAATTTTTATATATTTTTAAGTTTTTTGTACAAATAAACTCACAAAAAAATTTGATAAGTGGGTCCAGTAAATTGTCCAAATTCAGAAAGTGAGAGTGCATATGCCTATCAAATTTCTTATTTTACAATAAAAGATCGCTTCGTACTTTTATATATATTTTCACAAAAATTACTTTATTTGATAACTTTATGTAAGTAATTTAGTAGCTAATCATTGCTTTAGTCAGTGTAAAAATATATTAGATCCCAAAAATAGTCCGATAAGGTTCTGTGATTTACATTTAATTACATTCTATGGCACATAGCATGATGCCCAAAAATCACTTTTACAAAAATAATTTGAAAAAATTACTTTTGATTATTCATTATGTAGTTTTTAACTGTAATAAAATGGAAAAGAATGATTTTTAAAATCAAATACCTAAAATAAGTACCGAAGGGGTTAACTATCTAAAGAAAACCCACGTAAAAGCCCGATTGAATCGCTTGGACCGTTTTTGACAAACTCAACGCTGTGTAAAATTATGTATTGGTTTTTTTACTTTTTTTTATCATTGGACCACGCTTAAAATTTCTTTCACACCACTGATCTAAAGGATCAAAATCAGAAATTCTACTCTCAGAAAATCTATTATAAACTTTGAAAATAACATAAGTATCCATAAAATTTGTCAATTATTAGTCAAATATATATTTAACGTCAGACTTAAGAGTATCTTGTATACTTATATGATACCTCTATGAGAAAATATCCTGAAACTTCAAATAAGTTCACCGTGCATTCAACTTTTACAATTTGTGGGGTTGTATGGGAGGCAGGCGTGTTCGTGGTGGTTACGCCCATTTTTCTTACACACTTTATTTGTGATATAAACTACGTACATATCGAATATTATTTTTGTAGGTTAAATAATAGCCTTTTAATAAAGCTTTCATTATTGTTGGTTGTATAGGAAATTGTCGTGGTTTTCATTCAATTTAGCCCATTGTTGAACTTGAGCTTTGTTTTTTAGAAAGAAGTTCAAATATCGAATTTCATTACGATGGCTTGAAAATTACGTCTGTAATCGTGTCTACAGGTGGACGTGGCTAACTCAACTAAGGTAGTTATGCTGATCAAGAATATATATAATTTTCTATACCTTCCACGTTTCCTAATGGGCGTTACCCACGACGTGACCCTTTGCAGTAAACGTGTGGATATAAAAGTGACTAGAAAAAATAGTAATAAAAATATTATTCTAATCTGCATCAAAAAATATTCAATTTGTAATTTTTTCCGTAGGAATAATGCGGATTTTAATGTATTTTTTTATGTTATTTTCTTCAAAATTCAAATAACTTCAATATTTTTAATGCGATTGTCATTTTCAAGATACCGTTGGAAAGGTGTTGCAGAATTTCTAGAATTTATTAAGAATTGATCACAATTGATAATATATTTAAAAATTACATACATATTTCAACAAAAAAAAGCAAAAACCAAAAAACCTCATTGAAATACATACACAAAAAGCTAGAAATATTGGTACAAAATAATGTTTTGTCTCATTTGTTTATTAAGTGACAAATTGTGGGAATGCTAATATTAATTTAAAAGAATATAACAGAATTGCTGAGCAGCATTCACTGGTTATGCATTTTTATCATATTAACAATATGCAGATTTTATATTGATGGCTTGAAAAAAACAGTTAGCTTATTATCGTCATAAGATCGCTTAACACTGTAGTGCGCTTAACCATCGATATATCATATGATTAGTAAATTTATGATACAAAATAAACGAGGATATTTCTATAAATAATTATTTCTAAATTAATTCTTACGCAAATTAGTAATTACTTAATTAGTATTTACTTTTAATATAATCGTATAAAACTATTATGATAATTTATATACGGACATAATCGATTACACACAATCACACGTATGTGTATTATTAAATTACTGTTTCTCATGAAAATCCTTAATTGTAAAACAAAATTGTGTAAATTTTGCACCACTGAAATAAATGCTTGGATGACCTTCAATCAAGTTCCGTTATAAAATTCTTCGTCTTATTCCAATTCCTACTTTCGTAGTCATTTTCTGAGGTTATTTTTTTCTAATAGAAACTCTAACTATGATATAAAAAAAGGAGCTTAAGTTCATATAAACAAAATGTTTACATTAAATTTAAATACCAGTGGCGCGATGGAAAGCTGTGCGAACCAGTAAGGAAATGCTGCAGGTTCGATTCCTGGAGCTGACAAACTTAAATGCTTTTTTTTTACTTATGTAAAATTGCTTATTTATTCTTAATTATAGTGAAACCGTAAAAATAAACAATTTTTTTTTTGTTTATTATTATTTTTTTAGTGTGTATTTAAATTTTAGTATGAATTGTTTTTTTTTTTTTTTTTTAATTGGATGACCACTTGGAAGGGAGTCTATTCCAAACTCGCTAGATTATTTTTGTAGTATGTATTTAAATTGTAGTATGCATTTTTTTTTTTTTTTTTGGATGACCACTTGGTAGGGAATCTATTCCAAACTCGCTAGAGGGTTGATATTGGTGTCAAAAAATTCTTAAAAATACCCACTTCCCAGCTGCATAGGTGTCATATGCGCAGAAAACTCCTGAGAGTCGTAGGAGCCCAACGACGATTTTTATTAACTGGATGATCACCTGGTATGGAATCTATTCCAAACTCGCTAGAGGGTTGACATTGATGCAGAAAATTTTTAAAAAATTAATTCTTTCGATCTACATGGTTGTCATATGTGCAGAAAACTTTTAAGCTGTCCAAATCGGTCCTAACCTCAAAATGGATGACCTGGTATGGAATCTATTCCAAACTCGCTAGAGGGTTGATATTGGTGTCAAAAATTTTTAAAAAATACCCACTTACCGGTTGTTTAGTTGTCATATGCGCAGAAAACTTCTGGGATGCCCACGACGGTGTTTTCCAAAGTGGGTTACGACCTGGTATGGCATCTACTCCAAAGTCGCTAGAGGGTTGACATTGGTGTCAAAAAATTCTTAAAAATACCCACATTCCAGCTGCATAGGTGTCATATGCGCAGAAAACTCCTGAGCTGTGTGAGAGCCCAGCGACGGTTTTTTTAAAATTGGATGACCACTTGGTAGGGAATCTATTCCAAACTCGCTAGAGGGTTGATATTGGTGTCAAAAAATTCTTAAAAATACCCACTTTCCAGCTGCATAGGTGTCATATGCGCAGAAAACTCCTGAGAGTCGTAGGAGCCCAACGACGATTTTTATTAACTGGATGATCACCTGGTATGGAATCTATTCCAAACTCGCTAGAGGGTTCACATTGATGCAGAAAATTTTTAAAAAATTAATTCTCTTGATCTACATGGTTGTCATATGTGCAGAAAACTTTTAAGCTGTCCAAATCGGTCCTAACCTCAAAATGGATGACCTGGTATGGAATCTATTCCAAACTCGCTAGAGGGTTGATATTGGTGTCAAAAATTTTTAAAAAATACCCACTTACCGGTTGTATAGTTGTCATATGCGCAGAAAACTTCTGGGATGCCCACGACGGTGTTTTCCAAAGTGGGTTACGACCTGGTATGGCATCTACTCCAAAGTCGCTAGGGGGTTGAAATTGGTGTCAAAAAATTCTTAAAAATACCCACTTTCCAGCTGCATAGGTGTCATATGCGCAGAAAACTCCTGAGCTGTGTGAGAGCCCAGCGACGATTTTTTTTAAAATTGGATGACCACTTGGTAGGGAATCTATTCCAAACTCGCTAGAGGGTTGATATTGGTGTCAAAAAATTCTTAAAAATACCCACTTTCCAGCTGCATAGGTGTCATATGCGCAGAAAACTCTTCAGAGTCGTAGGAGCCCAACGACGATTTTTATTAACTGGATGATCACCTGGTATGGAATCTATTCCAAACTCGCTAGAGGGTTGACATTGATGCAGAAAATTTTTAAAATATTAATTCTTTCGATCTACATGGTTGTCATATGTGCAGAAAACTTTTAAGCTGTCCAAATCGGTCCTAACCTCAAAATGGATGACCTGGTATGGAATCTATTCCAAACTCGCTAGAAGGTTGATATTGGTGTCAAAAATTTTTAAAAAATACCCTCTTACCGGTTGTATAGTTGTCATATGCGCAGAAAACTTCTGGGATGCCCACGACGGTGTTTTCCAAAGTGGGTTACGACCTGGTATGGCATCTACTCCAAAGTCGCTAGAGGGTTGACATTGGTGTCAAAAAATTCTTAAAAATACCCACTTTCCAGCTGTAAGGTGTCATATGCGCAGAAAACTCCTGACAGTCGTAGGAGCCCAACGACGATTTTTATTAACTGGATTATCACCTGGTATGGAATCTATTCCAAACTCGCTAGAGGGTTGACATTGATGCAGAAAATTTTTAAAAAATTAATTCTTTCGATCTACATGGTTGTCATATGTGCAGAAAACTTTTAAGCTGTCCAAATCGGTCCTAACCTCAAAATGGATGACCTGGTATGGAATCTATTCCAAACTTGCTAGAGGGTTGATATTGGTGTCAAAAATTTTTAAAAAATACCCACTTACCGGTTGTATAGTTGTCATATGCGCAGAAAACTTCTGGGATGCCCACGACGGTGTTTTCCAAAGTGGGCTACGACCTGGTATGGCATCTACTCCAAAGTCGCTAGAGGGTTGACATTGGTGTCAAAAAATTCTTAAAAATACCCACTTTCCAGCTGCATAGGTGTCATATACGCAGAAAACTCCTGAGCTGTGTGAGAGCCCAGCGACGGTTTTTTTAAAATTGGATGACCACTTGGTAGGGAATCTATTCCAAACTCGCTAGAGGGTTGATATTGGTCTCAAAAAATTCTTAAAAATACCCACTTTCCAGCTGCATAGGTGTCATATGCGCAGAAAACTCCTGGGATTCGTAGGAGCCCAACGACGATTTTTAGAACTGGATTTTGACCTGGTATGGAATCTATTCCAAGACAGTTAGAGGGTTGATATTGGTGTCAAAAAATTTTAAAAAATTCATACTTTCCAGCTGTTTAGGTGTGATATGCGCAGAAAACTCCTGGCGCGTCTTGTACGGTGTTTTTAAAAATGGGTTATGACCTGGTAGTGGAATGCACTCCAAAATCTGTTCGGAAGTGGCTAGAGCAGTGTTTCCCAAAGTGTGTTCCGCGGAACCCTGGGGTTCCACGAAATAATTTAGGGGTTCCGCGTGACAAATTTTATTTTATTAAAAAAACAAGCATTTTTTTCGGAAAGTTTACATTCATTACATTTCAGTCGCCAAAAATGGCGACTGAAAACACAAGCATAAACAAAAAACACAATAAACAAACCTAAACAATAATGTTTCACTCTCGCTGAGTAAGCGAGTTTATGTTCGATATTGTTTGCAAATTATCATGGCTCACGTTTGGCAAACTATTTGAACGACTAGTGTGCGCACTCCCATAACACGTCATACCCACATGGCAGTCTGCAGATAGTTGCCAGACAAGTGGACATCTCACCTCTTATATGATTTTTTATTTGGGTTTGGAGAAATTGATAAGTGTACGCACTTTTATAGGACACCATGCAAAGCATAACAAACTAAACAAACAATTAAATAACAAAAGAATTGCTTACCAGTTTTATACAAATTTTTACTTAAAAAAATTATGAAGATTTTTTAAAAAATTAGCAAATTTTTCCATATAAATGACTTTTCCACTTTCAGTCGCCAATCGGGAGCATTTACCCTATTTTAAATTCTATGATACTTGGGGACTTACATTTTTAGAGCATATAGAAAATATTTCCGTTTGACTCGTGACTCTTAAGCGGTATCTACACGATTCAATAGGCCACCCCAAGCGATACTACATGTCCATCGGACAAGTAGTTCCACCAAATAACGGAACTTTTTGTCTTTGGTCCTACACGGTCGGACATGTCGGATAGACTTCATTATTTTATAGATTTCATGCAGTACACATCGAGCGCACTTATTAATTTGTAGCGCTAAAATTTATATATTTGCATTATTTTTATTCTTTTCTCTTCAAACTTTCAAGTCTCCGTGAGATATCTTTTTTTATTAACGAATTCTATTAAAAATTCAACATTTATTATGTGTGTTATTTTATGCGCGAGATGTGCTTCTCTCAAAAATTGTTATCGAATGAAAAAATGCACCAAGTTGGATGGACACGCACACAAACGATACTACATGTCGGATGGACCGAGCAAAAAGTCAAAAATATTTGTCTTTCATCGGACATGTCTATCCGACTTCATTTTAAGCACACGAACGGTACTACATGTGCGTAGACATGACAGGTCCATCCGACTTGTCGTATCGTTTGGGGTGGCCTAATGGCTGTACCAATCTGTGTTGTACGTACGACCGTAAATTGGCGATTTCTTCTATTCGACACAGCGTCCACACAATACAATCGTCGCAAGATTGTACCAACCGTTGGAACAGCCGTTGTATCGTGTAGATACCGCTTAACCCGATTTTCATTTTTAAAAACTAATCTAGTGTGCATAGGAAACGGCACACGCTGATTTAAAAAATATTGAATTGGAACACCCAGTCAGCGAACGGTTCTGTAGAAATCAGTTAATTTTCGTAGTCTGATCGTAAGGCTGTTATTTTTTTTAAGTGTTTTTTTTTTTAAGTAAACAAAAGTAATTTTTTTTTATTCCTCTTGTGCTTTTATAAATCAGGTAGGACTATAAATAGTTTTTATAATTTATTTATTATAGTATGTAATATATTTACCATTTTTGTTTCTATAAACAAGAATTGCCCTTATAATGGATCGATGGTTAAAATATGGGTCGTTAAAGAAAAATTACGTTGTTAGTAGTAGTGCAGAAATCTCAGAATCTACAGATACAGGCATTCTGGAACCCGCAATGCCATCAACTTCCAGTTCCGTACAGCTACAGCCTTATCTTCCAACTCTGCCACCTTCCAATTTTAAACAGGTGGTATCAACGAAAAGACGTATATATGATTCTAGTTACCTGTCGTTTGGATTTACTAGTACTGGTGACGAGGAGGCTCCAGATGCGGTTTGTTTACTTTGCAACAAAATATTGGCAAAAAGCTCCTTAGCACCAGCAAAACTACAGAGACATTTGGAAACAAATCACCCAACAGATAAAGGCAAAGATATTTCTTTTTTTGAAAGAAAACTTGAAAGCCATAATAATTGCAAGAGTTTTATGGTACAAAAATTCAAAACAGATAATCAAAAGATTACGGAAGCGTCTTATAAAGTATCTTACCGAATTGCTCTTGCAGGCGAGGCACATGTTATTGGTGAATCACTTATTAAACCCTGTGTTCAAGATATCGTTTCGTGTGTATTGGGCGAAGAGTATAGTAAAAAAGTTGACAGCGTGTCTCTTTCTAACAATACTGTTAAGAGGCGTATTAACAATATTGCCGATGACATTAAAATAGAACTTATTTCACGGTTGCAGGCGTGTAACGCTTATGTATTACAACTAGATGAGTCCACAGACGTTTCTGGGTTAGCAATTTTGCTTGTTTTTGTTCGGTATGATTTTAATAAAAAAATTGAAGAAGATTTGCTTTTATGTGAAGATGTGAAAATGAACGCCACGGGGGAGAAGATATTCAACTGCATTGATAATTTTATGACAACGCATGAAATAAACTGGGGAAAATGTATTGAAGTTTGCAGCGATGGAGCAAAAGCAATGACAGGGAAAGTGAGTGGTGTTGTAGCACGGATTAAAAATGTTGCAAAAAACTGTAACAGTACTCATTGCATTCTTCACAGATATGCATTAGTAACAAAAAGGATTTCAGTGACATTTAAATCTGTTCTAGACGAAGCAGTGAAGATTATAAATTTTATTAAAAGTAAACCATTGCAATCACGTATTTTCACAGCCATGTGCGAAGATATGGGAAGCCTTCACACCACTTTACTTCTTCATACGGAAGTTAGATGGCTATCACGTGGTAAAATTCTTGTGCGAATATTTGAATTGCGAAAGGAACTGTTAGCATATTTTATTGGTCATAAATTCGAATTATCAGACAGATTTAATAACATGACATGGCTATCTACACTTGCATACCTTGCTGGTATATTTGGAAAATTGAACGAAGTATGTTTGGCTCTGCAAGGAAAACAAGTCAACATATTACAAGCAAAAGATAAATTGGTTGCCTTTTCAAGAAAAATACAATATTGGATATCAGCTGTGGAGAAAAATAACTTCGAGTGTTTCCAGACTCTTAATGATTTTCTTGAAGAATCTGAAGTCGATTTAGACATGGAAATTCGTGATGGTATAAAAACACATCTGTCCAGTTTACAGCAATCACTCAGTGATTACTTTCCAAGCCTACAGAATCAAGATAGTTACTGGGTACAAAATCCTTTCAAAATAAAAGAAAAACCAAAAGAACTTCATTCCATGGATTATGAAAGTTTGATTGAATTGAGTTCGGATACACAATTAAAAGCCAAATTCGCAACCGTTTCAGTAACAATATTCTGGTATGATGTATTCAATGAATATCCAAATTTGTCAAAACAGGCTATTCGAATTCTTTTGCCGTTTGCAACCACTTATTTGTGTTAAGCTGGGTTTTCCAAATATGTTGCGACAAAAACCAAATATCGGAACAAACTTGATGCTGCACCTGATATGAGAGTTCAATTATCAAACATAGCGCCCAATTTTAGGAGAATAATAGAATCAAAAAAGCAGCTGCATTCTTCGCATTAAAGATTTTTCATTTATTTTGGTTTATGTTTTGTATTTTTATAAATTATTTCCATGAATTCGCTTTTTTAAGTTTTGTCTTATTCAATTAAATCTGATATATAAAAATAGTACTTGTTTTATGTAATATATCATTAAATTTTGAAAATTAGTTTTTTTTTAATATTTAGGGTTCCGCAATCATTGGCAAAACATTTTAGGGTTCCACGACCAAAATAGTTTGGGAACCACTGGGCTAGAGAGTTGATTTTGGTGTCAAAAAATTTGTAAAAGTGTCTTCTTTTTTGCTGCATAGGTGTTATATGCGCAGAAAACTCTTAGATACCCGATATTCGTCTTTAACTTTTTTAATATATAGTAGCAAATATTTATTAAAATTAAGAAGCTAGAGTACTTTTAATGTTTTCAAAATATTATTTATATATTTGTCTTTAATTTTTGATACAATTTTTTACTTAACATTATGTTTATTTGATAAAAAACAGTGTTTTCCTCCTAATGCCTCAAAATAAATTTCCTTAGAAATAAACACCCTGTGCGAGTAGCACTGAAAAACCGTCGCTAAAAATCGTCGCTATCTTCACGGACGTCCCTATCTGCACGGCCAAATACTATTCAGCGATGTATAACTTTGTTAAATGTATAATAAAGGCTTTCAGGTATATGCAAAGTTATTTATTTTATGTATATCATTGTCATTTATATTTTAGAAGTCCAAATGTAAACATTCGTTTAATGTCTGCGTATTCCTCCCACTACACTTATCCTGTGCTCTCTAAGAAAAAGCAGAATGATATGAATAGTTCGTATAAAATAAATATAAATTTAGCTCCGCGGAAATCACCATTAAATTGTGAATCCATTTCAATATTTTATGATGAAATTGTTAAACAGCTTGCGAGTTATATGACTTACGGTGGTAGTAAACAGAACGCCCGTGCACTTTTGGAGGAGAGTTTTGAAATTATAAAACGGACTCTGTTGGAGCGTTGTAATATTGACGAAAGTGAGGAACTAATATTACATGCTGAAGATCTTCTATCCGTAGCAATAGAAAACTGCAAGCCAGTCTTGGTTCTTACACCGATCAAAAGAGGTGGCGTGAAGTACTACGTTCCAATACCTACATCACAAAAAAAATCTTATTTTTTGGCTATGAAGTGGTTATTGGAGTCAGCCAGAGATAAAGAAAGTAATATACCGCTGCCTACTAAATTGGCTTGGGAAATATTGGACGCAGCTTATGAAAAAGGAAGAATAATTAAAAAGAAAACTGAACTACATAAACAATGTGAAGAAAATAGAGCTTATGCACATTATAGATGGGGCTAGATATACATATTTGTTACAAATCGTATTTTGTGAATTTAAAAAATTTATATAACAAATATATATATATATATAAGAACATATATAACAGTTCCGTGCAAAAAAATATGGAAAAATTGAAGAATAGTGGAAATGGTCTTTTTTTTTGTTTTTTTTTTTTGAAAATGTGTGTTGAGCTAACAAATTGGATGGTGAACAAAGTTAAACGTCGCTCTATCCATAATGTTTCCTTTTTTCCAAAACAACAAAAATAAACAGGTTTGCTGCTCGAGAAAAAAGTATTTTTCAGGGTTTTGTGGAGTTTTCTTTTATATTGTGTACACACACAAGATGATGTGACAAGATGTGTTCAAATTTTGATTTTTGTCAAAATTAGAAGTAAAAGTGGTTTTAACGATCTCCGTTGCCCAGTGTTATTCAAGTTTCGGGGAGATTACGATTTCCGGGGCGCCGCAATTTAACGATGGATTCGAAGAGTACTCTTAATAAAAATATGAATAGCCAAAGGAAATGTTGTGTTATCGTTTTGTTTTCGAGTTATCGATTTTAAAAAATTTTTTTTTTGCTATAAGGTCTATGAAGAAAACCGGCTATATTATTCTTAATATATAACCGATATTAATGATTAATGTTAAATTTAAAAGGTTATATAAAAGGCTTTTAGAAAAATTTTAAATTAATGAAATCTTTGAGTACTTTGTATTTTATAGGTATTTTTATGAAATATAAAAATATTTTCTTACATAAAACCGTTATTTTCTCAAAAATTACCGTAATTACTATGAATTATAAAGAGTAAATTATTAAAGCTTGAACATATATATTTCATTTGGTATATAATATTTATAATTTATTTGACTTTTTGTCGTGTTTTTTATGATACAATGATTTGCCCTTGTACGGAAAATTTGCTTATTTCACTCATATTTACCTTAGATGTTTTGCTTTCTTACTCCATATTTACGAATATCGCCATTACAATAAACAATTGTTATTAAAAATATTGAAACTACAACTTGTATTTTTAGTATTATTTGAATTTTTTAAGTTTTATTTATGAGTGTATGCATAAATAAATATGCACTAAAAAAATCCTGCAACAAATTAAACTTACTTTTAATCATTATTATTTTTAAAATACATGGAGCCTTACTTTTTTGGGACAAGTTATATAATTTAAGATGAATTTCAATATACTTAAATGTTGTTCTTTACTTGTATAAGTTAAAAAGTCAGAGAAGGAAAAATGCTGCTTTATGCCGCCTCGTGGTTTTTGCTATTTGACAGCCGTCAATGATTTTTGATGGTCTCTACAACCACACTTGTGACAGCTGTTGTACCAGTGTTGTTAACACTCCCCCTTCGTATGGTCGAATGACTGTCGGGCGTACTCTCCTTGCGAACATCAAGAACGGCAAACTTGACGGCTGGTCTGACGTAGATTCCTTTTGATGTCTGTATCAAAAGTTGCCGTCCGTACCTGACCATCTTTTCCTTCTGTTACTTCTAAGATTCTCCCTTTTGGCCATGAGTTCCTAGGTTCTGTATCACTTACGATGATCACTACGTCTCCTTTTTCAATCGGCTTGACAAGTTGGAACCACTTCGTGCGTCTTGTCAGAGTTGGTAGATACTCACGTACCCACTTTTTCCAGAAGGCATTAGCAAATTGCTGAGATTTAAGCCAATTCTTACGCAGAATAACGTGGTCATCAATTAACTCGCCATCTGCTTTCTCGCCATTAGAAGAGCCCAATAGGAAGTGATTTGGAGTTATCGCTTCTTCGCTTTCTTCTTCCAACGGAACATAGGTCAATGGTCGGCTATTCACGACCTTCTCAACCTCCAATAACATGCTATAAAGTAGTTCATCAGTAGGATTTCTCGTTGGTAAAATCTGGTAGAGTATTTTTTTTACAGATTGAACTAATCTCTCCCAGCTCCCGCCCATGTGGGGTGCCGCTGGAGAGTTGTATATCCATTTAGTCACCGAACTAGAAAATTCTTCTGCGACGCGGTCGTGTTCTTGTTTGTTTATCTCGGCAAGCTCCTTCTCAGCTCCATGAAAATTAGTGCCATTGTCACATCTTATTTCCAAAGGTGTTCCTCGTCTGGCAATAAATCTCTTTATTGCAAAGATACATGAATCCGATGTTAAGCTGCTCGCCACTTCGAGATGTATAGCCCTGATTGTAAGACAGGTTATCAAAACGCCCCACCTCTTCTCACTTCTGCGTCCCACGGCGACATACATTGGGCCGAAATAGTCCAGCCCAATAAATGAAAACGGGCGTGTGAAGCTTGCGAGCCTAGCTTGTGGCAGCGCTGCCATTTGTGGAGCATGAGGTATTACTCTTTGAATTTTGCATTTTTGACATTTTTTTTGTACTTTTTTAAGAAGCGCTCTTAAACGTGGAATATAAAACCTTTGCCGAAGTTCATTAAGTACCGTCTCGGTATTTTGATGATGATATTGAAAATGGTATGAACGAATAATCAGTTGAGTTATTCCATGTGGTCCTGGTAGCAGGACTGGTCGCTTTGTTTCACTTTTGATTCCGATAGCAGCGTCGATTCGTCCACGACATCTCAATACTCCAGCTTCGTCCAAATATGGCGTTGATTTATATAGTGGGCTTGACTTTTCAAGTGATGTTTGACTACCGAGATGTTGATTCCTATTTTTGTGTAAAATAGTTACTTCTTCACTGTAGAACTCATATTGTGCCAGGCGATACAGGTGGTTCTCTTCAGCCACATATTCTTCTTGTTTGAGTGGTCCTACTTTTCGTTCAGCTCCTCTTGTGCTGGCTCTTAAATTATATATGAATATATAATATATGAACACATATATATGAGTTCTAACGAGCTTTCTCCAGCTTGAAAACTTTTCATATTCAAATATATTTGCTTTTATTTCCAGATGAAGGGACACGTTTGCTCTTATTTCTTCAGAAGTATGTTTCTCTGAAATGTCCTTTGGCCACATCTCTTTTGGTAATTTGAGAAAGGACGGTCCACAAAACCAGCGACTTTGTGGCTCTACGCTTGGTAAACCATTCCATTTCGTAATCTCATCAGCAACATTTTGCTTGGTGGGCACGTATCTCCACTCTTTAATATCAGTTAACTTAATTATTTCGCTCACCCTAAAGGCCACATATTGTCGGTATTTGCGGTGATCAGACCGTATCCAGCAGAGAACTGTTCTTGAGTCGGACCAGAATATCTTTTCAGAGAAAACAATTGAGTGCCCCTCACATATGCTTCTTGCTAATCGTGCTCCTAACCTAGCTGCTTCCAATTCCATGCGTGGAATCGATGCCATTTTTAGAGGAGCGACACGCGTCTTGGAAGCAACTATAGCGCACTCCACAAGAGTTCCTTTCGTTGCTCTCAAGTAGGCAACCGCTGCATAGGCATTCTCGCTCGCATCTACGAATACATGGAGCTCCACATGTTCATGCTCGTCCAAGGTATGATTTGTGAAGTAGCACCTAGGAATATTTACCTTGTTTATATTTTTTAAAAAGCTCACCCACTTACGCCATTTCTGGAAGTGGTCATCCCCAATTGGATCATCCCACTCGACATGTGCCCTCCACACTTCCTGCATCAAGATTTTAATATAGATGATAATATGTGCAATTAGTCCAAGCGGATCAAATATGGTCATCATCACACTCAAGAGTTGTCGTTTTGTCGGTCGTGCATGTTCGTTTATAAGCCTTTGCACTGACGATTTTGGTGATATAGCGAACGAAAACGTATCTGTTGCGGTGCTCCACCACATGCCCAAGACGCGCTCTGACTGGTTCGGCTCCTGAGACGAATTTAAATTTTTAATTTTATGTTCCGAACCTCCCAGTGCTTTTAAAACTCTCGGCGAGTTCGAGGTCCAATTACACATTTCAAAACCTGCTTTTGCGTGAATCATTTTAACGTCATTCGCTAGCTGGATTGCGTCTTCTTCGCTATTGCAGCTGTCTAAGTAATCGTCCACATAATGATTTTGAATTATAGCCCTAGCTGCTCTAGGAAATCGAGCTTCGTATTCTTGCGCATTTTTATTTTTTATATATTGCGCGCAGCTTGGAGAACATGTTGCGCCAAAGGTTAACACTTGCATAACATATACCTCTGGTTCATCACTGTTTTTTGAGCTCCACAAAAATCTTTGCGCATCTTGGTCAATATTGTTTACCAACACCTGGTGAAACATTTCACGTATGTCACCACAAATTGCTATTGACTTTTCTCGGAAGCGATATAAAACTGAAGGTAATGATACAAATTGATCCGGCCCTTTCAACAGCAACGAGTTCAGTGAGACTCCATTCACTCGTGCAGCTGCATCCCACACTATTCGCTGCTTTCCAGGCTTGTTAATATTGGTAACCGTAAAAATCGGCAGATACCATATCTTCTCGCGATCGAGTTTCAACTATTCTTCTGAGAGCTTGCGAATATAACCTTTTTCTAGATAACTTTGAAGTTGCTGATTTAGATATTCAGCTAGCGAAGGATTCCTTTCTAATTTGTTACAGAGGAATTTGTGTCGCCTAAGAGCCATGGGAAAACTATCTGGCATTTTAAATTGGTCATACTTCCAAAGTAGCGATACTTCGAAACATGCACCTTTTCTGATAGTCTTTGTTTCTAGAATACAGCACGCTCGCTCCTCTTCAGCAGGTTTGACTATTGTAGCTGGTGAACCCATTGCTAGGCTTTCAAACGAAAAATATGTTTTTATCATGTCTATGAGCAGTTTGTTGTCTTTGTTGCATTCACACATATGGAAACTGTGAAACTCATGACGCGTTTCACACTGTAATGCTTCTTTGGCTCCACCATATATGACCCAACCTAGACGGGTCTTTGTTGCGCAAGGTTCATTTGCCTTACCCTCTCTTGTGGCTTGTGGGAATCCCAAGTTGCTGTTATCCAGCCCTATTAATAACCTCGGTGCCGCCATCTGATAGGATCGTAAAGGAATACCATTTAAGGGAGCATATTTAGAAACTAAATCAGCAACGTTAGGGGTTTGGATAGGTTAATTTAATTATTGTACAGGCCTTACGTTATGTAGCTGGTATTTCTTTGAATTGCCCAGTGCTGACATTTGGGCTGATACTACTTGGGAGTCATCTTCGACTCTATGCGTTTGCCCAGTCCATTTAAGACGCAGTGATTTTACTGGCCCTGAAACTCTGATTTAACTCTGATGCGAGCGAGCTGTCCATTAAAGTTAAAGATGAACCTTAATCTAAAAAGGCATATGTTAGCAGCTCCTTTGTTGCGTTATAGAGAATAACTGGTACTATTCGAAAATAAATTGATTGTTGAGATGATTCATGAGCGTTGCAGGTGAGTTGTGTTGATGCGGCTCCTGCACTTGCGTTGATGCTGCTGTTGTACTGATTTATTTGTTGCGCTGGCGCAGGCAATGTTGCCGGCATACTGCTGTTTAAAGGCCTATATTTATGTAGCAACGAATTATGTTTAAACGTGCAGCCGTCTATACCACATCGTTGACTAGACCTGCAGCGCGTATTGAGGTGCAGCTTAAGACAAGTACGACATAGTCGTTACCTATTTACAGTATCCCATTTTTCGCTTAAACTCATGCTGCCGAATTTGGTACAAGCTTCGACACGAATGCAATTTTCGTGGCAGATTTTGCATTTGTTAGCATACGTGACTTCGCTTAAGCCTTGACGGCTCTTTACCCCCTCAGCATGTGTATGCACTTGCCCTTTATCTCTTGACGATCGAGAGTCAGTCTTGTTTTGAATAAAACTAGAAGCTGCAAAAGTGACTTCACTTATTGCATCAGCTAACTCAAACAACCACGCACTAAAACTCCACAAATTTATTTCTTCAATTGTGCGCTTATGAACGGCCCAATTTAGTTTTATTTGAGCTGGCAGCTTCTCGACGAGCTCTTGAAGCAATACTGGGTTAGCTAAATGATTAACTAATCCGGTCGCTTTCATCGTAGCACACATGTTTTGAACCGATAGTGCAAACGAAATAATGCTGTCTAGTTTTTCTGCTCGTGGAATCGGTTCATTGCGCACCTTTGTTATCAGTGTTTTAATTATGAGTTCGGGGCGCCCATAGATCATGCGCAGTGAGGTCATTATTGCAGGCACGTTATCTGGAATCAGCAACTGACTTCTCACTAACTCTAAGGCCCTTCCTTGGAGGCATTTCTGAAGCCTTAGCAAATTTTCTGCGTTGCTGTAGCCGCATAAGTTTGTACTGCCTGTGAAGCTACTGAAAAAGATCGGCCAGTCTTCTGGATGGCCACTGAAGGTGGGCAAATCTTTTGCGAATGATTGCCGTGTTGCTATTTGTTGCACACTGAGTTGATCAAAGTTTTGCGTCACACTTTTGACTTGGTTTATACCGTCTTCGTGACCACCAGTCGGTCGTGTTGAGCTAGCTGGGGCTGCAGGCACTAAAAGGAAATTGGAATCAGTTTGAATACCACATTGATTATTTAAATACGGAGGTTGGTGCCGATTAAACTGTGTCGCACAATCTGCCACTACGCTTGCTTTGGTTTTTGGCCTTGCTTTGGTTTTTGGCACTTGCTGTTCAGCTTGACACGAACTCTGTTGAATTGTAGACTCTTCGTTACCTAGGTCTTCTTGGAGTAATTCATACTTTTTCCTTATATACTCTGCTTGCATCTTTCTTTGCTCCTCCAGCATCTGTAGCTGCAGTTCCTTGCGCTTCGAAAGTGATTAAGTTGAACTTACGCTTGACATGTTGTCTATATCATCAGCTCGCTTTTTAGTGATACACGCCGTGCATATCCAGTCATGCTCCGCAATGTCGGATGTTACGCCCACACAAAGGAAGTGGAACCAGCAGTCACAATCATCACATTGTACCATTTGGTCCGTGTCGACAGAGGTACACAAGACACAGCTAGATGTTGAGGCTTCTTTTTCAGCCATGGTTTGATTTAACCAAAGAATTTTTTAGAATATTAAAAATATTGAAACTCCAACTTGTATTTTTAGTATTATTTGAATTTTTTAAGTTTTATTTATGAGTGTATGCATAAATAAATATGCACTAAAAAATTCCTGCAACAAATTAAACTTACTTTTAATCATTATTATTTTTAAAATACATGGAGCCTTACTTTTTTGGGACAAGTTATATAATTGAAGATGAATTTCAATATACTTAAATGTTGTTCTTTACTTGTATAAGTTAAAAAGTCGAAGAAGGAAAAATGCTGCTTTATGCCGCCTCGTGGTTTTTGCTATTTGACAGCCGTCAATGATTTTTGATGGTCTCTACAACCACACTTGTGACAGCTGTTGTACCAGTGTTGTTAACAATTGTTTTTAAGGCAACATTGTAGCTACAATATTTATATGAATTAACGGGATTTTCGAGTCAGTGAAAAAAATTTGTAATTTTTAGTCGTTCAGTTAATAAAAAAATATACATCTTTTTTATTTATCGAAAAAAAGGTAAAACTTTCAGCTTTTCAAAAAATATATATGTTTAGTATCTTAAAAACGAAAATTTTGTAGAAAAAAAACGGTTCTTTTAATTAAAAGACCACTGGTGTAAATTAAAAAATTCAAATCTGATATATATTCGCTCATAAATATAAAAACATTTTTGAAATTATATTTGTATTATATATCGCTGAAAAGGCATTTAATTACCTTTCGAATAGCATGTCAATCTTTAAGATCCATTAGATTTTTTAACAAAGAAAAACCTTGAAAAATTTAAATTTTATGTAATATAGTGTGAAATTAAATAAAAAAAATGTATATTTTTATATGTCAAACAAAAGGTCTAACTGTAAGCTTTTCAAAAAATATATATTTTTAGTAACTTAATAACGTACATTTTTTAGAAAATAACGGTTCTTTTTATTAAAAAATTCAACTTTGGAATAAATTCGCTTTTAAAATTAAAAATATTGTAGCAATGATATTTATAACAAATATATTTGAAAGTCATTTAATGACCTTTCAAATGACATATCAATCTTAGAGATCCATTGAGTAACGGCAAAGATATAGATGTTTTTTTAAACAGATCTTTTAACAAAAATTTTTTTTTTAAAAATCGATAACTCGATAACTAATAGAGTAATCGATTTTTTGTTCGGCGAATCATGTTTTTTTTTGTTCTCTACCAGAAAACATCTTCAAATCGCGGCGCCCCGGAAATCGTAATCGTGCCCAAGTTTCGACTGAGAAATATTTATTTTTTATGCCTTTCTTGATTTTCTTAATTTATATTTCTTTCATTAAACCTTTTTTAGGGTACAATACTGAAATCCTTCAATCAAAATTAAAATTAAAGGTAGATCAAAGTCAATGGTTTAATTTTATCAGGGGCCTTACTCTGTAATGCTATTCGAAACGCAATGCTATTCGAAAGTGTTGCGGATGAGTGTAAATTAGTGGTCGGCAAAATGAAAAATTAAACTAACACTAAGTGAAAGTGACACAAAAAAATTGCATATCATTCAAAACAATGCTGCTTCGCCAATAGTTGTTTTTCGAGTGAGTGAAAGAGCATGAAAATACGTGAGAGTTTTGGCAAAGCATGTGCTTCATGTGTGCCGACCACTGGTGTAAATAGTTGCAATACCAGCAAGGAGTCAAGTTAAAGTTCGAATAGTGAATGCCGACACATATCAAATGACAGAAGCAATAGACCGACCACAGCGATGAAACCTAACAAAATACAAGTTCTGTTCGCGTACTTTTCTAGTAAAATAATGAAATATGTCAAAAGTAATTAAACTGAGAGAAAATTCCTCCACCATTAAAAAAGTAAACGAACGATTTTCTAGTAAAAAACTGAAAAATGTCACATCTGCCTACGTCGCAACTGCTGTGCTGCTCCTCACACCTACTGTCTGAAAGTTTTCATCTTTTTGCCTCATGAAATTCTACTAGTAAAATTTTTAAAAAACTTGAACGCAGAGAAAATCAAATTTCCCCTCTTTTACACAATCTTCTCAATAAACGAACGCTTTTCAGGCACTTTCAAATAAAAGTTTTTGAGATATTTCGTTTGCATTCGACTACGCGAACAGACCTATAATGATTATATTCTGTACGCAGCGTGGAATGAGGTAATGGTTGGTGGACTAGCTAAGATCCATACGAAAGGGTGGACAAGAGTTGTTTGTTTCCACTAGCAATGTCCGAAATTTCGGTAATTCCGGGGACAAGGACAACAGGAAAACTCAAAAAATAAGTTCAGGATGTGGCAATAAAAGGAAGGGTCCAAAACTGGGGCTAAAGCGCCAGGAATTTTGCGAAGTCAGCTTGGGTGGACAGGGTGGCTACAAATAGGTTAGAAGAGAGCAGATGTAGGAAAAGTCAAAGCCCATGAGAGCGAAAGGGAGAGCTAGGTCAGTGGGGGCGTCTTATAAAATTAAATTCGGAAGAATTATTAGTAAAGAAGTCGTCAAATCAAACGCGTCATTTTCGTCCAAGTCAAAACGTTCAAGTCTAATAAAAAGAAAAAAAAAAGTGCAAAGTGAGGAACAAACAATTTGTGGTGACTGGATAAGTTAAAACTTCAGGACGAAATAAATAAATTCAACAAACAAAGTGAGCCATTCGTGAAGCTAAAATTTGTTTTCAAGGTTAGTGTTTAGTGATCATCCCTAAGGCTGCGATTATAGTGAACGCGATTCAGACAGGCAGGCAGCGAGCAGGCTGAAATCTGTGTGAAAAAACGAGATGCAGATAGCTATCTATCTCGCTTGTTCACATTGCCTGCCTGCCTGCCTGTCTGACTCGGCGTTCACTATAACCGCAACCTTAGGCAGAAAGAAACTCCTTAAGGTGCTGCAGTAGAGCTACTCGAATAGTAGCGAGGCGACAAGGATACGAACATATGTGCAAAGCATTGTAAGTATTAACCTATTTGTAGTGAGATGAGGTACTAAAAGTCTTAAAAAAATTCCTCAGTGTGGTCAGAAGGAGAATCTGGTGACACATAAAAGCGAGGATCAAATACGGCTTAGTGACTATAAATGTTCCATTTCTTTTGCATATCGTAAAAATGTCCATGTTTGGATGATTAAAACTATTGTTTACTGGTGCGATGAGACTTACAAGAAAAAAACACACATTTTGTATGGAAGCCATATGATATGTCAACTTTTCCGACAAAATATTTAAACATGAGAATAAGCCATGAAAAAATAAAATTTTTGATACCCATATTGGGTACTTTTAATGTAATGAATGTTTTTCTTTAAGGAAAATAAATGCATTTCAATAAAATAAAAATAAAATAAGACAATAAAACAAATTTAAAAAAACAAAAAAAAGGTAAGTTTACAAATTGCCTTAAATCCAACATAAATTAATATGAAATAATTGTGTCAACATACTTCTTTGAAATCAACTAATCATTATTAAAAATAACAACAACTAAATTACAACAACATTTTCTTATGAAAAATTGATGCCATCGTGTGTGGTTTTGTAAGAGCTTTCGTTTGGTACCAAATTTGTAAATGTTTCCATGGAAAATAGCGAAACTAAAGCAAAAAACGAAATTTTCGTTGATTTTTGAACGCGAGTTTGAAACACTAAACCATCGATTGAGCACGTATAAAAAAATACGTCGACCTTAGATTTTTGTCTTCTATCACATATCCGAAAATCATTCAAATCGGAGACTGTCACCTGGGGACCTTTCCTTGTAAGTGAAAGTGAGACAAAAAAATTGCATATCATTCAAAACAAAGCTGCTTCGCCAATAGTTGTTTTTCGAGTGAGTGAAGAGCATGAAAATACGTGAGAGTTTTGGCAAAGCATGTGCTTCATGTGTGCCGACCACTGGTGTAAATAGTTGCAATACCAGCAAGGAGTCAAGTTAAAGTTTGAATAGTGAATGCCGACACATATCAAATGACAGAAGCAATAGACCGACCACAACGATGGAACCCAACAAAACAGAATATAATAATGATTATATTCTGTACGCAGCGTGGAATGAGATAATGGTTGGTGGACTAGCTTAGATCCATACGAAAGGGTGGACAAGAGATGTTTGTTTCCACTAGCAATGTTCGAAATTTCGGTAATTCCGGGGACAAGGACAACAGGAAAACTCAAAAAATAAGTTCAGGATGTGGCAATAAAAGGAAGGCTCCTAAACTGGGGCTAAGGCGCCAGGAATTTTGCGAAGTCAGCTTGGGTGGACAGGGTGGCTAAAAATAGGTTAGAAGAGAGCAGATGTTGGAAAAGTCAAAGCCCATGAGAGCGAAAGGGAGTGCTAGGTCAGTGGGGGCGTCTAATAAAATTTAATTTGGAAGAATTATTAGTAAAGAAGTCGTCAAATCAAACGCGTAATTTTCGTCCAAGTCAAAACGTTCAAGTCAAAGTCTAATAAAAAGAAAAAAAAAAGTGCAAAGTGAGGAACAAACAATTTGTGGTGACTGGATAAGTTAAAACTTCAGGACGAAATAAATAAATTCAACAAACAAAGTGAGCCATTCGTGAAGCTAAAATTTGTTTTCAAGGTTAGTGTTTAGTGATTCTCCCTTAGGCAGAAAGAAACTCCTTAAGGTGCTGCAGTAGAGCTACTCGAATAGTAGCGAGGCGACAACTATACGAACATATGTGCAAAGCATTGTAAGTATTAACCTATTTGCAGTGAGATGAGGTACTATAAGTCTTAAAAAATTCCTCAGTGTGGTCAGAAGGAGAACCTGGTGACACATAAAAGCGAGGATCAAATACGGCTTAGTGACTATAAATGTTGACAGCAAAAAAAACCTCAGTAAAGCGGCTAAACAAAAGCGCCTAAAATTTTTATAAACGGAAGAGTTCGTGGTGAAAACCTGTAAGAAATTAATACATTGCTTCAGCCGATAGGTGCGCGAAGAGAGCACGGACGTTCCAATTCATAAAATCAGCGGGGCTTCAAACCGCAACTGATACGAAATATAAATTATAGGAACCGGCCCGTGAATTAATGCCTACACGGAAGCACCAGGGGCGGTGTAACAAATGCAGAAAATAATGTTTTAGATAGGAGTTTTTTTTATTGTAGATATATAAGCTGCGTTTTTTCCAACATCCAAATCCGATTTCCATACAAACAAAATCTGCCGAAAAATGAACACGGCCAGGTAACGTAAGACCGAACCAAAAAACAAAACACAAGACGTAAAATTTTTCACTTTGACAGCGCAATAAAAATAAATTAATTAAAAGAAATATATTTATATCTATATTTCTTACTTCTATGGGTCTTGTGCAATTAAAAGCACGAAAATACTTTCATCTATTGAAGATACTAACTTGCAAATAACATTCCATGAGCTGCAGAAAAACTGTGCGGCGTCGCTAGACTGGATAAAGGCTTCAGCAGAAGAAGCAGATGTGCAGCAAACATTTGCCAAAGGCATCACAGGACTTGCTGAAACATGCTCTTAAAGATAAATAAATTGCACAAAATTGTTCCTTGATTACTTCTGGTTAAGGAACATCACAGCACAGCCAACGAAGTGAACAGTATTGCTCACCTTTGTCGTCACTTTACACTGCATCTGTATGGTTTGACCAATCGTTTTGCTGCAACACTAAGTGCTAAAATAAACGATGCTGCTAAGGAACAAATAAACACATTGTTCGCTGAGATGTGCCACGCTTGAAAAGGCATTTAATTTAGTTTTTGCAATAAATTTATTAATAAAATAAATAAAATTTTTTGCTCGTTCTCTTTGTTCGAACTCTTCTTGACAATCTGGTACTCTTCTGGATAATCTAGCTACGCCGTTTAAAGAGCCTGTAATCAAGTGCACCTCATTGTCGATATGTTGCTGCATGCTTTCGATGTTGGCAGGTTAAATATTTTCAGTAATTTTGGCATCAAACAGCCAAAGATCTAAGGTGTACAAAATTAAACAGCCATCAATGATTATCTTCCCCAAAGCATTGCCTTCGTAGTAGGGATCAAGCGTTGTCGACAACCAGTTCCATTGCACCTGTTTATGTAAAGCCACATGAAAAGAATTAATTTGCTGACTTTTTCCTTGTTTTGTAAATAATTTCTGACAATGTTGTTGACATTTCTTACGTTGTTTTGCAACGCCATCTAGCTGTATTAGCTTACAGAGTTGCAAACCAAATTTAAATCCAGATTAGGATGTTGGAAAAAACGCAGCTATAGAGCAAAAAAAAAATAATTTTAGGCACTCAGGGTGCAATTGCCAATTTATTTTTAAGATTAATAATAAGATTAAGATTAATAATAAGTTATAATTTGTTTTTTTTAGTTTAATAAAATACTGAATATATAGGTTCAGTATTTTACGTGTATGTGTTATATATATGTATAGTGCCAGAGAAGGTCTGTAACGGTGTTCGCGATCGGTAAAGGTCCCGAATGGTTGATTTAACGACGAAAACAAATAGGGTACCGCCTCCAAGAGATCTTCTAGGTAGGTAGGTATTTTCTTTAAAAAAAAAAAAAAGGAATCCGTTTTCTACCGCGCGTTTTTTTTTTTTAAACTTGAAAACCTCAAAAGAAAAAAGAAGGTTCGTTTGTATTGCTAACCGTTATCATCCATTGTGCCTATCTATGTATACATGTATATATTTCATGTTTCGTCATATGTAATAATTTTTCCGTATGTTTTTTGTTTAATCAACAATTGAACATATTTGAAAACCCAACTATACATATTGATTGGTACATTAATTTATAATTTATCATATTTTTTTTATAATTGTATATTAATTTCTTTTATCAACATCATTTCAATTTTTCTATTAGCTATTAAGTCATAGTTATTGTTTTTAATGATAACTTTGTATGAGCATATGATTAAGAACTAGGGTAATTAAGGACAAATCAAGAATGTGAAATTGATAACACTGTGTGTAATTTTTTAAGTCACGGCAAAATAACCATATACGGACACCACTACGTGATAAAAGACTAAAAAAAAAAAAACCCGTGTCTCCCAATTTTCCCCAAAGTCATGCACTTTTTGTTTTATGGGCCACGCCTACCTCCCATACAACACAAATAATGAAAACTCTATAAAGAGGCTAATATCAAAGTTACAAAACTGAAACTCGGTATTTGTGTGTTCTATGTCAAAACTTAAGTGTGTTAGAAAAATGGGCATTATCCACCCACTTACACGCCCACCTCTCATACAACCCCAAAATTTAAAACTCTATAAAGAGACTAATATTAAAGTAACAAAACTGAAACTCGGTATTTGTGTGTTCTATGTCAAAACTTAGGTGTGTTAGAAAAATGGGTGTTATCCACCCACTAACAATCCCACCTCCCATACAACCCCAAAATTGAAAACTCTATAAAGAGACTAATATTAAAGTTACAAAACTGAAACTCGGTATTTGTGTGTTCTATGTCAAAACTTAGGTGTGTTAGAAAAATGGGTGTCATCCACCCACTAACACGCCCACCTCCTATACAACCCCAAAATTTAATATTTTATAAAAAGGCTTATATTTATGCTTCAGAAAAACAATTTGATATGTTTGTATTTTAGACACATAAAACTAACAAAATTTTCTAAAATCTCATACAAAAAGCTCTCTAATTTAAGATTACACAGTGCAACACAAAAAAAAATAACCATATACGGACACCACTACGTGATAAAAGTCTAAAAAAAAAGACCCATGTCTCCCAATTTTCCCCAAAGTCATGCACTTTTTGTTTTATGGGCCCCCAAAGATTTGGGGCCTCGGTATCATTTTCGTAAAAATGTGATCATTTTCTCAGGCTCATATCTTGTAAACCGTTCAGAATTTCGATTTACTCTCAGAGGCAAAGTTGTAGCTCTTGTCATAAGGAACAAAAATTGCCAACATATAAAATCCTTCCAGGTCAAAATCGCAAAAAACTTAAAAAATTTCGATTTTTTTTTACCTTTTTTCCCGTGTTCAGGTCCATAGGTAGCAAACCGTTCAAAATTCAAGGAAACAATCAACTACAAAAATATACCTAAGATCTCAATAAACAAATTTCTAAAACATATAAACTTCCTAGAGATGATTCTTAACACCGTTTTTTAATTTAATTTGTTTTTTATTTACTTCAACATTGAGTTACTATGCTATCTATTACAAAAATATTAAAAAACTAGTAAGGTATATCTTCGACTTGGCCGAAGTTAAAATACCCCCACGACTGATTCTTAAGGGTTAAATAATCTTAAATTAGAGAGCTTTTTGTATGAGATTTTAGAAAATTTTGTTAGTTTTATGTGTCTAAAATACAAACATATCAAATTGTTTTTCTGAAGCATAAATATAAGCCTTTTTATAAAATATTAAATTTTGGGGTTGTATAGGAGGTGGGCGTGTTAGTGGGTGGGTGACGCCCATTTTTCTAACACACCTGAGTTTTGACATAGAACACACAAATACCGAGTTTCAGTTTTGTAACTTTAATATTAGTCTCTTTATAGAGTTTTCAATTTTGGGGTTGTATGGGAGGTGGGAGTGTTAGTGGGTGGATAACACCCATTTTTCTATCACACCTAAGTTTTGACATAGAACACACAAATACCGAGTTTCAGTTTTGTAACTTTAATATTAGTCTCTTTATAGAGTTTTCAATTTTGGGGTTGTATGGGAGGTGGGCGTGTAAGTGGGTGGATAACGCCCATTTTTCTAACACACCTAAGTTTTGACATAGAACACACAAATACCGAGTTTCAGTTTTGTAACTTTAATATTAGTCTCTTTATAGAGTTTTCAATTTTGGGGTTGTATGGGAGGTGGGCGTGTAAGTGGGTGGATAACGCCCATTTTTCTAACACACTTAAGTTTTGACATAGAACACACAAATACCGAGTTTCAGTTTTGTAACTTTGATATTAGTCTCTTTATAGAGTTTTCAATTTTGGGGTTGTATGGGAGGTGGGAGTGTTAGTGGGTGGATAACACCCATTTTTCTAACACACCTAAGTTTTGACATAGAACACACAAATACCGAGTTTCAGTTTTGTAACTTTAATATTAGTCTCTTTATAGAGTTTTCAATTTTGGGGTTGTATGGGAGGTGGGAGTGTTAGTGGGTGGATAACACCCATTTTTCTAACACACCTAAGTTTTGACATAGAACACACAAATACCGAGTTTCAGTTTTGTAACTTTAATATTAGTCTCTTTATAGAGTTTTCAATTTTGGGGTTGTATGGGAGGTGGGAGTGTTAGTGGGTGGATAATACCCATTTTTCTAACACACCTAAGTTTTGACATAGAACACACAAATACCGAGTTTCAGTTTTGTAACTTTGATATTAGTCTCTTTATAGAGTTTTCAATTTTGGGGTTGTATGGGAGGTGGGAGTGTTAGTGGGTGGATAACACCCATTTTTCTAACACACCTAAGTTTTGACATAGAACACACAAATACCGAGTTTCAGTTTTGTAACTTTAATATTAGTCTCTTTATAGAGTTTTCAATTTTGGGGTTGTATGGGAGGTGGGAGTGTTAGTGGGTGGATAACACCCATTTTTCTAACACACCTAAGTTTTGACATAAAACACACAAATACCGAGTTTCAGTTTTGTAACTTTAATATTAGTCTCTTTATAGAGTTTTCAATTTTGGGGTTGTATGGGAGGTGGGAGTGTTAGTGGGTGGATAACACCCATTTTTCTAACACATCTAAGTTTTGACATAGAACACACAAATACCGAGTTTCAGTTTTGTTACTTTAATATTAGTCTCTTTATAGAGTTTTAAATTTTGGGGTTGTATGGGAGGTTGGCGTGTAAGTGGGTGGATAACGCCCATTTTTCTAACACACTTAAGTTTTGACATAGAACACACAAATACCGAGTTTCAGTTTTGTAACTTTGATATTAGTCTCTTTATAGAGTTTTAAATTTTGGGGTTGTATGGGAGGTGGGCGTGTAAGTGGGTGGATAACGCCCATTGTTCTAACACACTTAAGTTTTGACATAGAACACACAAATACCGAGTTTCAGTTTTGTAACTTTGATATTAGCCTCTTTATAGAGTTTTCATTATTTGTGTTGTATGGGAGGTAGGCGTGGCCCATAAAACAAAAAGTGCATGACTTTGGGGAAAATTGGGAGACACGGATCTTTTTTTTTTAGTTTTTTATCACGTAGTGGTGTCCGTATATGGTTATTTTTTTTGGTGTTGCACTGTGTAATAGTAATAAAAGTTTTGAAAGTTTTTCATTATAAGTTGTGAATTTATAATGAAAAGATAAGCTCTTTAATTTGGGGTCGAACAGCAGGTGCATGGTGCAATGAAAGGTGAGTGAGTGAGAGGGGTTGTCTTCAAAATTAAAAAACACTAAGACAACCATGGTTGGGTGGGAGCCTTTGGGGAATTGACATCTAATCCCCCAGTAAGTCATTCTATATTTGGAATTCGGTTTTGTTCCGTTTCACATTTGTTTTGATTTTATCTTGGTTCGATTTATTTTAACGTAGATTCTGTTTTTGATGTTTTTTCTTTTAAATTTTTTTTTGCAATTCACATTGCTTCCGGCGGTGAACGGAAGTTATTGTGTGCCCCTCGATCTGACAATGACGGGTTGGAAAACCTCCCCTGAAACCGCAAGGCTAGTCGTGGCGGGTATATGTCATATACGACGACTAGGGAGCATAACAATATGGCGCCCAAACAATAAACTAATCCTGGTATCTAATCATAAATGTCTTGAGGTTCTAAAGTTAGATGGCTTAACTTGAGTAAAGGAACTCAAAATGAATTGCATCGGCAATAGAACAAGCAAGGCTTAAATTGAATACTAGCAACTATAACTGACAGTCATATGCGATGACTTATCTAGTACACTTAAAATATTTATGAAACAAATAAATGCATAGTATATGGCTCCGATTTAACAATGTTACAAGAACGAAATTTCAAAACGTAAAATATGCTTGTGGAATTAATTAATAAAAATAACCCAAGTAACAATTTTCCTCCTATAAAACACCTAAGACCATTCTCAATAACATATTAAAACACAATATTTACAGATATAATCATTGTATAATAATCGTATAAGACAAAAAAGGCGCACTTTTTTTGCTTGTATTAAACTCTACATCAGTAAAATTATATTCTGCTAAACATATTCTTATCATTATTTTATAGGAGCTTTATATTATGTTTTCAGTCTTATATCAGTGTTTGTTGCTATAAAGAGCATGAGAGAATATTTATATCATGAAAATATTGAAGTTTTATAGCCAAGTTTTTTTTTTATTCGAAAAAAAAATAATTTTGAATTGTTGTTATTTGATTATTGAAAGTGAGTGTTCTTTTTTTCCTCTTGACATTCTTTTAATATTATTATTTTATTGTAATTATAATATTTATTTATTTTGTGTGGAAGCGGATTCGAACTAGTTACCTTTGTGTTGCAAGCCCGACACATTAACCTCTCGCCAATCTTTCCATGTCTAATACGCTGAAAAAATGTTCAAAAATAATGACTGCGCTGCTTATTGCTAGCTTGAATATTCATTTGAAATATTTTATCGAAATGTCAATAATGTCGAATTGAGGTGATGCTTCTTTTATATTTCTTATAAGAAAAGGGCGACATTTTTCTTCAACTATTCACTATTAATTAAGTATATATTAATTCATTATTTATTAACAGGTCATTTTTTATATTAAGTGAACTGAACTGTAATTTTTCCAATTTGTATTGTTTTATACGAGTAAGTAATACATAATTTCTTGGTTCAAGAACATTTTTATTAAATTTTTACATTAAAAAATTATAAGTTACTATCTTTAATGTTATCAGATAAGTTATTAAGGAAAGCACCCTTTCTTGGCATGAATAGTTAAGCTTAACCCAACAGAATCGTGCTTATAATTTTAATTTAATTTAATTTTTAGGTGTGTTTTTTACAGTTTTTAATGTTTTTTTCAAAAAAATACAATCGTCGGTCTATGCCTTCCATGTTACCAAATGATCTCTTTTGATTCAATCAACTTAAATAGTAATTCTTTTTAACGCCCACGTTCAAGGTATCACACAGCCAGCTCTTGCATAGCTCCTACACGTGTGCACGTAATGATATCTCTAAAAAGATTTTTATTCTGTAAGACAAGCAACATCAACTCTTTGGGAGTGAGTGCATTTTTATGAAAAAAATATAATTTTATTTCGATAGATCACAAATTACGGTTGTAATCCTGTCGACAGACAGATTGAAAGGGCTAAATCTTGTCATGAGGTGATTCCTATCGAAAAATATATACATTTTTATGTCTGCCACGCCTCCTTGTGGGAATAACACACGTCGTGAAAAAGTTTATGTAACCCTTGCGCAGTACGTGTGGGTTTATAAAAACATACAGCATTAACAATTTCAAATAGTAAAAACTCCCTACTTTTATTATTTGTGTTTACACTACTTGTGATTGACATAAATATTTTAACTACAATTGACGGTGAACTCACTATTAATATTAGAAATTATTTCGTTATTTGGACTTCGTCAAATGGTACGAGTGTTCAAAGCTTAATGAAATAAGTATCTGTATAATTACAATAAGTGAATTAAATTTTGTTGTTTTGTTTTCTAAAAAAAAAAATGGTATGAATTCAGTTTGCTGCTGCATCTGCTTAACAGCTCTTTTGCATTTCAATTCAACCTTTACGATTTGTGTATGCACGTATTCGATACGATGTTTAAAATAATCCTTGGAGTCATCGAGATTCTGATGAAAAGAATAAATTATTATTTCACGACATCAACTTTCTCGACATCAACAACTTACCTTCTCCACATAGTTGCCGGTGCCCACATCGATGACAACATTTTCCAAAACTTATTTTTTAATATTGTTTACAATTTTTTGGCAATTGTAAATCGTCTGGAGAGATTCCTGAATTTGTTTATTTTTTATATGTTCTGTATGACAAGCTAAGTTTGAAAAAGAGAACATTTGTGTCATGGCGATTTGTGTATTCGTTTCGAACAGTTTTCGAACTTCGAACTGAGAATTGTAAAGGCATAAACATTGTATAATTTTCTTATGCGATGTTTATAGGAAGAACCACTTCATAGTTATTTAATACAATGAATATAACATGATTATACAAAAAGAATGTGGTTTTTCTATAAACCTTATCAATAAACTTATATCAATAAACACTTCTTTAATAGCATTTCTTCCCAATTGAAGCAATATACAACGTTTATAACATTAAATCATACTATAAGTTTGAAATTGGAAGGAAAATTGTTAGTTGGGAACTGCACTATATATATTATTTTTTTGTTTATTATTTTACTAAATTCCCAGCCGCGGCAAAATGTTTTGATCAATAAAATTTTTCTGATCGGTCACAACCTCTCTGCAGACAATGGCAAACCTCAGAGAGTAAATAATGCCATGTAAAGCTTCTTGAGAACATGAACTTTAGCCGTTCGGAATCGGCATAAAACATGTTGGTCTTGTTCTCGGTCAATTGTGTGCAAACATTTAATAACACACACAACACAATTGATCATAAGAAGCTCGGTCAAAGTCCTTTCAAGGACTGAAATGGCCAATTTGTTTTTTTTTGTGTTTATTTTACTAAATTAGGCTTACTAAGCTGCAAATATTAATTCTTTACAAATATTAATTCTTTACAAATATTAAACCGCGCGCGCGTGGTGTTACAGTAAGACTGTCTTATCATGGTAACATGAACCATAGCCTATGCCACCACAGTGCATTAAAAAATACGGCAGCGCACAATATAGCGCTGCAGCACACCCGATAGCCAATAGCACTATCGCAATTTCCTTCATAACGATACTGACTCCGCCTGCTTGCAGAGGAGCCAATATTTATAACCGAAAGCTCCGTAACCAGCGCTAGCGACGGGCGAGCGTTCCAAAGCAAAGCTTATGCTGACTCATAAACGCCAGTCAATTTTACTGGCGGCGTGCTTGCCTGTGTGTTGGTTAGCTACTCCAATCCACAGGCAGCGTACGCTATGAGTGGCGCATAGCAAGCGATTGTTGTTGTGCAACAAACGTTTGTCCTTGCGACACATCACCAAAAACGTTGACGTCTGTGTTGGGTACCCTGAACTGTTGAATCAAGAGTGACGAAGCTTTCTCCCTATTAGCCACCAGGTGCTGGGTCTCAAAATCCATTGCTTGCTCTCGTCCCAGTCTTTCAAAATCAATGCAGGACTCTGCCGCTAACTGCTGGATGCGAGACAGCGCGTCTGCTACCTCGTTGTCTTTTCCGGTAACATATTGGATGTCAGTGGTGAACTGCCTGATGTAATCAAGGTGTCGTGCCTGAAGAGGCGACGCCTTGTCGGAATTCTGCTTAAAAGCGAATGTAAATCTTTATGGTCCGTGAAAATTATGAATTCTCTCCCTTCCACCATGTATTTAAAATGTTTGACAGCCTGAAAAATCGCCAACAGTTCTCTATCATAGGTGCTGTACTTTTTTTGTGTGTCCGTGAGCTTCTTCGAGTAGAAACCCAGTGGTTGAAGATTGTTACCTACTTGTTGATGCAGTACCGCTCCAACAGCGAAATCCGAAGCGTCCACGCTGAGTGACAATTTTGCTTCAGGAGCAGGGCAAAAAGAAGCGAGGCGTTCACGAGCTCTTTCTTACATTTCTCTAATGCCGCTTCCGTAACAGCCGACCATTTTAAAGGCGTAGTATCATTCTTCTTGTTGCCAAATATCATTGTCTGCAAAGAATCCTGCGTGGCTGCTGCACTTGGAACGAAACGTCGATAGAAATTTACCATTCAAAAAAATCTTTTCAGATCACGGGCGGTTGTAAGCTTGCTATATTCTTTAATAGCTTGCACCTTGTCTACCTCTGGCTTAATGCCGTACTTGTTGACAGTATGTCCAAGGAACCTGATTTCTGTTTTACCGATATCACATGTAGACATGTTGATTGCAAGCATGTTCTCGTGTAGAAGCTGAAACACCTTTCGCAGATGAACCTCATGTTGTTCTCTGTTCTTGGACGCTATTCAAATATCATCAATATATACAAATACGTGGTCAGATTCTGAGGCCATTATTTTATTAACATGTCTTTGGAATGTTTGAGCCGAATTTCGTAGTCCAAAAGTCAAATATTTGAACTGAAATAGACCGAAAGGGGTCGTAATGGCGGTTTTGGGAACATCAGCAGATTCGACCGGAATTTGATGACAATTTAAAGAATTGCAATTGATAAACTAATTTTCGTTTTGTTTATTTTCTTTCATTCATAACGGCACTGGGTCAAACGATTTGTATTACATAGCGACTGACGCAAACAATGTTCTGCATTGACTTTGCAAGCTCAGCATAATTATTATTAGAACTAGTGTGAATGAAAGAAATGAAAAGAACTCTTTAACAAAAAGATGTTGCACAAATAGATCAATCTATTGGTTAACTAAAGTTTTATTACTTACATTGGAAAACATGGGAGGAGTTTTGGAAGCAGCAGCAAAATAAAATACTGGTATTTTTGATTTATATAGCACAGAATAATTTTAATAAAGTTAGTTAATTTTTGTTTAAGCAAAAAGAAACTCTTTTTTATTTTCAAAGTACGGCGTAAAGCCATTTTTAGATTTTGCCATATAGATCGGCACCTTAGGGACATAAATATTGATCCTGCTTTTATTCATTCAAAACACCTCTTCATGGCGATCCTGCGACCTGCGATCCTGTGACCTGCGATCCTGCGATCCTGCGACCTGCGATCCTGTGACCTACGATCCTGCGACCTGCTATCCTGCCACCTTCAACTCCTGCAACCACAATCCAACGCCAATCTTGCAAAGTTCCTGTCTCACAATCCTTCATTCAGACCATTTCCAGCCTGCAAAACTAATGTCCACAGAGGAAGATTTCAACGCGCTATTTGAAAAGGCAGTAGAGAACGCCAGAAAATTTGAAGAGTACGTGCCACAAGCGTTATCAAAAAGCGAAAAACCGGTGCATGTATACGTTCCGACACCTAAGACAGCGGGACCAAAGCCCATTAGTATTGAAGTATACAAAGAAAGGCAGCAGCGACAAAGGCTACAACTACAAGGCCAAACCATTACCACGCAATCTACAAACGGAAGACCAAAGAAACGAGGTGGTAAACGAGTCTTAGCTCGTCAACGGGTAGCAGAGATCTATAACATTCTACTACTAGTAAGTGACCTGGCCCAAAAGCAGCGTTTATTAAAGCAGATAACTGAAGAAAAGCAAAACTACGGTCCAAACAGAAGGGACTAAGATGGGCTGGTTCAGCAACAAGGAGGTCATAAACAACAATAACAGCGGCAGCAACAGCGGTGAAAACAACGGATTTTTAACTATTGTTGGAATTATTAGTATTATTTATGTTTGCTACAATACTATATATTATAAATAGGTATTATAAGAACTACGCACGCAAACAGATGCTACGAAACATAAATAATTCTGTTTAGTAAAATAAAAAATAAAAAAAAAAAAAAAGTTTTTTTACAAAAAAAAAAACAAAAACAAAAAAAAAATACTATCCAAATAAGGTTTATAAAATATTAATATGTCAGAAAGGGCTACTGGTTGTCTAAAATAAGATATTTGTCACATAAAAACGATAGTTTTCATTATAACTGTTTAAGATGCGAAAAGTGTAAAACTAGAATCGGCAAAAACAAATTTGAAATATGCGATTTAAAGTATATATGTAGTAAATGCCTGTAAATTAATGTTTACATAAATAATTCAAATAAATGATTTTAAATAAATAATTTTATATAAATGGAATTAGAAATAGCTCAGAAAATATTATCAAAATTACGTAAAGCTCCAAATAGAAGATATTCATTATCATTTATAGAAAAAACAAAAAAACAATTAGCAACTCTTAGAGAAATTCTAATAAAGAATTCTACCAGCAAGGATGACATAGAAAAATTTGACCAAATAGCAAGTGCAGTGAATAATTTGTTGAAATTAAGACAAGGAAGTGAAAGTTCGGGATCTGAAACAGAATTAGAAAAAAGTGAAAGAAAAGGCTGCAATAACTTAAATAAAATGGCAGTCTTTAACATAAAACTTGCTTTAAAAGCAACACCAATATTTAACGGACATTACAACGAACTTGAACCATTTCTGAAAATTACGGAGATACTACACAATACATACAATGACGAATCTAAAAAACTATTAGTAGAGTTCGTTAAAAGCGTAAAACTAGGTCCAACAGTTAGAACAACTTTAGGATTTGTAGACGATATAAACGATTTCAATAATTTGAAAAACAAATTAGCCGAATCGTATAGAAGCAATTTAACTACAGCGCAAATTCACACACGATTATCAAATTTTGTACAAAGGAACCTATCAGTTTCTATTTATAAAGACAAAATAATGAACTTGACGACAGAATTGAACAGACTTCAGATAAGTGAATAAGGTGCAACTGCTTAAGAGAACAGAAAGCCGTGGTAACCCAAATGAATGAAAATTATGCACTAACAGTGCTCAAAAATGGTCTCAATAAGGATCTTAAATCGACGATTATCGCAGCACAACCAACAAAATTAAGTGAAGCAATAAACCTTGCGTTAGATATTGAGAACACAAATAGTGTTCATCCTAGGAACGTTATGAGAATAAATAGAAATTGGAATACACAAGAACAAGGTAACCGGCGAGTCAACCAACCATGAAATCAAGGCTCACGACACCGAGACAATAGTAACAGAACCAGCAACATGGGTTCGAACGAATCAAACAATGTTTACCGCAGTAATTATAACAACTATAGAAACAACAGTTACAACAACAACAACTACAGAAATAGCAATTACCGAGGCAATAACAATAATACAAGACTCCCAAATAACAACATCAGACGAAATAACAATGGTAACAGGAACAACGGTAATTACACTAATTGGCACAATAACCGGCAGGTACGAGTCATACATGAACAGGGAAACGAGAGCGGCCCGGAAGGACAAGAACTTCCGGAAGGCCAACTATAGAAAGGAAAATATATGTATTATCTCAAAACTTGACAAATTATATCACACTTTCGTGTGAGCAAACAAAACATAAATTAACATTTTTAATAGATACAGGAGCAGATATCTCAATATGTAAGAATATAATTAATAACAACCTTGATATAGATTACGAAAACAGATGCAGATTAACCGGCATAGCGAAAGAAAATTTATACACTATAGGAACAACGAAGTTATCACTACGTCTTGGAAAGGACAGAGCGATTAACGATTTCCACATTGTAGATGAAGATTTTCCAATAACAACAGATGGTATCATTGGTAGAGATTTCTTGATGAACTATATGTGCAAGATTGACTATGAAACATATACAGTACAAATCAACTTAAAAAATGACGAATATATCGTTCCTTTGTTTACAAAACCACAATCAAAAGAGGTTTACAGAATACCGCATCGATCAGAAGTAATTTTGCCTATTAAGTTAAACTTAAAAGAAGACAGTGTTATATTGAACCAAGAAATAACTAAGGGAGTATTTTTAGCCAACTCCATAGCACCATCAAAAGGCATTTGCCACATCAAAGTATTGAACGTAAATGACGAAGAGATTATTATAAATGATTTAAGTCCAAAAACAGAAAAATTGAGCAATTACACGATATTGAAAACAATTAGTAATGAAACGAAAAGAAATAATGACGAAAGATTTGAAAAGCTAATGACCGCGTTGAACGTGAGCTTGCAGTCTGAAACAGAACTTAAAGAAATATTCAGAAAATATCAATACATTTTTCACTTAGAAGGAGAAGAAATTTCGACAAATAACTTTTATACGCAACAGATATCTCTAAAAGATGCAACACCGGTATATATTAAAAACTATAGGTTACCGCATTCTCAATATAACGAAATAAAAAAATCAAGTCAAAGGATTATTAGATAGTAACATTATTGAACCTTCTGTCAGCCCCTATAACGCACCTTTGTTACTGGTACCAAAAAAAAAGCAATGATGACAACAAAAATTGGCGCTTGGTGGTTGATTACAGAAAGCTAAACGAAAAAATAGTCAATGACAAATTCCCATTGACGATATTAGAGAATGTACTGGATATGTTAGGGAGAGCTAAATACTTTTCTACTTTGGATATGACCAGCTCTTTCCACCAGATTCTGCTTGATCAAGAATCAAGACCATTAACCGCGTTCTCAACGCAAGATTGGCATTATCAATTCAAGCTTTTGCCTTTTGGTCTCAAAATCTCATCCAACTGTTTTCAGAGAATGCTTACGATTGCGCTAAGCGGCTTAAACTCCGAAGCTTTTCTATACTCGTTAAAACACCACAACCAAAACTTAATTAAAGTCTTTGACCGTTTACAGCAATATAATTTAAAACTCAATGCAAATAAATGTAATTTTCTCAAGTCAGAAGTGATTTATCTTGGACATTTAATAACCAATAAAGGCATAAGAACAGACCCTGCGAAGTGCGAAGCAGTTTTGAAATATTCTTAACCAAACAATGCAGACGAAGTAAGAAGATTTTTTGCATTTTGTAACTATTACAGGCGTTTTGTCCCGGATTATGCAAGCATAGTGAAATGTTTAAATTCACTTTTGAAAAAAGGCACACCTTTTATATGGTCAGAAGAATGCGAAAAAGCATTTAACAGGTTAAAACAAAAACTTATTCATCCACCAGTCCTTCAATATCCAAATTTTGACAAACCATTTATTCTAACTACGGACGCATCCGACTTTGCTTTAGGTGCAGTACTCTCTCAAGGAGAAATCGGACACGATTTACCGATATCTTATGCAAGTAAATCGCAACAGAAGCACGATATAAATAAACCAATAATCGAAAAGGAATTGTTAGCCATACACTGGGGCATAAATTTCTTCAAACCATATCTTTTTGGTAGAAAGTTTATAGTGGTCACTGACCTTTGGTATCGTTATTTTCTCACAGAAACCCATCGTCAAAAATGACAAGAATTCGAGCAGACCTGTCAGATTATGATTTCGAAATTGTGTACAAACAAGGTAAAATAAACACAAACGCTGATGCATTATCTAGAATAAAATATGATAGCGAAAGAGATTTTAGCAATAACAAGGAGCAAGGCGAAACAGAAAATAAATAATAATGCGAGTGATGTAAGAAAAAACGATAATGCGAGTATAATGAAGAATATGGGTACCCACCAAGAGCGCATTGAAGGCAATGACTTATCTCATAAGGGGACTGATCACCTCCACATTTGGGAATGTACATCTTTCAATGACGTTAGGTATTTAAAGAAATTGAAATTTATATTGAAAAAGAATTGTAAACTCGCCATAAAATTGAACAAAGATATTGTGCACATAACATGTAATGATGACCCTTCGCGCCTAGGTACGATGTTGGAGAAACTACATTGTTATTTAAATAAATCACAGATAAAGGAAATAGCCCTTTGTGATCAAGATTATATATTTAAGAATATCGATATGAATGCATTCAAGAAAGAATATAATGAATTAACAATTAATAAATCCTCGCCAATTAAGATAACAATACACAGAGCTCCACGAAATATAAATAGTACTCTTCAACAATACAAATTGATAGATGAATATCATAACACTCGAACAGGCGGACATTTAGGAATCAGGAAAACTATTTTGAAATTAAAACAACGGTACATATGGAAGAACATGAGAAAAATGGTGAAAGAATATATAAATAACTGCGAAAAGTGTCACAGAAATAAAATACATAGACATATCAAAGAGAGTTTAACAATAACGAATACACCAACAACAAGTTTCGAAACTGTATCTATAGACACAGTAGGTCCATTAAAAATGTCGAATGGAAATTGATATATTTTAACTATCCAATGCGAACTTACCAAATTCACCATAGCACATCCTATCGCAACAAAAGAAGCTAAGACAATTGCAACCACGCTTGTTGAACAGTTCATACTTAAATACGGATGTTTTAAGACCTTTAAATCTGATTGCGGTATAGAATTTAAAAATGAATTGATGGCAAACATATGTAAATTGCTAGACACGCGACAAATTTTTTCGACTCCATACCACCATCAAGCTATTGGAGCTCTAGAAAGAAATCATAGGGTTCTGAACGAAAATTTATTTTTTTTTGCAGATGACCAAGAATGGGATAAATGGGTCCCTTATTACACATTTGCGCATAATACTACACCTCACGTAGATACATCATATTCACCGTATGAACTAATATTTGGTAAACTACCATCACTTCCGAGTGATATTACAAATGAACATGACAAAATTTATAATTTAGAAGATTACACTAATGAATTAAAACTTAGGTTAAAAACATCTATCAATAGGGCTAGAGATATGATTAAAACAGTTAAACATAAAAGAAAAATAGAGTACGATAGAAATAAGAATGAAGCAACATTAGAAATAGGTGATTTAGTTTTCGTAGGTTTAGAAAATAAAAGGAAATTACAGAGTCCCTATCACGGACCATATAAGATAATTGATAGATTAGGTGTAAATTCACTAGTAGAAATAAATGGTAAACATAAATTATTGCACAACAATATTTTAAAGAAATACATAATAATCACTAGTAGAATTTAACAGCATATATAAATTGTTGCAAGACAACACGCCCCTACATATATGGTGTATATATCAAAAACGGACACAAACAAACAAAAAAAAATATTTTAACTATGGTATATTATATAAGTAAATAACTCTTATATACATATTGCTAAATTAAACAAGTAACAAAAAAAATTTTTTTTTATGAAAACTCTAATATGTAAGCTGCTCCTAAACTTCTCCAATCTTTAAAAATTATTTCAAGTAATAATTTTTCGCTTAAGGGTAAGGGTGTAGTGGCACAGCACAACAAGCTTACGGTATAATTGAAATTCGGCATAATTTAAAGAATTGCAATTGATAAACTAATTTTCGTTTTGTTTATTTTCTTTCATTCATAACGGCACTGGGTCAAACGATTTGTATTACATAGCGACTGACGCAAACAATGTTGCTGCATTGACTTTGCAAGCTCAGCATAATTATTATTAGAACTAGTGTGAATGAAAGAAATGAAAAGAACTCTTAAACAAAAAGATGTTGCACAAATAGATCAATCTATTGGTTAACTAAAGTTTTATTACTTACATTGGAAAACATGGGAGGAGTTTAGGAAGCAACAGCAAAATAAAATACTGGTATTTTTGATTTATATAGCAGAGAATAATTTAAATAAAGTTAGTTAATTTTTGGTTAAACAAAAAGAAACTCTTTTTTATTTTCAAAGTACGGCGTAAAGCCATTTTTAGATTCTGCCATATAGATCGGCACCTTAGGGACATAAATATTGATCCTGCTTTTATTCATTCAAAACACCTCTCCATATGGCTAAAACGCAATGCTGCGTAAGATCGGTCGTGCGCTGCCCGTACTTTGGTACGTGTTATAGAAACTTTATGATATCATCTGTCAAAACGCACGACCTCAAACTTTTCAAAACATAATGTTGCTTTGACAAATCGTGAGCCTCTCATTTCGATGATGCCAATAAAATATGCTATGAAAAAACCCACAAAACTTCCCTTTTTCCAAATCATACAATTTTTAATGGATTCAGATTTAATGTTGTTAAATCAATGAAAAATAAAAAATATAACGTTCATTGAGCCACTGGCTGCGGCAGGCTACTTGTTGAATCTATTCTATCGAAAACAATGAAGCAAACTGCTCCCAATTCAATTAAAAACGGCGACAAAAAATTGTAATGGTAACAAAGTGCTTATTTCTATAAGAAAAAGTTATAAAATAAGCAAATTAAATGATTTTAATTAAAGAGCTTACATTTTGTCTCCTTTATATTCAACTTTCAAAATTAAAATGTTTTAGGTAGGACAAAATAAACAATACATAAGTGTCAAAGTATAAATAATCGATAAAAATAAAATTCCTTTTAAGGGTTGCCATCGCGTTCACATTCCACCCCCCGTGATGGTCTTGCGGGTCTTCACCAACTAAGTCCAATACAGCAAGTTTGGATTCCGGTCGCCGCAAAGTGCCTGAAGTGCCAGTTTTTACGTCTGCTATGCGAATAACTCCATCTTTTGCTGCGTAAGTAGACACAATTCTCCCTTTTTTCCACTGACTTCGTGGTAAGTTTTTGTCGCATATTATTACTATGTCATCTTTTTTGATTGGTTGCTGATTTTTAAACCATTTGGTACGTTTGGTGAGTGTCGGTAGGTACTCTCTTATCCATCGACGCCAGAAACAATTCTTAAGTTGTTTACTTATCCGGTATTGTTTTCGAGAACATACATTTTCTTCGCCAGGGGTTTGGGTCGAGTTTGTTGAACCTAGTAGGAAGTGATTGGGGGTCAGTGGGTCTTCATTCTCGTGTGAGATTGGTAAGTGAGTTAACGGTCGGCTATTAATAATATATTCTGCCTCAATTAGTAGACTGCGTAGAGTTTCTACCTGTGGTGCCTGCTCCTTTAATGTTTTAGCTAGAACCTTTTTAGTTTATTGAATCAGCCGCTCCCAGCATCCTCCGCTACTCGGGTTGCCAGGACAGTTAAACTCCCACTTGATTTGCCTTTGTGATAATTCAGTTTGAATGTGATGCTGGTTAAAAATATCGCTGACTTTTCTTATTTCACCGTCGGCTCCGACAAAATTAGTTCCCATATCAGAGCGTAGTTTCATGGGTACTCCACGTCTATTGACAAAATTTCTGATACAGATTATACAGGCGTCAGTTGAGAGGTCAGCACCTAATTCGATGTGGATTGCCCTGGTGGTCAATCACGTAAATAACGCAGCCCAACGTTTCTCTCTTCTCCGACCAATTTTTACGAACATTGGTCCAAAATAGTCAAGGCCTGTAAAGGTGAATGGCCGCACGAATGGAGTTACGCGGTCCGATGGCAATTGGCCCATTAAAGGCGGGTTTGGCGTGGTTCTGTCATTTTTGCACTGTTGACAAGTGGTTTTTATACGTCTGACTGCTGCGCGTAACCGAGGAATCCAAAATTTTGTTCTTATCTCGTTGACAATCAATTCCTCGTTTTGATGATGAAACTTTTCGTGATATCGTCTAACCACCAAGTCGGTAAATACGTGTTTTGTCGGCAATATGATCGGATGTCGAGACGTTTCCGGCAAGGAGAGTGCGTAGTCAATTTTACCAAATACGCATAGAATGCCATTCTTCAGCTCGGTTTTCTCTTTTGAAAATACTTCTCGCTGCACAATTCTACACAAAATGCTCTCCGCAATTTGAATTACTTCGGCTGTTAATTCGAAACATAATTTAAACGTTTCAACTATATTACGCTTTTGACGAACGTTTCGCAGTGGCCTCAATATCCAACCGAAAATTCTTACTAACCTGACAAAATTCGAGTATCTGTCGAATTCTATAGCTCTTTCTGTCGAAACAATCGTAAAACAATGTCGTTTATCTTCCATCGTACTGTTTTGCTCGAATTTCTGAATTGGCCAAGAATCTTCGCTGTTTTTTAAGAATTCTGGTCCCTCTATCCATTCATTATTTGGTTCGTATAGAATTGGGAACTTTGCCCTAGTCGCCATGTCTGCCACATTCAGTTTCGTAGGTAACCATTGCCAATTATTTTCATTCGTTGTCTCAAGTATTTCACTGACTCTGTGAGCGACAAATGGTTTGTACTGCCTATGGTCAGATTTGATCCATTTTCAAAGGCGCACATTTTGTTTTTCCCGCAATGAAACAAATGTCGACTTTCTCAAATGTAATAATTCGCCAATATGCAACTGCTGCGAATGCTGACTCACTTGCATCGACAAATACATGCAACTCCAAAGTGGCATTTGATTTAAATAAACTTGGAGAATAGCAGCGCTGCAAACGAAATTTTTCAACTAATTTTAACCTTTTTACCCACTGTGTAAATCGAACAAATATCGGACTTGGAACTTTTACATCCCATGGTGTTCCGGTGCGCCAAAGATCCTGTATGAGAATTTTGCCATAAATGAGCAAGTCAGCTAACATTCCAAACGGGTCATATACAGACATAACTAAACTTAGCAACTGCCTTTTGGTTGGACATTTTTTGGCTGTAATAATTTCTGGATCCAAACGGTGCATGTTTAACTTAAAAACGAACTCGTCCACCGAACTGTTCCAAAACATGCCCAAGACTTTTTCGACGTTGTTTAATACCTTTATATTTTTAGTTTCTGTTTGATCGGCAACTTTATTATTTAAATGATTTTGAACGTGCTTCGAATTAGATACAAAGCCTCGAATTTCAAAATTTGCTTTTGCATGCGAGCGCTTTACAGCATTTCCAATAAACAATGCTTCTTCTTCGTCGCCAAAACTTGCTATTCGTCCACATAATGGCTTTTTAATACTGCATCAATTATATCTGGCTGACCGGATGCGACTTCCAATGCGTTTTTTATTTTTTTACGCACTGCGCGCTGCTTGGCGAACAAGTGGCGCCGAATATCATTGCTTGCATGACGTACGTTTCTGGTGTCTCATCTAAACTTTTGCTCCATAAAAATCGCTGAGTATCAATGTCTTCATCTCTTATTCGAATCCGGAGAAACATCTCTTTGATGTCTGCCCATAGACCTATCGGCTTTTCCCGAAAACGAAACAAAATTTTCAGTAAAGCTTGATTTTCATCTGGGCCCTTCAACAATTGTGAATTTAGTGAAATTCCATCCATTTCTGCTGCGGCATCAAAGACAATGCGGAGTTTACCGGGTTTATTTGGATTAAATACTGCGAAGTGTGGAAGATACCAAGTTTTTGGAGATTTTATTGCAGCTTCTCGTTTTGATAACTTTCTAGCATAACCTTTTTCTACATAGTCCTCCATTAAGATACAATACGCCGTCACAAAGTCTTTCTTACTAAGGTGGCCATGACAACCCGTTGACGGGTTACGGCCGACTTCATCAGTTCTCGCCAGGCGTCTCTGCTTCGCGCGCGCCGTCTCCAATCTCTTTCACCAAGCGCGGTAAGGGCTTCCTCGGCCTGGTCAATCCATCGGAGGCATGGTCTTCCTCTTCGTCGTCGACCCTCGGCTTTCGCCTCAAACACCTTTTTCGCTGGAGCTTCTTCATCCATACGAAAGAGATGACCCAGCCAACGTAGTCGCTGGACCAGTAGTTATACGCTGGACTATGTCAATGTCGTCGTAGAGCTCGTACAGTTCGTGGTTCATTCGAATGCGATAGTCGTCGCCAACTCGAACAGGACCAAAGATTTTGCGAAGAACTTTCCTCTCGAACACCCCAAGAGCGGCTGCAACTGTTTGCGATACCACCCACGCCTCAGCGCCATAGAGAAGCACAGGCATGATGAGCGTCTTGTAGAGTGTTAGTTTTGTCGATCGAGAGAGGGCTTTGGAACCTAATTGCTTACTAAGCCCGTAGCAGCACCTATAAGCAATTGTTGTTCTTCGCTTTATCTCCAGGCTGACATTGTTGTTGCTGTTTACGGCGATGCCAAGGTATGTAAACTCCTTGACAACTTCAAAGTTATATTTGCCTGCTGTAACATGGGAGCCTAGACGCCGCACTTCCCTATTTGCAGACAGCATTTACTTTGTTTTGCCCTCGTTCACCGTCAAACCCACTTTGGCTGATTCCTTTTCGATAGCGGCGAAAGCAGCGGTTACATCTCTCTTGGTTCTGCCGATGATATCGATATCATTAGCATACGCAAGGAGCTGGACACCTTTGTAGAAAATGGTACCATTTCGATGTACACCTGCCTTTCGTAGGATCCCCTCCATGGTGATATTGAAGAGATCGCATGATAGCGGGTCGCCTTGTCTGAAACCTCGTTCGGTACTAAAGGTTTCGGAGAGGTCATTTCCTACCTTGACGGAGCTGAATGTATTGCTCAACGTCATCTTGCAGAGCCTTGCAGGTATACCGAACTCAGACATTGTTGCGTACAGGCAATCCCGAATCGGGCTATCGAACGCAGCTTTGTAATCAACAAAGAGATGATGGGTGTCGATTTGGTTTTCGTGGGTTTTCTCCAGGATTTGGCGTAGTGTAAAAATCTGGTCTATGGTTGACTTGCCAGGACGAAAGCCACACTGATAAGGTGCAATCAGTGTTTTGGTATGCGGCTTCAATCTTTCACACAATACGCTCGAAAGAACCTTGTATGCGATGGAAATAAGACTGATACCTCGGTAGTTGGCGCAGATTGTCGGGTCTCCTTTCTTAAGTATAGGACAAAGCACACTGGGATTCCAGTCGTCGGGCATGCTTTCCGCTAGCCATATTTTGCGGAAGTATGAGTTGATGCATGCACCTTATCAATTCACCGCCGCCGGTTTTAAACAATTCAGCAGCCAGGCCGTCAGCACCTGCGGCTTTGTTGTTTTTGAGTCGCTGGATAGCAACTTTTACCTCGTCATGGCTAGGTGGTGGAATTTCCACTCCATCGTCGTCGATTGGTGGTGTCAGACTGCATTCTCCAAGGGCGGAATTGTTGGTATCTTCGCCTGCAAGCAGATTGGAAAAATGCTGTCTCCATAATTTCAATGCGCACTGCGTATCTGTAACCAGATAACCATTCTCATCTCTACAAGTGGATGCTCCGGGCTTGAAACCTTGGGTAACACGCTTAACCTTCTGGTAGAATTTTCGAGCATCGTTCTTGCCCTGGTACACCTCAATTTTTTCTCGCTCACGCTTTTCCTGCTCTCTTTTTTTACGTCTGAAAAAGCATCTCTCTTCCTTCCTCTTATCGCGATTGTTTTCGTGCATGGCTCGCGTTGCAGCTGACTGCAGCGTCTTTTTATATGCGGCGTATTTTGCTGCTGTCGCGTCGCAACACTTTTGGTCATACCATTGGTTGCGAAGCTGCTGGCGCCGAAAACCAATGACTTCTTCAGCAGCAGTGCGAATGGAGTGGAATATATGCACCCAAAGTCCGCCAGCGTCATCGAAGCAAGAGTAAGGTTGGTTGAGCTTAACCGAGAGTTGGGAGGAGTAGGCCTCGGCGGTCCGTTGTGATAGCAGCTTATCGACATCAAGCTTTCGTTGCACATCTGTGCGTACATTCATCGCATTGCGCAATCGCATGCGGATCTTGGCTGCAACAAGATAATGGGCGGAGTCAATATTGACCCCCCGAAATGTGCGCACATCCAGTACACTTGAAGCGTGCCTTCCGTCGATAACAACATGATATAACATGCAATAACAATAGAGTTCAGCTACTACAGCTTTTTCGCACATTCTCAGCATTAATATATATAAAGCCACAATCCAGATCTCATTGAAATATTTCAATGTCATGAATTCCAGTGGCTCCAAACAAATTAATGTGGGAAAAATTTACCCACCATAGAATGGATTGGGCTCAGGGACAACACAGGACATAACAACTAACCATGCATACACAAACACAGATCTAATTACACAATAGCTTTCAATCTACTTTTGAGTTGACCTTTTGACAAACTAACATCAAAAAATGTACAGTTGTTAACAGAGGCACTCATGCGGTTCAAGGGAGCAGTAGCCATGTAATTTGTTCTACTAAATGGTAGATAAATTAAGTTGTTAGCATTTCTACTACTTCTACGGTTAGAGTTAAAGTTTATAAGAGAAAGTAATTCCGGACTATCGAACACACCGGTTATGAGTTGGTGTAAATAGACGATATCCGCAGACTTCCTTCGTTCACTTAAAGATTGCATTTTTAAAAGTTGTAAACGATCCTCGTAAGGAGGAAGGTTCAAAAAATCAATCCCACCTAAGCCCCTAAGAGCAAACCGAACAAAACGTTTTTGGATTCTCTCCATACGTTCAACATGCACACTATAACTTGGGGACCAAACTTGACTTGCGTACTCCAAGTGAGGGCGCACTATTGCATAATACAATGTTGTAGTTGTAATCATGCTATTGAATTCTTTGGCCCAGCGTTTTATAAATCCAAGCATAGAAGATGCTTTTTTACAAATGTAATCAATATGATTGTTGAACGATAGCTTAGAATCCATGCATATACCAAGGTCCTGCATGATCAATTTGGTTTCGCGTTTTTTGATCCGGGGACAGCCAGGTTGCCTTTTGGATATCGGGGTGTTGGAATCTGGTGCTACTAACTACCATGTTTCGCGCCGCGGCGAAGTCGATCAGTCTTAGACCGTTATTCGAAGTGGTCTCGTGGAGACTGAACTGACCGACAGTGGAGCCAAAGATGCCTTCGTTTCCGACCTTCGCGTTAAAATCGCCGAGAACTATTTTTACGTCGTGGGCCGGGCAGCGATCATACACGTCCTCTAGGCTCGCGTAGAAGGTGTCCTTGACAGCATCGTCCTTTTCCTCCGTCGGGGCATGTGCGCAAATTAGGCTGATATAGAAGAATTTCGCCTTGACGCGGATTGTCGCCAGCCTTTCGTTCACAGGTGTGAACCGGGAAACAAGATGGCGTAGTTTCCGACTTACGATGAATCCGCATCCAAATTCGCGCTTCTCCGCATGGCAGCTGTAGTAAATATCGCAGTCTGCTCTCTTAGAGCAGCCTTGTCCTTTCCATCGCATCTCCTGGATGGCGGTGATGTCAGCCTTTATTTTTGCGAGGGCTTCCGCCAGTTGGACAGTGGCACCTTCCCTAGAAAGGGTCCGGACATTCCAGGTGCATATCCGTAAATCATTATCCGTTTTTCGTTTGCGGTGGTCGTCAACGTAGTGGGGGGTTCATATCCGAGTCTGATTTTGTTTTCATTGGGAAGTTTTAATGTGGTTGGGACCCAAACCCTACGCACATTCCATTTTTAAGGTTTTGAAGAGACCCCTCAAGTTTATAGTCTAGAGGAGACCTCGCCGCTCAAATTAGCCGCCAAAGTTTATCGGGTGATGTTTTTTGACGTTTCCAGGAGACACCACGCGGAGGTTTTGAGTCGACTTGAGACGATTTTGACATGGATAATGCTGGCTTCGCCAAGTTGAGGCAATCAGACACGTTTCCATGTGAAGATCGCCCCCTTGTCTCCCGTCGCAAAGTTTTTTTTTTTTACAAAATTTTCTTTGTATGGATTTAAGACGCATCTCAGCCATTTTTTCGTTGTCCGGAAACATAACTTTATCCGATTTCCATAGAAGCTCTGTTTTATAAAAATTGTCAACCTTCTTTGTCGTTTCTTCCTGAATTCTTCTAGCGCGACTGACATCTGTAGATTCTACCATTTGCTTGCACACCGCTGTGCCAAAATTTTCTGTCGTGAAATAGTCTGCAACTAACTCTTCAATTTTTTCAGCGATATTTTTGCACGCATGCATGATGATTGAGAGCTGATATGATGATGTGTCTGTATCCGTTTTGCCATAAACAACCTATCCGAGTGGGGTGTTGGCGGCTATCATATTTTGACTGGTCTTAATCGTCTTTGTATTTGGTATAATATGGCAATTATCTTAACCGATCAGAATTCTTGGGCTGGCATTACAAAACTCTGCTATAGGTAGATTTTTTAGCTCATGATAGTTATCATCCAACTCTGACAAGTTTATAGTTTGGATAGGAAGATTTAATTTTGGCACTGTTCGAGCTTTCAGGTTATACCACTTACTTTTCTTGTTAATTCCTTTAATCTCTACACTCAAGGGCATCGACTCTACCTTTGTCGCCTTTCCACCAAACCACTGCAATGATAGAGGCTTATTTTCGGTATTGTACCCTAGATCATCAGCAAGAGTTTCATCTACAACCGTTACTGACGATCCTTCATCAATAAAGGCGAATGTTTTTATTATGCAATTATTTTTGCCTCGCAGCTCAACTGGGAGTAGCTTAAAGAGCAGTTTAGTAGATTTAGAGTCAAAGTTGTTCACGCGTGCCGTGTTTACTATCTGCTTTTCTGATACGTTACTGGTATGTGGTTTTTCATGAAGCAGAAAGTGATGCATTTTATTACATCCAGTCTCTTTGCATGTCCTTTTTCGTCTACAAGTTCTTACGCCGTGGCCTTTCATAAGACAACAGAAACACAGTTTTTTATTTTTAACAATATCCCAGCTTTCAGGCATAGTTTTGTTAAGGAAATGATTGCAGCTTGACAAATAATGTGGCCCGCCGCAGTCAACACAGACAACAACCCTTTGCGCATGATCTGATTTTTGTTCTGACACTGTAAAAAGCGGCTTAGTTTCCGACCGTTGCTGTACTGTTGACCGACTGGGGGCATTGGGCATAACTGGCGAACTGAACGTGGCTTTACATATTTCTTTCGCAACCTGTGCAATCCAATCCGTAAAATTCAATAAAGTTGGATATGGCTTTATTAACAAAGAATGACTAGACCATTCTATTCGCTTTGTCATCGGCATCTTGGAAACCAGCTCATCGAGCAGTGTAGGGTTTCCCAAATAATGTGATACATTAGCATTTTGTAAAAATGTGGACAAATTTTGCACCTTTGTGGCAAACGGCACTAAACGTTCTAAATGATTTTCGGCTATAGCGGGAATTTCTCTTACTTTCTGAAGTTGACTCTTAATCAATATTTCCGGCTAACCAAAACGGAATTGAAGATGTTCTACAATTCTTTGCACATTCAATGGGTTTATCAGCAGACTCTCGACTTCTTCTCGGGCGGCTCCCTTTAAACACTTTTGCAAGCGAAGTGTATTTTCCAATGATGTATATCCGTAAGCATTCGAAGTTTCGTGAAATGATGGACTGAAAACCGGCCAATCCTCAGGCTTGCCATCGAATTCTGGTAAATCCAAAAGTTTGCGTGGTATGGCATATCCAGTGCTTGTACTAGGCTGGCTTCGAACTGGAGGCGGAGTTGGAAAATAGGCTGGAGTGTTGAAAAGTGTTGCATTTGGAACTGAAGAACCCATAGGTGCAAAATACAACGGCGTGTTAGAAAATATTGTTGTTGTTGCTGCAATCGATGTGCAAGAAACTGGAGCAATTGTGTGTTGTGGAGCAGCTGAAAGGGAATCTACACACACCGTCGATGGACTACCAACTACACTTACCAATGACGAAACTTTATTGTTTTGATCTACTGACGTCGACCCACCGACTTGCCCATCACCTAAACGCTTCACTAGTTCAGCCCTTTTCTTTTTTGATTCAAGCAGTAGCTGCGCGTTGAGCTTGTTGCTCACTTCAAGCGCTTTTAAACGCTCCATCAAAGCTTTAATTGTGCTACTAGAATCTGTTTCTTGCGGCTCTACAATTGTAGCATTCAGGCTAGATTCACCTGAATTGTGTTCTGAAGACCCTGACGGACTAGTCATATTAGTAAAATATTATTTCAAATGTTCTGGTAATAGTCCTTTATTTAACCGACTACTTCTTCTTGGCATACCCCAAATATAATATGTAAGAAAAAAAAACTACTTACAGTCTGAGTGTGAATGGATTGTGGCTGTACCGTCCGGAACAATAGCGCTTACAGTTTCTGGTCCACACTGGTGAGATGACAATAACGTGCTAAGCAGGTAACAAATGGCGCGTACAGCTGGCGCTCCGCTGGCAAAATATTCTTGGAAAGGTGTTCCACTGAGCAGGCGACGACTGGCACTCCACTGGCGAAATTGTTGGCGAAATGCTCCACTGAGCAGGCGACGTATAAGCTGGTAACAATGGTACGTAAAGCTGGCTAAATTACAAAAGTCCTTGGCGAAGTGCTCCACTGAGCAGGCGATGAATGAGCGGGCTGTAACGCTGGCAACAAATAGCGCGTACAACTGGTGCTCCGTTAGCAAATGGCAAATAAATTCGTTGGTGAAGTGCACCACTGAGCAGGCGATGAATGGGCGGGCTGTAACGCTGGCAACAAATAGCGCGTACAACTGGCGCTCCGCTGGCGAAATAATAAAATTGTTGGCGAAGTGCTCCACTGAGCAGGCGACGAATGAGCGGGCTGTAACGCTGGCAACAAATAGCGCGTACAACTGGCGCTCCGTTAACAAATGGCAAATAAATTCGTTGGTGCAGTGCACCACTAAGCAGGCGATGAATGGGCGGGTTGTAACGCCGGCGACAAATGGCGCGTACAACTGGCGCTCCGCTGGCGAAATAATAAAATTGTTGGCAAAATGCTCCACTGAGCAGGCGATGAATGAGCGGGCTGTAACGCTGGCAACAAATAGCGTGTACAACTGGCGCTCCGCTGGCAAAATGGCAAATAAATACTTGCAAAGTGCTCCACTGAGCAGACGACGACTGGCACACCTCGTGAAAAAAATGATAAAATTGTTAAATGTAACGCCGGCTACCAATCACGTGTACAGCTCGCAAAAAAATTAAAATTGCGACGAAATTATATGCGCGATGTTAAACGCATGGCGCTTAAGCTAGCGCTCCGAAATGCAAAAACCTTTTCGAAGAACTTTCTTGTGTGTGTGTATGCGCGTTGCTAACGCCGGCGAAAATAACATGGCGCTTGCAGCTAGCGCTCCGATATACAAAATATTTTTGAAGAACTTTCGTGAAGGTGACGACACTACTTCTGTGTGTGTGTGTGTGTGTGTGTAAGAGCGTTGCTAAAACACCGGCAAAAAGAAAATGGCGTTTACAGCTAGCGCTCCGCTGGCGAAATGCAAAATCCTTCGAAGAACTCTACGGAGCAGAAGACGAAGCCACCTCAGCACATGCGTAAGCGCGTTGTTAAAAACCGGCAAAATCCAAATGGCGCACACAGCTAGCGCTCCACTGTTGAATGCAAAAATCCTTGTGAAAAAATAGAAATAAAATTGTTGAGCCACTGGCTGCAGCAGGCTACTTGTTGAATAGAGTCTATCGAAAACAATGAAATAAACTGCTCCTGTCATGGACAAAGGTTTTGTAATATAATGTAATGCATAATGACTCAGGCCAATCAGCAGTTCAATGCACTGATGGCATTCCAACGTAACTGACTCACTAAAAGTGCACTCACATTACCCTTGTACCTATGCGACATTTGGTCACCACATAGTCAGCGATAATGCCAATGCATATCGCTGGCCTAATTAGGTTAAGTTACTTTTATTGCTTATCATTATTTAAGTTTAATAATTATAAAAAAGAATTTTTTCAATAAACAAGCAGTCAAAAACTGAACGCAAAACTAACAAGTTGTGTGATTTACTCTAACGCGGTACTTATCTATAACATGGCGATCCTGCCTGTCTTCTTGTTATACTTTTAAAATATATAAAAGATTTAACAAGATAATATTCTTGTTGTATGCCGTGACCATGTCGTGGTGGAAGAAAGTTATAAGTGCAATAATGATTGCCCTTTCCGGATTTGAGGTAGGAAAGGAGGTTCAAGAAAATAAACTAGAAAAATACGCTGAAAATAAAGAACAGATAAATATATACACTAACGAACTTAATAAAATGAACAGTGAAAAAACAGAAAAGTGGCAAATAGTTACTCTTATACTTGTCATAATTTTAATATTGGCCGTATATGCCACATTAAAAAATACCATAAAAAAAGGGAACCGAGCCACAACAACTCCGCGAATTTAATAATAAAAAACATTAACCGCAAATAATCCAAACACAAAGAACAAACTGCAAGGAAAAATGAGTAAAATACACAAAGAACAACCTGCAAAGAAAAAAAAATATAAACATGTGAAAAGACAAAATAAAAATATAAAACAGCACGCTTTTGGAGTAAGCGAAGCCCGTTCCGATCCAATAGAAAGAAGAAAGTGCCTCAAATCCAGTGGCCCAACACCCCCCAACGATTGGGACTGGGGGATGAAGATAATAACTACAAAAACAACTGCTAACATGGAGCGGATACGGAACGGAACACGGATATGAACGCCCTTCACGAAGAATTGCATTAAATTTTACTTAAGTATTACTATATATTTATATATATATATTTACTAAATACTGTAGTTTATTAAATTTTTAACCATAAATTTATAAGCTATTTTTTTTAAATAAAAACGTTTATTACATATTTTGTCGATTGAGCAAAAGTATGTCACAACTGTAACATGGGATTGCATAATCAACAAACTAAGGGACATTAAACTTGAATTCGATAGATCCTATAAGTGTTTATATAGAACCCCAACACCAACCCATACGACACAGACGAAACATCTAAGAATCCTTATGGATCTGCATAATACAATATCGGGTTTGAGTAAATCAATATCCCCGTTACTGACAGCAGAGCACAAACAGAGTTTATTTCCTATATCACATCCATAAAAGCACGCCTAGAATGCCTGTTTAAACATTTGAAAATTTCAGAAGAAATACCAACGGACATAAACAAATTCTTAATATTAACATTTCAATGTAGCGAAAGTTCAGACGAAGAAATTGACGAACACGTACAACAAAACTATAACACAATGACGCCCGTCGAGTTCATTAATATAGCAACAAAATTGCTACCTGAATTTGACGGCAAAATTGAAAACTTACATAAATTTATTATTGCCCTAGACTTACTTGACACCCTAAAGGAAACACATGAAACAATAGCGATATCTTTGATTAAAACAAAATTAACGCAAACAGCAGGTAGATATCTGACTAACGAAACCACAATTCAAGCGATCAAGACGACACTTATTACCCACATAAAACATGAATCACCGCAAAGCATTGTAGCAAATATTACCAATACAAAGCAACAACACAAAAGCGATAATGATTTCGCTACTCCACACAGTCAGCAGTAAAAGCGTTTAAAACAAATGCAAAATCCGAGGTTAAAATACTTATGCGAGCATGTCAGTTTGCCTCAGTGGAGGAGGCAGTAACAAAATTCATAGAATTAGGTGCAGAAAGTTCGGGAACCCTTCAAATTAATTATATAAATAGAGCAAATAACTATAGAACACAAAGGAGCCATGGAAATAGTGGATATAGAGGAAATAGTTTTTTAGGGGAAAAAATGCAAATCGAATAGGGGAAAAACGGCTGGAATAGAACCCAAAACAATCAAAGAAACAGCCAAAATTCTTACATTAATAGGAATAATAACTGTCCGTAATGCACCGAATACCAGTCACGCTATTAAAACTGCTAGTGATGCCGCGACCTGTTCAAGTGCTCGTTCTTCCTCACTAACTGACAATGCGTCTACCTCACACAGTAGCTCAACAATGTCGAATTCAACATATGCTTCTGTTGTCTCCGCGAACTCAGCTAGTGGAAATGTTTTTGTTGCTGCAACTCATAATGAAAGAACAAATCCTGTTGTTTCTCTTTTTGATGCTCGCTCTTCCCAAGTGATTGAAATAGCCGAAGATAATGCTTCTATGCCTGCTGACTCTGCTGACTATGCTGCCGTTGCTGATGCTGCTGCTGCTTCTTGTATTGATAACACAACTTCTACTAGTTCTCTTGCTTTGGATTCGTCTGCCGGTATTGAGACTCTGCCAACTAACATTGCCATTCGCTCCATGTACAGTGGGCAGAATCACGATTTATGTAACACAAATAATGTTAATAAAAATATTGCTGGAATTATTAACAATAATATCAATGTAAACAAAAGACAATCTAATAAAAATATTGTAGCCATTATAGGCAACAATGAGTGTGAAGGTGAAAATCTTGACGTGATAAGGCAGCGTAAATGGTTCCACCTTTCTAATTTCCGATCTACAACAACATGTGAAGCTATTCAAAATTATGTTTCTTCTAAGGCTAACATTGCACTGTCAGAGGTTTCCTGCCGTAGTTTGGCTAAAAAAGATGGATCTTATCAGTACTACATTAATTTTAAACTATCTTTTCCGGAAAAATCGGTCGGAACTGTTTTTAATTCAAATTTTTGGCCTACAGGCGTTCGTGTAAGACCATTCCAAAATCGTTCAAAAAACTTCAAGCATCCGGCGGTGTTGAATCAGATAAAATAATCAACACTTTGCCGACTTTCTCAGAAAATACAGCGGTATTGAGCTCTACATTTAAAAATATAGAAATATACTACCAAAATACTGGTGGTCTGCGTTCTAAGACTGAAATTTGCTCTAAATCTTGCTGATAGTTTATACGATATTATTGCTTTAACTGAGACTTGGTTGAATCAAAATATTTTTACCTCAGAACTTTTCGATGATCGATTTGAGGTTTTTCGGCGTGACCGTTGCTTACTTACAACTGGATTAACCCGTGGTGGTGGTGTTTTGGTTGCCGTCCGTGCCGGTTATCGTTGTCAGGAAATAACATTACAACACTCATCAGAATACATTGAGCAATTATATGTTCGAGTTGATTGTCCTGTTTTGCGTGCTGGATCTTCTGTGTCCTCGTTTATAAGTATTTATGTATTTGTATCGTATATTCCACCATGCTCTAATAGTGAAATTTATTCGATGCACTTTGTTAATATTCTTAATATTGTTGATGGCTTTAAAGACAACGAATACCCTTTAGTTTTAGGTGACTTTAACTTAGGTAATATAAATTGGTCTCATTCTGAAGAGCTTACAAGCATGATTCCGAATTCGTGCCTTAACTCGGAGATTGATTTTATTGACTCCATCCTATCGTTGGGGGTTAATCAAATAAACTCAGTTAAAAATAATTTAAATAAAATTTTGCATTTGGTTTTTTCTGATCCTGATCTTAATGCGGATTGCAGTGAAGCTGATTTCCTTTTGTCTAACAATAGTTTTTATCATAAGGCGTTAATAATTAAATTAGATATTCTAACTATTGACTTATCTGCTTTAGAAGAAGATTCATTTGTTTTTGCTTTTCGAAAAGCTGACTACGTTGCAATGATAAACTACTTATCAAGTGTTGATTGGTGTACATTTATGGATGATAATTTGGCACAAAATTACCAGTTTTTTATTAACGTTATTAATGAAGCATTTATTAATTTTGTTCCAATAAAACAAATTAAAAAGAACTCAAAACCAGAATGGTTTAGTAAAAATCTATCAAGATTAAAAAATAAAATGAATAAACTATACAAAAAAAGCAAGAATAATATAGCTTTCCGTCAAAGTTATCTTCAAACAAGAAAAGATTATGAATCCCTTAAGAAAAATCTATACAAAGGGTATATACGTGGTCTTGAATCGGACATAAGGTGCAATCCTAAGGCTTTCTGGCATTTTTTGAATGAAAAAAGGAATACCAAAGGGTTCCCTAAAAATATGTTTTTCAATGAAAAAATATCGAACAACACACAAGATGCTTGTAACTTGTTTGCTGACTTTTTTCAGGCAAATTTTGTCTTAGATGATGGTGGCCGGGGTGGCAACTATCCGGAATATAATGGCGACCCTATCACTGACTTGGGTTTTTTATCTCTTTCCGAAGAGGATGTGGTACATGAAATGGTAACTCTAGACACTAATAAAGGTATTGGTCCGGATAATATCCCACCAATTTTTCTGAGAAAATGTGCAGGCGCCCTAGCAACGCCACTTGCACGTATATTGAATTTGTCCCTCAAAAAAGGTCAGTTTTTAGACATCTGGAAGGAGTCTTTTATAATTCCTATCCACAAATCTGGCTCGCGTCAAAATATAGCGAATTATCGTCCTATATCTAAACTACCTTTAATTCCAAAACTGTTTGAAGCAATAGTTAAAAGAAAATTGTATGCCTGCATAAAAAACTCTATATCGGAAAATCAATATGGTTTTGTTTCTGGTAAATCAACCTCGACAAATCTTACTTTGTTTTCCCACTTCATAAAAAATGAACTAGAATCTGGAAATCAAATTGATGTCATCTTCACCGATTTCGCTAAAGCCTTTGATAGGGTACAGCATGCGATACTGATAAACAAGCTAAGGCTAATGGGCTTTCATTCTTCTTTATTATCTTGGATAGAGGACTACCTTACAGGTCGATGCCAATCTGTCCGTATAGGGAAATGCTTTTCAAAGAATATTATGAACCTTTCAGGTGTACCGCAAGGTAGCCATCTTGGTCCGCTTTTGTTCGTTCTATTTATAAACGACCTTCCTAAAAATATAAGGTACTCGGAATGCCTTATGTATGCCGATGATGTTAAAATATTTAATTCTGTACATTCACATGCTGATCACTTGCTTTTGCAACAAGACTTAGACTGTGTTCATAATTGGTGTACGATTAATAAACTGCAACATAATGTCGTTTTACATGAAACAGACACCTTTCTTTTTTGGTTACTCAATTACAAACAATGAACTGCTACGAGTTGAGGCTAAATCTGACTTAGGCGTGTTATTTGATAAACGGATCACGTTTTCCACCCATTACGATACTATTATCAGCAAGACGAATGCAATGATTGGATTCCTAAGGCGCAACACAAAGGAATTCAACGATCCATACACTCTCAAAACGTTATTTATGTCTTTAATTAGATCTGCATTAGAATATGGATGTGTTATATGGGATCCTTATTATGAGTTACACAAGGCCAGACTTGAAAAAGTACAGAAACGTTTTACTCGATTCGTGATTAGTAAAGTAAACTGGACTTTTATGCCAAATTATTTATCTAGATGTGCCCTTCTCGGCCTTAGTACTTTGGCGTCTAGACGAAAGTATTTTCTAATAATGTTTGCTTGCGATATTTTGATGATCCGTATTGACTGCGTACCTCTTCTTGCACTTTTTAGAATCTTTGCACCTGGAAGACATTTTAGACAAAGGGATTTCTTTCACATTCCGTACCATAGAACTAACTATGGCCGAAGCGATCCTATCTATAATATAAGCTCAGCGTTTAATTCTGTATGTGCACGAATAGATTTCACACAGAATAGAATAAGGTTAAAGCAAAATATATTGATTATAGTATAGTATATTTTAAGACTAACTCCAAAATTTTTCTATTTTACAAATGTAATTCATTGACTGTTAAACACTTTGTTGATAGTAATAAATTAATAAATAAAAAAAAAAAAAAAATTCTTTTAATAATAACAACAACAGCAATAGAGGACGTTATAACCTCAATAGAAACGTCAGATACATGGAAGCATCGGAAAACGAGGGAAACCCCCAGTCTGCCCAACTGGGGGATATGCCAAATTAACTAATGCTAAAATATTACATGTAAATTTATCATTCAGTAACTTTATTACCCTCAGCACATCATTAAATCAGAATCAACATTCTTATTAGACACAAGGTCAGAAATAAGTCTTTTCAAAATTCGAAAAAATGAAAAAAACGCAGATAAACAAAAACCATACCTACAATCTAAGAGGTATAGGAGACGGTTTAATCAAAACAATAGGTTTCATCAAAGCTAAACTATTCATAAATAACTCAGAAATTCATCACGATTTCCAAATTGTTGATGAAACATTCCCCATACCATGCGAAGGGATAATAGGGTTAGATTTCATAATAAAATTCAATTGTGTATTAGACTATCAATATTGCAATTCAAGTTGGTTCATAATACGACCCTATTCAATGAAAGGCCAACTGGAGGTGGAAATTTTAGACTCACCCATAAAAGAAATGATTTCACTGCCAGCTAGAGCAGAAGTCATTAGGAAAATTAATATAGTCACATCTGAAAACGAAGTTCTAATCCCAAATCAGGAACTCGAAAATGGTATAATAATTGCAAACACAATAGTCAACGCAAGAAATCCTTATGTAAGAATAATTAACACAACAGATAAAAACATTTTTTTAACACAAAATGATATAAATATTGAAAGCCTAAATAATTATTACGAAGTAAACATAAATTAACAAAATAACAATCAAGAAAGGAAAGACACAATCTTAAGAAAATAATCAGAAAATTGCCCACTACAGCATAGAGAGAAACTTATTCACCTATGTTCAGAATACAGCGACGTATTTGCTTTGGAAACCGATCCATGCTATTTTAACAATTTTTATAATCAAAAATTGCATCTTAAAGATGAAAGGCCAACTTACATTAAAAATTACAAAATTCCCCATACCCATAAGCAGGAAATAAATAGACAAATAGAAAAATTAATTACAGACGATATCATTGAACCCCCAGTCTCAGAATATAACAGTCCCATACTCCTCGTCCCTAAAAAATCCTCAACAAACTCGGAGAAGAAATGGAGACTTGTAATAGATTATAGGCAAGTGAATAAAAAACTCTCATCCGACAAATACCCATTACCAAGAATCGATGACATCCTTGACCAACTAGGTCGTGCAAAATACTTTTCATGTCTTGATTTAATATCTGGGTTTCACCAAATAGAGTTAGAAGAAATTTCAAGAAACATAACATCTTTTTCGACCGAACAAGGCTCTTTCAGATTCAAACGATTGCCTTTTGGCTTAAAAATAGCCCCCAACTCGTTTCAAAGAATATGAACATAGCCTTTTCTGGTTTAGGACCAAGCAAGACATTTGTTTATATGGATGATCTTATTATCGTGGGATGTTCAGAAAATCAAATGCTTACAAATCTTAAATCAGTGTTCGAAATTTGCAGAAAAACAAACCTTAAACTGCACCCAGACAAATGTCAATTTTTTGATGCACAAGTTACTTTTCTCGGTCATAAATGCACTGACAAAGGCATTCTACCTGACAACTCAAAGTACGAAAAAATTGTTTCTTACCCCGAAACAACAAACCCGGATGAGGCCAAACGATTCATAGCATTTGTAAATTACTATAGAAGATTTATACCCAATTTCGCATACCATGTAACATACATAACTAGATTAACAAGAAAGAAAACACCATTCATATGGACGACTGAATGCAAAAAAGCTTTCTAATATTTAAAAAACTGTTTACTTTCACCAAAAATATTAAAATACCCTGATTTCGAAGAACCTTTTTTCATAACTACAGACGCTAGCAAAATTGCATGTGGTGCTGTATTAAGTTAAGATCACAACGGTATTCAACTACCAATAGCGTTTGCATCTAGAACCTTTACAAAAGGGGAAAGCAACAAATCTGTAATAGAACAGGAACTTACTGCCATCCATTGGGCAATAAACTTTTTCAAACCGTATATTTATGGTACTAAATTTTTGATCAAAAGTGATCATAAACCACTTACTTATCTTTTTGGTATGAAAAACCCTTCCTCTAAACTAACAAGAATGAGGCTAGACCTCGAGGAATTTGATTTGAGGTTGAATATATCAAAGGAAAGGACAATTGCGGTGCAGATGCTTTATCTCGCATTGATTTTGGGCAAATCAAGCAACTTAGGCAAGAAAACTCTGCTATTATACAAGTAGTTACGAGATCCAAATCTAAAAATTCACCTCTTCATACAAATACTACATCCAAAGAAAACGCGGTAAACCAAAAAGTTTACAATACTATAACGACACACGAAGTAAAAAAGTTACCGTGCCTAAAACTTATAACAAAAAGGTGCACCTATAATGAAAACAATATTGAAATACTTAATGATTCCTCAAAACTAATTTTATTCCATGGAAAAAGAAAAATATTTGAAATAAATGCTAAAGTTTTTATAGCTTATGGGAAGATTGAACTAGCGCAATTGTTTCCCAAACTTGAAACAATAGTTGGCAAGGCAAACTTAAAAAGCATTAAAATCGCGATTAATGATAATTTATTTAAATACGTCGACGTTGAGGAATTTAAAAATATAGGCAACAAAAAATTAAAAAACGTAACTATTGCAATAACACCAAAAATCATCAAAATTACTTCACCCACACACAAAAATGTGGTGACCGTGGCATGCAGGTTAAGTGTGTGGCTAAGCATGCTCTGAGCCCGGGTTCGATCCCCAGCCGCGGCGAAAAGTTTTTTTCAATAAAAAATTTTTCTGATCGGTCACCACCTCTCTGCAGACAATGGCAACCCTCAGAGAGTAAATAATGCCATGTAAAGCTTCTTGAGAACATGAACTTTAGCCGTTCGGAGTCGGCATAAAACATGTAGGTCCAGTTCTCGGTCAATTGTGTGCAAACATTCAATAACACACACAACACAGTTGATCATAAGAAGCTCGGTCAAAGTCCTTTCAAGGGCTGAAATGGCCAATTTGTTTTTTTTGTTTTTTTTTTACACACAAAAATGAAATATTAAAGTGCCCCCACACTATATGTTTCATACATATGACGTGCCAAATTTTACAGATAGCTTTGACATACATATAGTGTGGAACATATGGAATTCAAATTCTGACAAGTCGTTTGTATTTCCGTATGTAGAAATTTCAATTAGAACTGTTTCTAATTTGATCTGTTTTTCATATGTACAAGTTTGAAGTTTGAAAAAAAAAACAATAACATGCCATAAAAAAAAATCAAGAAAACGTAAAATCTAATTATTTATTCCACAAATTTATATTTTTTGACAATTATTTAGATTGATTGGACAAAAGAAATCATTTTGCAACTTATTGAGCACTGGCGTGGCTTCGAATGAACGAAGTTGCCGGAAAACTCAAACATTTACCAGAAATATTGTGTCGGATAGTCTGTGGTCAAAAGAAAGGAGCTGTTTGACAAAAGTTCAATATTGACATACATATGAAATTCGAAATGAAACTTTTTTGACAAGTCTTTTGTGTTGAACATATAGTGTAGGGGCACTTTTAGGAAAGTATCATGACGACCCGGTATTTGGAGGCCACCCCGGAGTCACACGATTACTGTCAAAGCTAAGACGACAATATTTTTGGACGAACATGACTTCAGACGTGAAGTCCTACATCCGAAATTGTGAAAAATGTAAAAAAAACAAATCAGGTATTAACCATGTAGAGCCTTTAATTACAACACCTACGCCAGCCAAGGCTTTTGATGTCGTGCAAATTGACACAATAGGTCCACTCCCTAAATCGTTTAATGGAAACGAATATGCAATAACAATTATTTGCGATTTAACAAAATTCCTTGTAACCGTACCCATTCCAAACAAATCAGCTTATTAGTACACGGACCCATACAGCAAATTTTAACAGTTATGGGCACCGAATATAAAAATTAAACAATTAACGAAATCTGTAAACTTCTAAACATCCAAAATAAAACATCCACCCCATATCACCATCAGACGTTAGGTACAGTCGATCGATCTCATAGAACATTTAACGAATACATAAGATCTTATATTTCCATAGATAAATTAGACACCATCGACAACACATGGCTACACACCTTTCGAATTAGTATACGGAAAGACCGTTGCTCCATATGACTTTATGCTAAGCGGAAACATTGACCCAATATATAACATAGATAATTACAAATCAGAACTTAAATTTAAATTACAAACAGCCCAAAAACGAGCTAAAAACCTATTAGGAAAGGCAAAAATTAAATCAAAAGAAATATATGACAAGACTTCAAAACCTCAAGTTATTAAACAAAACGATATGGTCTACATAAAAAATGAAGCTAACCACAAATTAGACGGCATTTAAGGTCCATTTAAAGTGCTCGAATGTGATTGTTTAGGGAATTGCAAAATCGACATCAAATCAAAAGCCATAATTATACATAAAAACAGATTAAAATTAGCATAAGAGTATAATTATTTTTATTTAATAAATTTTGATTTAATAAATTGTAATATCTGTTACAAAGTATAATAAGACGAATGTAATATAAAAATAATATCGGCCGATAGCATACATACAATTATTCTATAGATACAGTCTAGTTTATAATTATTAATAATTTTTTTATTATAATTCAACCATTCTAATATAAAAAAAAAAAAAATTTTTAAGTTAATGGAAAATTTTTTTTTTCCGAAAAACGGGAGGTGTCATGGACAAAGGTTTTGTAATATAATGTAATGCATAATGACTCAGGCCAATCAGCAGTTCAATGCACTGATGGCATTCCAACGTAACTGACTCACACATTACATATAACATTATTTTTACATTATTTAAATTGTATATAATTATTATTAATAATTTTTATTGTTCTCTTAAATCATTTATATTGTTATTTACATTCTCTGATGATTACATTCTCTGATGAGAAACCAACAATAGTCGCCCATCATTCCTTCCCGATTCTCAATTGCTTTCATCTGTTGGTGGAATCTTTCCCCATGTTCGTCGCTCTCGTTACCGAGATTCTTCGGAAAAAATTCAAATGGGAGTGCAGAAAGTGAATGAGAAGAGCTATTGAACCCTGTATTTTGAGTTAAATTTAAATAAAATTAAGAAATTTTGCAGAAGTTTTTTTAAGATACAAATCGGTATGTATATTATATAAGAAATTGTTTTTATTTCAAAAGCACAGAATGTGGTACAGGGTGCAACACCGTTAAATTTTTTATATGTAGATCAATGGCATACTTAACTTAATTCTATTTAAATATTTAACTTCATTTGAAGCTTTAAAACAAAAAGGAATTAAAGAAGTACATATCGCTCATTGGTTCGAATAAAGTCATAACTCGATTTTATGATTATATGATAAAAACGCGATTTTTGAGTAAATTATGCAAAATTATGTATTATCCCTAGTAACACAAGTTGAAGTTATAAGTTCAGAACACAGCAATGTCTTTATATGAGCTCTGGTAGAATAATTAAAAGGATCTAGGCTTTTATAGCGAAATATTGAATTTATTATGACTTGCTATAGCATTTAGAAAATCATTATAAAGAGAGACGTAAGAAATGCCTTTAATATGCATTTGTAAAGCTTAGATTGTAGTGGTCATAAAGAGATGGCGACAGTATCTTTAGTGTCTTTTTACTGTGCATAATAAAATTATTATAAAGATTGCGATTTCGCATGTATCCTGTGCTTTCATTCAAAGTGAATGTGTCAGCAGGAGATGTGCTTAAAAAGCATACGAACAGTAAGGAAATAGAAAAGGTAAGATATATTTTACACATATTTGCGGTGTTTGCCGTGTCACGTGTATAGAATATGTTTTTATATTGAACTGAAGCGGGTCGCTGAAATCCAGCACTAATTTTAATAAATAGTATAGAATAAATTTTCACATTTTCGAAGAAATATTTCTCCACTTGTGGGATATGGAAATATTTCAATGTCTCTAATAGCACTATGGAACAAATTCTGGTAAGCAAAATTTAAGGTCGATTCTGAGAGTGAGGAGTGAAAATAGAGGCTAAATTAGAAGACCCGTATCGCGGCGTTTGTTTATGTTAGTTCGAAGTTTTTTTAATCGACCTTCGAACTTTGCAGTCAAATGCCGATTTTCAGCATATTGTTTATATGGTTTTTTGTTTATAACTCGTCGACTAATTGATATTTTTTCAATCTGTAAAAGCCAAATTATTGCTAGAGACCTGTGCAACAATTACAATTTTTTAAAAAACTTCTCTTTTTAATGACTTCTACCTAAATCGCTATTTATTTTATGGTTTTGGGATTTTTAACGAAAATTTTAATTTTGCATTTGACTGCAAAGTTCGAAGGTCGATTAAAAAAAAATTCGATACGGGTCTTCTAATTTAGCCTCTTTTTTCACCCCTCACTCTCAGAATCGACCTAACTTTTGCTAACCAGAATTTGTTCCATAGTGTAACAGGCCGTCTCCACAAAGCATAGCACATGCCATCACATACACCCAGGCATACGAAAATCTTCTCGAGACCGCATATGCCCTGGCATATCTTATGCCTTGCGACATATTATGCCATGAATTATCTCAGGGCATCTATCTCAGTGCATGAGCAGTCACATTTCTGAATTTCACTGGAACTGAAATTACATTTTATCGGTGCTGCGCTACTTTTTGGCAAATTCTCATGTTAGTTCTAAATAAAAATGGGTTTTTAAGTGAATAAGCGTTGTCTTTAAGTTATTACACCATTTTGATCATTTTAAATGCCATTAATACCTGTTCAGAACATTAAGTTCAAATGTTGCCGTAGTTGTATACTGTTAGGAAAATAATTTTGATTAATATGCCACAGCATAGAGTGCCCATCAAAAAAATACAGTTGTATATTTTGACATTCAACGCTCATGCCTTGGTGTATGTGAAGGCATGTGCTATGCCCTGTGGAGACGGCCTGTAAGAGCAAGGCAAACATGCATGTATAACTTTCCTTGTTTAACATAAAATAGTAACTTAGGAATGTATTAGTGAAAACGAAATTATCTTTCATTGTGTTTGTTAAGTTGTTAGAGCTGATTGGCTGGGATGAATATAAAGCCAAATTGTTTGCATTGCACACAAGAACTGCGAAGAAGTTGAACTTTCAATATTAAGAAGCAAGACAAAATACGACCTCATGCGTTGCGTCGACCTCATCCCGTAAAATAGCAAAGTACGATCTGACGCAATGAGTAGAAAAATGTTCTACTAGCTCGTGCGTTTGACATTCCATGGCCATGCAGAGTTGCAGGTACCATTGAACATGCTGATATGCGAGGGTTGATTTTTCGTTGTAAGATGTTTATATGTGGGTGTTTTAGTAATCCGATGGTTAACCAAGATTTTTATGGGATTTGTTATAAAAACATGCAAAGTTATAATTTATGCTCCATAGGCATTTTCTGTTTTGTGATTTATTGAAACTTCAAAAACTTTTTATATTTTTTTTTTCATTTAGAAATATTCAGTTCTACAAAAAATTTTTAAATTTTATTTCGTCGTATCTACTATGGTTTCTGTTTTTACTTTAAGATATTTTATAAAATTTGGAACTAAAACTTGTTAATTGCAAAATTTAAAATCGATTATGTGACCATCGCTGATTTTTATTTCAGCTTAAAGAAAATCAATATTTCATGTTTCTTCCTTTATTAAAACCGGGACCGTAATTTTTGACGGGAAAGAACTAGAATAATAATAATTCAGTAATAACTTTACCTATTCAATTTAATGCAAATAAATATTAGTAAAAAATGTTTGTGTATTAAAGTAATGTCACAAGAATAAAAAAAGAGCTTTGAGCTTAAATCAATTTTTTATAAGAACAGCAAACTTAAGGTAATATTTAAACAAATAAATTCAATATTTTGTGCCATTTGTTTGCCAAATATTGAGTATTTTTGACAATATTTCAACGAGATATTGAATATTTTGGATATTAATGTGTGGTTTCATTTATATAAGATAGCTTAGTCGATATGAAAAAAAATTCAAATTTCCTACCACCATTTAATTAGGCTATCGCAAAATTTGTAAATAGTTAGTTATGATCAAATCATTTAGTAAATATGCATTTTTTCAGTCCAAATTTGGAAATAGCAAATATTAGTCAAACTAAAAGTAAGGATGTTAAAAGGGAATGAAAATAAATAATTTTCGTTTTTCGAAATAATTTTTTACTTATGTGTATAAACAGAATTGTTAGGTGTGTTTTTTTGGCATCGCTATATACGCTTAACAATATTTTTCAAACAAAAAATTGCTTAGCTAAGACAGGATAAATTTAGCCGCTTAGCTCGTAGACGTCGATAGAAATACTATTGTGTTGTGTGGGTTTCGTCGTTGAACCCACACAACTCTGTTGTGTAACGTTTTATGTATTACCTGTTACATCATTAAATGTATACTCACCAAATGTTTTTCTGCGCTGGCAGTGGCGTACCGAGAGTCTAAGCCGCCCGGTGCGGATTCCAAATTTGCCGCCCATCTCATCCTTATATTAATTTTTTTCATCTTTCATATTAAAAAAAAAAAACATCTTTTATATTAATTTACGGTTTTGTATGCATAGTTTTCACTTTAGAATGTGATCTTTCATTGTTCTCAATTATATAAAAAAAATACCTGTTTCTAATACGACGCAAGTTTGAAAAAAATGGAGCAAAACGCGCGCATGAGTCTATTTTTGCTCTCATTTCTCCCGTGGTATAACAAAACCAAGTAACTGCTAGTTAACTGCTAGTTACTTGGTTTTGTTGTTCTATCAAGTTTTAAAACCTAGAGCAAAAGGTCTACGAGCAACTTCAATCCATTTTTGCCTTTCTCATTTCTAAACACTTATATTAAAACAGAAATAAAACAAGTAACTTGAAATGCTTTGATTAGATTAAAATGGATTACAACAAAACCAAGTAACTTCAGTACTTTTCAGCACTTTACTTAAACGAAGTAAAATTTTATGCGAAAAAATTCACTTAAAAATACCGCAATCGAAAAATTATTTCCAAAATTTATTGAAAATTTTTTCTTAGTCACATCTTCTTCTTTAAACGTATCGAATATAATAAAAAAACAGGGTACAATGTCGTCACTTTAAAAAATTTCCATTTAATTGAAAGTTTATAAGTAATTATCTATCAAAACCAAGTATCTTGATAAGTTCCTTGAATTTTTTTTTGGAAATTATTACAAAAATATAAGTAAACTCTCCAGTGATTTTTGCGATAATAATGGAGAAAGTAAAATTGATTTTAGTCCTGCATCGTCGTACAATGATCCTGATTTTGATCCACAAAATGAAAAAAAAGTGACGAAGAGGAGCTCATGGACAATCATTTCATGGATTCTCGATCTGAAGATTCTCAAACAATCTTTTGCAATCGTACTACAAAGGATTCTCAAACATTCGTTTTCAATCGTGCTACAAAGAAAAGATTTTTGCATCCAGCATACAGCAATTGCCGAAAAAAATGTTATGCAAAATTTTCAGAAGAATTCGAAAAGGATTATTGTAATTTTTTATAAAACTTCCTTCGAAACCGATGCAAAGCTTTATGAATGCACATTAGTTCATCAAAAAGATCTTCTGAAATATTCAAATACAATTAAAGGAAATCGTAAAAAACCCATCTAAAAAGAAGGATATTAAAGATAAATTAATTCCTTTAATACATGATAACACAAAAATTAATTTTTGGGAAGATTTTAAGGAATGTGCAGATTCTAAGGATCTTTCTATTGTTTTTACAAGCCACCACCACCATTATTCATGAATTTATTTATATGTTCTATTAATTTTGTTAAAAATAGTAACAAAAGATTTTTTATTGAGTTTAATGAAAAGATTTATCAATAATTTACTTAATAAGATACTTGTGAATTCTTTTTTCCATTTACCCTAAACAAGTTGCAAATTAAAATTGTAACAAATGTTCAACTTATTTTCTAAACAATTGTGTTTTAATTGATATTATACAACAAAACCAAGCAACTTTAAAGTTACTTGATTTTGAAAAAACAGGAAAGAATAGTGTTCTAAAATACATAAAAATGTTTTGTTTGCTTTCAAGTAACTTCATAGTTGCTTGGTTTTGTGAAAACTCAAAAATCTTGTTTATATGAAATGTAAAAAAATTTTACAAACATTTTCTCAGTATCTTAAGTTCGACTTGATTGTTAAAAAACTGCAATGCAAAATAATTTGGCTAGCACAAGTTTCAAAAATTTCGACTCTTAACTCTTCAATAATTTGAAAAAATTGTTAAAAATCTTACACGGAAAGATTATATCCTATAAGGCAAAACAAAAAAATTTCTCACAATTCTCAAAAAACAAGTTACTTGGTTTTGTTATATCACAGGAGATTTCTATATTTACTAAAATATAAATCTGATATATTGACACCTGAACAAGTATTTTTTAAGGAGTAACCTGGCATAATAAAATTTTGTCATTGCATGCACCCTACACTTATACCCTACAGTTAAAAATAAAATTTATTTATGATATATAAAGTGGTGCACAAAACATATAAAATTAAAAGCGCCATGAATTTTTTAATGATTTTTTAAAAAATTCTATTTGCAGTATATGTGATTAAAACAATAAAAAAATTTTTTTTGCGAAATTTTTTTCTGAAAAATATATTTGTAATTTTTACAATTATTTCTTATTTTTATTGAACTTATACACATTTTAAAACATTCAAATAAACAAACTTTTTGAAGAATCAGTTTCTTTGTGCGCAATAGAAACAATATTCTGAAGTATCTTTCTCTCAACGAGAAACTCTTCCTTGAACATGAAGCTGCTGAAACCTTGTGGTCATTCCTCAAAATCAGTTCTTCAAATTTAATAATTGAATTAGAAAATGACCCAAATCAGTATACACCACGCCTAACTCCTCTCCAAACTGATTTTATTAAAACAGTGAAATCCCTTCAAAAATCACAAAAAATTATAATAGATACGACTTAAAATTATACGCATAAGTCTTATTTCTTAATATGCACTCTGAACTTACAATTCGCCATAATCCAACGAAAAATTTGCCGCCGTCCTCCCACACTCAATTTTACCAAATATAACTTAGTTGAAAAACGTTATTCTGTTAAACCATTTTTCTACTGGGCATTTCCACTGATAAGTTAAAGCACTTAAAAACTCAAAAAACTTTGAGTTACTCGAAAACATCAGTTATTCAATGCGAGTTTCAAGTCGCAGCCGAGTTACTCGAAAATTCAACTACTCGCACATGCCTAAATATTATGTCCTTTTTTATTTCTTTGGCAACTAATTTCGAGACTCGAAAAACGATTTTATATTTTGGTTGTGCTCAATACGAAGGTCATAAATATAGTTACATTTACAGTGGTTGCCAAATGTATTCATTAAGTTTAGTTCTTTCTTTTGTTTGTACACCTTAAAATGATATTGTACACATATTTATTTTGTAAAAGGCTTTATTTAGCTTCAGTGCCGCCCCTAAAATATTGCCGCCCGGGGCGGACCGCCCCCCACCCCCCCCACGGTACGCGGCTGTGCGCTGGTGGTACCAGAAAGTTTAAAATGAGACTTCACTTCCTGATTGCTTATAGCATCTTTCTGTAAAACGAACGTAACGTGCATTTCACGAAGGCTTCGGTCAAAAGCCGAATGTCAGCTGTTTTCGCTTGATGTAAAAATAATTCCGTTGTCAAACGAGAACAGCTGATTCAGAAATGAACGATAACGTAACAGCAGTGTAAATTTGGCTTTATGTAGCAAAACAAACTGAAACGAAACGTCAAATATAGACGATGAAAATTTTCTTATCGTTTAGAAATTTGTTGACATGGAAGTTGCTGTAAAGAAATCGTGATTATAATTTTATTGACAAATACAAGAATGTAGAATAAATTAATTTATTTTTAGCACAAAAAAAACCACAAGCGAGCAGTTTGGAGTCCTGGTGCAACAAATAAATTTTCACACAATTTCCAAGTTTACAGAAAAAAAACATATGTGTTAAAAAATCAAAACAGCTGATGCAAATAGTATTGCCAACATGAGATATTTTGCCAAAATATGCCGAACATTTTTAAAAAAAAGGGCATGTAAAGAAATTTTGTAACTTTTATAATCTGGTAATGCTGCTTTTGACAATTGCTTATGGTTGGAGAGTTTGAATAACGTAAGAAAAGTAAATGAGAACGATGACGCAAAGTAAAAATACAGAAAGCAAATTGTGAACGACATCGTTTACAAACGAACGAGGAGTTCAACGAAGCTTTTGTTTTACAGAAAGATGCTATTAATTAACTCTCTTCTCTTATTTATTAATTTTACTCTTATTTATATCACAGTTTTTGAATCTTAAAATCTACTTGGCTTCAAGATCATTATCTTAACTTCCGTAATGAAACTTGATGACAATTACATAATAGTTACATATATACAATTAACCTAGACATTTTTGCTAAACAACACACAAATAAACATACTTCGTATTTTAAATATACAAACAAACATATTACAAATATTCATTCTTTGTTTACTTCCGCAATATAATTTATAAGCTATGGTGACAGAAGCTCAGCTCAAGTAGCTGACCCGTGCTTACTTGCTATTTTAAGCTGACCGTTGCACTTTTTAATTGTTGGGTGCTTGACGGTAAACTTAAATTGGCAAGCAATACAAAAACGCTGATCGCTTCATTCTTATTGAGGTAGGTCAGTGTTTGTAATTTATAATATAAAAACAACTCTACTTCGCTTGTGACGAATGAGTCACAACAATTGCCAAATCAAGAAAATCATAGTACATGAAATTTATTGGCAGCACTTCTTGAAAAACAACCATGTTTCTGTCAAATCAAAAAGAAAACATCGGAAGCAACATATATTGCATGCGAACAAAAATGGCTACATGTGATTGGTAAGATATCATAAAATTTATATAGCAATTTTGCAAACATAAAATATCATATCTATTTTGTTTTTCAGCAATAATTTAATAAAGTTATATTAATTATTTGACAAGTGATAAGCAATGCTGCCAAGTTTGGACGAGAAATGTTAAGCGGAATATTAAGCGAAGATGTGCGTTTTTTTGGACAAGCGTATATAGCGATACCAAAAAAACGCACCTGTTATATAAAGTGTGTGCATTATAAAAATATGTAGGATATCTAAACATTTATTGTACCATGTCTTGCTTGAAACAAATGCAAGTTTCTTAATCTTGAATTATTTCATGGTCAAGGGTTTGAGATTAAATCCATCCTTTTAAAATTGTTTGCATAAAAGATTAATTTTTTGCAACTGTAAGTCCAATAACTGAAATTATCGACTTTGGAAATTCTTTGAAATCACCGTCATAACTTATCCGTCACTAAGAAAACGTAATTTTTTATATGTATGTATGTCGAACAAATGTTTTATTATTACAAATTTCAGTAAATGTGCTGTTTTTATGTAACATTAACTTTTTGTATCGAATTCATACAGTAAATACCTAGTTTTGACTAAACATATCTAATGTTTTTAATGAAAATAAAAATGTTTAAATTATATATAGTCAGTTTTGATCGATCTCGAACATTTTTAGTTCTTTGTTTGAGTCTCAATTTAAAAATTTTAAAAATGAGTACATCTATGCATAGTTTAACCCTACGAATACGAAAAGAGTACTTTCTTAAAAATTTCCAATACTATAAATAGCCAGTTTTGAACAATCACTCCCCAAGTAACATTGTTGGATCTACTAGATACGAGTGAGCTTTAAAAATGTTCTAAAGGTGTGTCAGTTGTAGTTAAAGCTTTACCCCAGCTTCTTTTACTGCTAGTTGTCTTTTATTATAAGTTAAATGCTCGATAGTTGATTTTTTTCTTCCATTCTTAGCTCTGAAACAGAGAAAGGCACAAATTAAATTTCCTATCCCATGGGATCGGAAGCAAAATGCTGCTTGCGCGACGTCAACAAATGAACACTTTTAGCTACTTCGTGTGCATTCGGTTGTGCTGTTGCTTTGTTTTTATTTTGGCAGCAAATCAATTCAGTTGCTTTTCAGCATTTGTTGAAATAACATCTCTTTGCGCAATTTTTGTAAAATATAGCGAGAAAATACGTAAAATTGATCTTCGTTTTTCTCTGCTTTACACACAATCAAAGAATGTGATGGTATGTGTGTGCTCATCGCTGCTCTAAAACTTAATATAGTTCTTTAAAGTAATTTATAAAATCTGCAAGAGAGCAAAACTCGGAAATTTGTTATTTGCTTTGTAAAGGCTCTTTTACTGCAATTACTACAGAGCTGTTTTGAAAACAAAATTGTCTTGAACTAAAATCAAAAGGAATGAACAATAAAGAGACAAAAAATGCTTTAAAAAAAATAATCGAGCCAACTGATGGTTAAATAAATAATGTGAAAGAGATAACTGATGGTGGAATAATTGTAGAATGTGAAACGGGGCAAGCATATGAAGAAGTGCAAATGAAAATTAAAGAAAACATTGGTGACGACTTCGATGTTGAAAAAATGCGGGAAAAATGGTTTAAAGTGGTCGGAATGTCAAATAAGCTTAACAGTGACAGGGCTGCCCAGTGCATAAAAAACAGAATGATGACTGTAAAAACAAAGAATTTAAAGTGGTTAAAATATATGAAGATTTAAATAAAAGAATGGAATGTTATAATATCATAATAGAAAAAAAAAAAAAAAAAAAAAAAAAACAAATTGGCTATTTCAGCCCTTGAAAGGACTTTGACCGAGCTTCTAATGATCAATTGTGTTGTGTGTGTTATTAAATGTTTGCACACAATTGACCGAGAACTGGACCTACATGTTTTATGCCGACTCCGAACGGCTAAAGTTCATCTTCTCAAGAAGCTTAACATGGCATTATTTACTCTCTGAGGTTTGCCATTGTCTGCAGAGAGGTGGTGACCGATCAGAAAAATTTTTTATTGAAAAAAACTTTTCGCCGCGGCTGGGGATCGAACCCGGGCTCCGAGCATGCTAAGCCACACACTTAACCTGCATGCCACGGTCACCTACAATATCATAATAGAAACAGATGCTAAAACTTGTGAACAAATAATAAAAAATAAAAGACTAAAAATAGAGTTTGACTCCTGTAGAGTATTCGAACATGAAAATATAATTAGATGTTTTAAATGTCTGGGTTTTAAACATAAAGCAAATTAATGCACTTACAAGACAGCTTGCAGCAAATTTGCTGGAAATCACGACGTCAAAGAATGCCAATCAAGAATTATAAAGTGCGTAAATTGTCTTGAATTAGTGCAAAAACGAATAATGGACATTGACTACAATCATTATGCTTTTAGTAGGGAATGTGCAGCATATAAAAGACTAAACAATCCAAAAAAAAAACACTGAAAATGTTGCAACAAAACGCCCAGAAAAGTTTGAAACTAATCTACTTAAATATAAATAGTATTCTGTCAAATAAACATGAACTAGAAAGATTAATGGAAATAAAAAACCCGGCTGTGGTGTTATGTTCAGAGACATGTACTACAGATGAAATTTGTGACAGCGAGATAAACATAAAAACCTATGAAACAATTAGATGTGATTCACACAGTCGGCACACTGGAGGTGTAATAATATTTATTCAAAACACTATTGAGTACAAAATAATATTAAATAAAGAGATTAATAAAAATATTTGGTGTATTGTTATCCAATTAAAAAAGTGTTCTATAAAATGGCGAATTGGAGTTCCGTATCATTCACCAAGCTCAAGTGATGCTGATTTTGTGCAGTACTTAACCGAAATTATCAGCGAAGTATGCGATATGTCGATAAATAATATCATAATTGGTGACTTGAATATAAACTTAAACGTTAACTCAACGTATAGCAATAAACTTAATGACATATTTAACTCACAATCAATGCGACAAATAATTAATTTCAATACACGGATTGCGCCATCATCCGAAACAATGATCGATCTCCTATACACAAACGCTATTAATATAATTTGTGAACGGCTAGAAAACATAAAATATCTGATCACGAAACAATAATGTTTAAAATTAATATAAAAGAACATATAGAAATGCAAACAAAACTTAAAATGATATCGTGGGAAAATTACACCAGTGCATCATTACTAAATTTATTGCGATGCTACGATTACAATATTTTAAACAACGTGAACATCAATGAAAAAGTACGTCTGTTAACAAACAGTATATAGAACGCCATGCAGAAGCTGACATGTGATAAAGAAATTAATATTAAACTCAAAAACAAATGGTACGATCGCGAGCTGACTGAATTAAACAAATATAAATACGAAATATTTAAAAAATGTAAGAATACGGGAGCCTGGATGGAATACTATAACATAAAAAAGTATAAAAAAAAAAAAATCAAATTCAAAAGAACACAGTATATGGAGCACAAAGTTTAAATAAATTGTACCGATAGTAAATTAATGTGGAAATATCTAAAACAAACAGTCAACTCAACAGAAGAAAAAGATACAATAAATAAAATCTACATAAATAACAAAGTTTACGAGAACAAAATTGAAATTGCAGAAACTTTAAACAAATACTTTGTTAAATACACTTCCAAATATGGACAAAAATCTTAGAAACTGTGATAAAGATTCAATAAGAGCAATATTTAGATGGTAATAAAATTATAATTAAGGAACAGTCAGGATTTAGAAAACTTCATTCTTGCGAAACAGCACTCAATACGGTGTTGGCACAATGGAAAGCAGACATAAACGCGAAGAAAAAAATAGTGGCCGTCTTCATAGACCTAAAAAGAGCTTTTGAAACAATAGATCGAGAAATACTTCTAAAAAAACTGGAACAGATTGGAATCCATGGAATAGAGCTGAAATGGTTTCGCAGTTTTCTAACAAATCGCAAACAGCGCACAGTAATAGATACGGCAATGTCAGAAGAAGTACCAGTTGAAATCGGGTTGCCCCAGGGATCCGTCTTAGCACCGATTTTATTTAATATATACATAAACGATATTGTAAAGTGTCTTAAATATTGTAAAATTAAACTATTTCCTGATGATGCCTTAATAACAATAAGTAGTACTGATATAAGCACCGCCATGACAAAAGTACAAGATGATTTAAACAGGTTATATATTTGGCTGTGTACAAAAAGACTGAAATTAAACATTAAAAAAACTCAATTTATGATAATATCTCGATGTAATGTAAACTTAAATACTCAGTTAAAAATTAATAATGAAAATATAAATGAAGTAGATTAAATTAAATATTTAGGTATTCAAATAGACAATAAACTTAAATTTAATGACCACATAGATTACATAGTAAAAAAAATTGCAAAGAAGATAGGATTTATGCAGAGAACATGTAGGTACATTAAGAAAAAATACAAAGTATTAGTTTATAGATCCATAATAGAACCGCATTTTATATATTGTCCATCAATACTTTATGTTCTACCTGACTCACAAACTGACAGGCTCCAGAAAATGCAAAATAAAGCTATGCGATATATTTTAAAAGCACAATATGACACCCCAACAGCCAGCATGCTTAATTCACTTAATTGGTTGAGTATGAAACAACAGTTGCTTTACTATATAATGAAACTTATTTATAATATCAAAAATGGATTAGTCCCAGAGTACCTTAATTGCAACGTTACATATGTCAATGAAATACATACATATATAACAAGAGACAGAAATAATTTCAAATTACCTCTCTATAGAACAGAATATGGAAAACAGAATTTATATTATAAAGGAATGAAAAGCTTTAATAATTTGCCAAACGAGATAAAAAATTCTGAAAATCAGAACCGTTTCAAAAAATTACTATATAAATATTGTAAAACTACACCTGTGAGATAGCTTTAAATGTGTTAGATGTTAAGTTTTATTGTAAGAAATAATGTAAAATATGTGTAGGCTTATCAAAGCTATAATAAATAAATAAATAAATAAATAAATAAATAAATAAATAAATAAATAAATAAATAAATCATAACATATACTTGTCAAATTTTAAATATCTATCGTGTTTCTTTTCAAACATACTTAGCTAAAGCTAAAGTTGAAGCTTGTTGCCAGAGATAAAGAGATGGGAAACTTATTTTTAGCTATGACGTTTTCCATGTTTCCCGCCATATTCATGCTTCTTCTTTAACTTTTTGTATACTTTTCGAAGGCTCATGTATTGTGTACGCGATTCACCTCATAGTTGTCAAATATTATTGTCAGAGTCTATGAATAGGGTTGCAATGCAAAAAAAATAAAATGTACTCTTAAATCAAAATTGCTTTGAACTAAAACGTTGTAAGAGGTGGTCTTATGGCATTTTTCTTTTCTCTCTAAAAGAAATAAAGAAATCATTACATTTTTCTATTGACTCTCTATACAGAGAGTGCAGAATATTTTCAATTTTATCTTGAATTCAACAATTTTTACCTCTTCTTAGTCGAGATAAGAGCGAAAAAACAACATTTTGCATAATTCTACTTTATGATCCATACCTCTTTATTTTGTTTTCGAGTTGAATATTATGTATATAGGCTTCTTAAACTCAATGAAGGTAAAATAAAAGATGCTCTTTTATAGCTAAGGAGATAAAATTCATCAAAGTTTGGAAAATTAAATAATTTTTTGCCGAATATTCACTTCATAACAACAAATTCAAATGGTAAACTTACTTCAATAATTAACTTATTTTAACATTAAATTTAACGTTTTAAGCAAAGTTGTACCAAAATGCAACGCACTCATACTTTTACTTAAAGCTGCTCATGGCCTTCAAGATTGAATATTTGAAAATAAAAGTCTTTTAAATATTTAAGTGAAATTTATTGATAATTTTGTGTTAAGTTTTATTACGATTATTTATTAATTTAAGATCCTGAATTCACAGATATATACATGATATCTTCTAAATGAGAGAATTTTTATTTTAAAGAAGAAATTCATTAAATTTAAAAATCTTTTTTTACACTTTCGCCCTGTTTAGCAAGAGTCTTATGAAGATCCTTACTCAATATTTAAATCGCTTTCCTAATATGTAATATGTACAAAGCGATATCTTATTTAACAACTTCAAAGTAGTTAACTAATTATTGGTGATTGGAAAATCTTAGTTATTCAATGAGATGAAACATAATTATTTTTGTGTCAAGCGAAAGCTTCATCGATTACTTCCAATGACATGTCTTTATAGAAATAATGGGTTCCGCAAGCGAGATGGTAATCCATGATTCAAATTTTTGGGATTACTTTATCGATTACATGTTAGCAAGGATTTTGCTGGGGCTTAAATGAAATATCAATAATAATGTTAATTTAGTTCTTAACATTTTACTTTTCTGTTCCTTTAGTTTGTAGCATTTGAGGACAGAATATTTAGAGGAAACTGTAATTAATCTTACTTTTGAGATCAAAATTTCAGAGAAAATATTACGATTCAATTTAAAAAGATAGTTTTTTTGAGAAAAGAACCGAAAAACTGCTAATTCTTAATAAGGGCAGAAATAATGTTAAATTGTTCTGCGCCTTGATGTAATACCTAGTGGAGACGTCTTGTAACGCATACCCGACCTATATAAAATTATTCTCAATGAAATAGTACTAGTACAGTACTATTATAAATTCATACTTATTAATTCGTATCGAAAAAACCTACTCCAAATAATATAAAACTACGTTTTCAAGCAACACTGCAGTTAAGATTCAGGCCGTGGTGACTTTCAGATCAAAACAGTGACCGCCTTCAGACGATACAAATGCTCTGGTAGAGATTCTTAACTTTGCGCTTTTTTTCTATAACTGAATTGTTAAGTCAGACTTCAAAAATATTGAAAAATTGTTCGAATGCAAGTCCAAGTACCAAATAACAACGAATAAGCATACTGCGGTCGTTAAAATTCATATTTGATGAGAATTTTTTAAAAATTTATTTATTTAAAGTGATGAAAATAAATTATAATTTCGTAAGTGTTCCAAACTGTTGGCTTACTGTCTTACATATCACCAGTTTGACAACTATTATGACGTGTCAAGTATCAAATATTCAGCGAAAAATCTAATGCAGTTCGTTGAATGTGACCAAGGCTCGCTTTCGGTGAATAAATCTTCTTGTGGTGAGAATCGGTTTGCCTCCCTAGGGGTGAACTCCTCCCTACTGGTGAGTTTATAAAAAAATTGTACTAACACATTCATATGATTTACGTTGGTATTGGCGTAATTTCGATAGAAGGCTATCTCTTTCTTGACGAATTTTGTTTAAGTTTCCCATCTCTTTATCTCTGCTTGTTGCTTTATGATATAGCACTATAAGCTCTGCAAGAATTAATATACGGCTAAAATTATTACTTGGGTCCTCTTATGAAAAAAATACGCAGATGTGTATATCGAAAGATAAAACAATATTTCAGGTTCTTTTTTCTAGCTTAAATTGGAAAACCTTAATTTTGTTCAATATTTTATTAAACAAAAAATTTCTAAGCTTATTCAATCAGGCCCTTTAATAACGTTGTGAACGCGATGGCAACCCTTTAAAGGAATTTTATTTTTTATCGATTATTTATACTTTGACAATTATGTATTGTTTATTTTATCCTACCTAAAATATTGTAATTTTGAAAGTTGAAAAGAAAGGAGACAACATGTAAGCTCTTTAATTAAAATCATTTAATTTACTTATTTTATAACTTTTTCTTAGAGAAATAAACACTTTGTTACCATTACAGTTGTTTGTTGCTGTTTTTAATTTAATTGGGAGTGTTATAGATAAGTACCGCGTTAGAGTAAATCACACAACTTCTTAGTTTTGCGTTCAGTTTTTGACTGCTTGTTTATTGAAAAATTTTTTCTTATAATTATTAAACTTAAATAATGAAAAGCAATAAAAGTAACTTAACCTAATTAGGCCAGCGATATGCATTGGCATTATCTATGTGGTGACAAACATCGCATAGGGACAAGGGTAATGTGAGTGCACTTTTAGGGAGTCAGTTACGTTGGAATGCCATCAGTGCATTGAACTGCTGTTTGGCCTGAGTCATTATGCATTACATTATATTACAAAACCTTTGTCCATGACACCTCCCGTTTTTCGGAAAAAAAAAATTTTTTTCCATTAACTTAAAAATTTTTTTTTTTTTTTTATATATTTTAGAATGGTTGAATTATAATAAAAAATTATTATTAATTATAAACTAGACTGTATCTATAGAATAATTGTATGTATGCTATCGGCCGAAATTATTTTTATATTACATTCGTCTTATTATACTTTGTAACAGATATTACAATTTATTAAATCAAAATTTATTAAATAAAAAATAAAAATAATTATACTCTTATGCTAATTTTAATCTGTTTTTATGTATAATTATGGCTTTTGATTTGATGTCGATTTGCAATTCCCTAAACAATCACATTCGAGCACTTTAAATGGACCTTTGTAAATGCCGCCTAATTTGTGGTTAGCTTCATTTTTTATGTAGACCATATCGTTTTGTTTAATAACTTGAGGTTTTGAAGTCTTGTCATATATTTATTTTGATTTAATTTTTGCCTTTTCTAATAGATTTTTAGCTCGTTTTTGGACTGTTTGTAATTTAAATTTAAGTTCTGATTTGTAATTATCTATGTTATATATTGGGCCAATGTTTCCGCTTAGCTGTCTTTCCGTATACTAATTCGAAAGGTGTGTAGCCATGTGTTGTCGATGGTGTCGTATTGTAACAGTATGTAAAGTTTTTAATCCAGTGGTCCCAGTCTAATTTATCTATGGAAATATAAGATCTTATGTATTCGTTAAATGTTCTATGAGACCGTTCGACTGTACCTAACGTCTGATGGTGATATGGGGTGGATGTTTTATTTTGGATGTTTAGAAGTTTACAGATTTCGTTTATTGTTTAATTTTTATATTCGGTGCCCATATCTGTTAAAATTTGCTGTATGGGTCCGTGTACTAATAAGCTGATTTGTTTGGAATGGGTACGGTTACAAGGAATTTTGTTAAATCGCAAATTATTGTTATTGCATATTCGTTTCCATTAAACGATTTAGGGAGTGGACCTATTGTGTCAATTTGCACGACATCAAAAGCCTTGGCTAGCGAAGGTGTTGTAATTAAAGGCTCTACATGGTTAATACCTGATTTGTTTTTTTTACATTTTTCACAATTTCGGATGTAGGACTTCACGTCTGAAGTCATGTTCGTCCAAAAATATTGTCGTCTTAGATTTGACAGTAATCGTGTGACTCCGGGGTGGCCTCCAAATACCGGGTCGTCATGATACTTTCGTAATATTTAATTTTTGTGTGTGGGTGAAGTAATTTTGATGATTTTTGGTGTAATTGCAATAGTTACCTTTTTTAATTTTTTGTTGCCTATATTTTTAAATTCCTCAACGTCGACGTATTTAAATAAATTATCATTAATCGCGATTTTAATGCTTCTTAAGTTTGCCTTGCCAACTATTGTTTCAAGTTTGGGAAACAATTGCGCTAGTTCAATCTTCCCATAAGCAATAAAAACTTTAGCATTTATTTCAAATATTTTTCTTTTTCCATGGAATAAAATTAGTTTTGAGGAATCATTAAGTATTTCAATATTGTTTTCATTATAGGTGCACCTTTTTTTATAAGTTTTAGGCACGGTAACTTTTTTACTTCGTGTGTCGTTATAGTATTGTAAACTTTTTGGTTTACCGCGTTTTCTTTGGATGTAGTATTTGTATGAAGAGGTGAATTTTTAGATTTGGATCTCGTAACTACTTGTATAATAGCAGAGTTTTCTTGCCTAAGTTGCTTGATTTGCCCAAAATCAATGCGAGATAAAGCATCTGCACCGCAATTGTCCTTTCCTTTGATATATTCAACCTCAAAATCAAATTCCTCGAGGTCTAGCCTCATTCTTGTTAGTTTAGAGGAAGGGTTTTTCATACCAAAAAGATAAGTAAGTGGTTTATGATCACTTTTGATCAAAAATTTAGTACCATAAATATACGGTTTGAAAAAGTTTATTGCCCAATGGATGGCAGTAAGTTCCTGTTCTATTACAGATTTATTGCTTTCCCCTTTTGTAAAGGTTCTAGATGCAAACGCTATTGGTAGTTGAATACCGTTGTGATCTTAACTTAATACAGCACCACATGCAATTTTGCTAGCGTCTGTAGTTATGCAAAAAGGTTCTTCGAAATCAGGGTATTTTAATATTTTTGGTGACAGTAAACAGTTTTTTAAATATTGGAAAGCTTTTTTGATATCTGAAAGAGCCTTGTTAAGATTGTGTCTTTCCTTTCTTGATTGTTATTTTGTTTATTTATGTTTACTACGTAATAATTATTTAGGCTTTCAATATTTATATCATTTTGTGTTAAAAAAATGTTTTTATCTGTTGTGTTAATTATTCTTACATAAGGATTTCTTGCGTTGACTATTGTGTTTGCAATTATTATACCATTTTCGAGTTCCTGATTTGGGATTAGAACTTCGTTTTCAGATGTGACTATATTAATTTTCCTAATGACTTCTGCTCTAGCTGGCAGTGAAATCATTTCTTTTATGGGTGAGTCTAAAACTTCCACCTTCAGTTGGCCTTTCATTGAATAGGGTCGTATTATGAACCAACTTGAATCGCAATATTGATAGTCTAATACACAATTGAATTTTTTTATGAAATCTAACCCTTTTATCGCTTCGCATGGTATGGGGAATGTTTCATCGACAATTTGGAAATCGTGATGAATTTCTGAGTTATTTATGAATAGTTTAGCTATGATGAAACCTATTGTTTTGATTAAACCGTCTCCTATACCTCTTAGATTGTAGGTATGGTTTTTGTTTATCTGCGTTTTTTCATTTGAGCGAATTTTGCAAAGAATTATTTCTGACCGTGTGTCTAATAAGAATGTTGATCCTGAACCATTTAATGATGTGCTGAGGGTAATAAAGTTACTGAATGATAAATTTACATGTAATATTTTAGCATTAGTTAATTTGGCATATCCCCCAGTTGGGCAGACTGGGGGTTTCCCTCGTTTTCCGATGCTTCCATGTATCTGACGTTTCTATTGAGGTTATAACGTCCTCTATCGCTGTTGTTGTTATTATTTAAAGAATTGCCATTATTCCTATTAATGTAAGAATTTTGGCTGTTTCTTTGATTGTTTTGGGTTCTATTCCAGCCGTTTCTAATACCTCGATTTGCATTTTTTCCCCTAAAAAAACTATTTCCTCTATATCCACTATTTCCATGGCTCCTTTGTGTTCTATAGTTATTTGCTCTATTTATATAATTAATTTGAAGGGTTCCCGAACTTTCTGCACCTAATTCTATGAATTTTGTTAATGCCTCCTCTACTGAGGCAAACTGACCTGCTCGCATAAGCATTTTAACCTCGGATTTTGCATTTGTTTTAAACGCTTTTACTGCTGACCGTGTGGAGTAGCTTTTTGCAAGGGTAGGCGGCATGCCGTCTGCTATATATGCTTGCTCCAGTCGCATAGTAAGTGCTTTTACTTCTTTAGCGAAATCATTATCGCTTTTGTGTTGTTGCTTTGTTATTGGTAATATTTGCTACAATGCTTTGCGGTGATTCATGTTTTATGTGGGTAATAAGTGTCGTCTTGATCGCTTGAATTGTGGTTTCGTTAGTCAAACAGCCTGCTGTTTGCGTTAATTTTGTTTTAATCAAAGATATCGCTATTGTTTCATGTGTTTCCTTTAGGGTGTCAAGGAAGTCTAGGGCATTAATAAATTTATGTAAGTTTTCAATTTTGCCGTCAAATTCAGGTAGCAATTTTGTTGCTATATTAATGAACTCGACGGGCGTCATTGTGTTATAGTTTTGTTGTACGTGTTCGTCAATTTCTTCGTCTGAACTTTCGCTACATTGAAATGTTAATATTAAGAATTTGTTCGTTGGTATTTCTTCTGAAATTTTCAAATGTTTAAACAGGCATTCTAGGCGTGCTTTTATGGATGTGAAATAGGATATAAACTCTGTTTTGTGCTCTGCTGTCAGTAACGGGGATATTGATTTACTCAAACCCGATATTGTATTATGCAGATCCATAAGGATTCTTAGATGTTTCGTCTGTGTCGTATGGGTTGGTGTTGGGGTTCTATATAAACACTTATAGGATCTATCGAATTCAAGTTTAATGTCCCTTAGTTTGTTGATTATGCAATCCCATGTTACAGTTGTGACATACTTTTGCTCAATCGACAAAATATGTAATAAACGTTTTTATTTAAAAAAAAATAGCTTATAAATTTATGGTTAAATATTTAATAAACTACAGTATTTAGTAAATATATATATATAAATATATAGTAATACTTAAGTAAAATTTAATGCAATTCTTCGTGAAGGGCGTTCATATCCGTGTTCCGTTCCGTATCCGCTCCATGTTAGCAGTTGTTTTTGTAGTTATTATCTTCATCCCCCAGTCCCAATCGTTGGGGGGTGTTGGGCCACTGGATTTGAGGCACTTTCTTCTTTCTATTGGATCGAAAAGGGCTTCGCTTACTCCAAAAGCGTGCTGTTTTATATTTTTATTTTGTCTTTTCACATGTTTATATTTTTTTTTTCTTTGCAGGTTGTTCTTTGTGTATTTCACTCATTTTTCCTTGCAGTTTGTTCTTTGTGTTTGGATTATTTGCGGTTAATGTTTTTTATTATTAAATTCGCGGAGTTGTTGTGGCTCGGTTCCCTTTTTTTATGGTATTTTTTAATGTGGCATATACGGCCAATATTAAAACTATGACAAGTATAAGAGTAACTATTTGCCACTTTTCTGTTTTTTCACTGTTCATTTTATTAAGTTCGTTAGTGTATATATTCATCTGTTCTTTATTTTCAGCGTATTTTTCTAGTTTATTTTCTTGAACCTCCTTTCCTACCTCAAATCCGGAAAGGGCAATCATTATTGCACTTATAACTTTCTTCCACCACGACATGGTCACGGCGTACAACAAGAATATTATCTTGTAAAATCTTTTATATATTTTAAAAGTATAACAAGAAGACAGGCAGGATCGCCATGTTATAGATAAGTACCGCGTTAGAGTAAATCACACAACTTGTTAGTTTTGCGTTCAGTTTTTGACTGCTTGTTTATTGAAAAAATTCTTTCTTATAATTATTAAACTTAAATAATGATAAGCAATAAAAGTAACTTAACCTAATTAGGCCAGCGATATGCATTGGCATTATCGCTGACTATGTGGTGACCAAATGTCGCATAGGTACAAGGGTAATGTGAGTGCACTTTTAGTGAGTCAGTTACGTTGAAATGCCATCAGTGCATTGAACTGCTGATTTGCCTGAGTCATTATGCATTACATTATATTACAAAACCTTTGTCCATGACATTATTCAAAGAACAATAAAAATGAAGAATATATGATTTTATTACGACAACCTTTAGTTTTAATTTTTTTTATGGCAGTAAAATAAGTCCAAATGCATAAATTGATAATCACACAATTTGGGTGATTTCGTTCCATTAACCACAACTTTTTCATTTCTCAATAGATTTTCTTCAACAATAGCTTATTTTTTTGAAAAAATAAAGGCTTTTAGTAAAAAATATCAAAAGTAACAAAATAGTTTGATAACTTAACGAAATTTGCAACTATTTTGTCTTTTTTTGGAAATTTTTCTGAAAAATAAAAAAAATCCCCGAATTTTTAATTTATTCCGCCAAATCTAACAGCTCAACCAAAAATTGAGTTGCATTGTTTGTAAGAAATTTTATTAGCTTTTATTTGATATATCATTTGTTTGATTACTGTTGTTGGTTCTGGAGATATATGCAATTAAGTGGAACCAACTTTTTTTTTCGTTGAAAACCCAACAGTGGGCAATATCTCAAAAACGGAGTGACAGAAAAAAAAAAATTTTTTTTTCGGAATTAGCGACCGACTTAACATGAGAAAAAGATAGTAGGATTTCAAGTACAAACAACTTTTCGTTATTTGTAACCAGTGTTATTTATTATCCCTAGTAACACAAGGGGAAGTTATAAGTTCAGAAAACAGCAATGTCTTTATATGAGCTCTGGTAGAATAATTAAAAGGAAATAGGCTTTTATAGCGAAATATTGAATTTTAATGTCTTGCTATAGCATTTAGAAAATCATTATAAAGAGAGACGTAAGAAATGCCTTTAATATGCATTTTTAAAGCTTAGATTGTAGTGGTCATAAAGAGATGGCGACAGTATCTTTAGTGTCTTTTTACTGTGCATAATAAAATTATTATAAAGATTGCGATTCCGCATGTATCCTGTGCTTTCATTCAAAGTGAATGTGTCAGCAGGAGATGTGCTTAAAAAGCATACGAACAGTAAGGAAATAGAAAAGGTAAGATATATTTAACACATATTTGCGATGTTTGCGTTTCACGTATATAGAATATGTTTTTATATTGAACTGAAGCGGGTCGCTGAAATCCAGCACAAATTTTAATAAATAGTATAGAATAAATTTTCACATTTTCGAAGAAATATTTCTTCACTTTTCTGCAAAATTTCTTAATTTTCTTTAAATTTAACTCAAAATACAGGGTTCAATAGCCCTTCTAATTGAAAATATTGAACGGTTTACAATATAAAGCACCCTGCAAAATATTTGGAACACCCTGTATGTCAGCGATTGCAACCAATTTTTACTTCCCTTTAGCCAAATACTTTTGTAATTCATCTGTGAAATTTCGTTGCTCTATCTTCGTTTCTACCGAAGATATAGAATTAAGTGACCCTATCAATGCGAAATCTTACACTGTGCGATAAAGTGTTTTAGCGATCCCGGCATGCGCTGCCACTTGTGGCTCATGAGCTTTTGATATAAGCTTTTGGGAACCACAACTTCCAAACCAGCTCTTCTACTTGGCCATCCTCTCGTTCAAATGTTGTTAGCTTGAAAAACATTCCACTGTCGATCTTTAAATCTTTCAACTTTTCTTTATTATTATTAATGTTTTCAATTAACTCTAGGTACTCCGGTAAGGAAAATTCTGTAGTCTCTAGATGTAGCAACTCTTCATCATTCAGCTCCGCTTTTTCAACCGCAAGAGAGAGTGTGTCAGAGACCACATTGTCAGCGCCTTTACTGTGTTCAATTTGAATATCAAATGCCTGTAGTGGTGAACGTGGAATGCAGGTTAAGTGTGTGGCCTAGCATGCTTGGAGCCCGAGTTCGATCCCCAGTCGCGGCGAAAGTTTTTTTCAATAAAAATGTTTCTGATCGGTTACCACCTCTCTGCAGACAATGGCAAACCTCAGAGAGTAAATAATGCCATGTAAAGCTTCTTGAGAACATAAACTTTAGCCGTTCGGAGTCTGCATAAAACATGAAGATCCAGTTATCGGTTGATTGTATGCGAACAGTTAATATCACATACAACACAATTGATCATAAGAAGCTCGGTCAAAGTCCTTTCAAGGGCTGAAATGGCCAATTTGTTTTTGCTTTTTTTTTGTAGTTGAAAAGACCATCGAGGAAGTCGTCCGCTCAAGTCTTAAAGTGACATTAGCCACTTCAGACTGGCGCGGCCTGTGACAACGGTTAAAAGCATCATTTCTGTAGTGGCACAGCACAACAAGCTTACGGTATAATTGAAATTCGGCACAATTTAAGGAATTGCAATTGATAAACTAATTTTCGTTTTGTTTATTTTCTTTCATTCATAACGGCACTGGGTCAAACGATTTGTATTACATAGCGACTGACGCAAACAATGTTGCTGCATTGACTTTGCAAGCTCAGCATAATTATTATTAGAACTAGTGTGAATGAAAGAAATTAAAAGAACTCTTTAACAAAAAGATGTTGCACAATAGATCAATCTATTGGTTAACTAAAGATTTATTAATTACATTGGAAAACATGGGAGGAGTTTTGGAAGCAGCAGCAAAATAAAATACTGGTATTTTTTATTTATATAGCAGAGAATAATTTAAATAAAGTTAGTTAATTTTTGGTTAAACTTAAAGAAACTCTTTTTTATTTTCAAAGTACGGCGTAAAGCCATTTTTAGATTTTGCCATATAGATCGGCACCTTAGGGACATAAATATTGATCCTGCTTTTATTCATTCAAAACACCTCTTCATGGCGATCCTGCCAGGAGGTGTTTTACCGTACTTTGAAAATAAAAAAGAGTTTCTTTTTGTTTAACCAAAAATTAACTAACTTTATTTAAATTATTCTCTGCTATATAAATCAAAAATACCAGTATATTATTGTGCTGCTGCTTCCAAAACTCCATGTAAGTAACAAAACTTTAGTTAACCAATAAATTGATCTATTGTGCAACATCTTTTTGTTAAAGAGTTCTTTTCATTTCTTTCATTCACACTAGTTCTAATAATAATTATGCTGAGCTTGCAAAGTCAATGCAGCAACATTGTTTGCGTCAGTCGCTATGTAATACAAATCGTTTGACCCAGTGCCGTTATGAATGAAAGAAAATAAACAAAACGAAAATTAGTGAATCAATTGCAATTCTTTAAATTGTGCCGAATTTCAATTATACTGCAAGCTTGTTGTGCTGTGCCACTACATTTCGACGTGCGGGCGAAATCTTTTAAAAGCACACGCCGTTGCCAAACACTCCTTTTTTGTCACACTATAATTGCACCGCGCCTATTCCTATGTCGGAAGCATCACATTTCACATAAAACCGCTTGCTGAAATCTGCATGCTTTAAAACGGGTGATGAAGTCAAAGCTTGGTCTTAGCTTATTGAACGCTTCATTAAACATTTTTTTAGTGTATCGCTGAGTAGTGCCGATATTGCGGCGAAGTTTTGTATGAACCGCCTGTATCAACCAGCTGTTGCTAGAAAGCAGCGTACTTCTCTTGTTGATCGGGGAACTTGAATTCGTTTAGTGGCTGACACTTTTTCCGGATCTGTTTGTATTGCTTCTCCGCCTACGATAAAACCGAAGTATAATATATAATAATAGCAAAAAAACATGTTGGCGCATGCTACAATTTCGTATTAAGACGCTGGCACACAGTGTTTCGTTGCTTACAAGTTGGAGGGAAAATATTATTTTGTGGATTTTTTTTAGTAGTTTTCGATGTTTAAGAAGTTACAGTTAAAGTTAAAAAAAAGTATTTCAGATATTTCGAACAATTGCGCGTGGCAGCTGCCATACAACTTAAACACATTTTGGGCTTTATCATAGAAATTAAAATAGCAACAAAAACGAAATTAAAGGAAGGTATATAATATGTGAAGAATGGGAGCTTTATGTTGTTATTGCTTACTTGTTTATGTTGCTAACTTGTATGAAATAAAACACTGTTAGCCGGCGTCCTTAATACAAAAGTGTAGCATGCACCAACATGTTTTTTTGCTTTTGTTCTGCAACGCTAACATTCGCTACATAAGGTAAGGTTTTCACCTTAAGGTTCACAAAATTTCACCTTTGTGGGAAGCAGGTTATGAATTACCCTCCCGATGACAACTTTGGTGTCTTCTGGCAGATACTTGCAACCATCCAAATGGGTTGGCAATTTTTTTTTGCACTTTAATATATGTAAATTACAACATATTAAAATTTTATCCATGTGGGAGCAGGTTAAAAAAAATGTTTTTCTTACATTTTTAAAAATGTAAAGGAAAACGATGCAACCGTGAGATCCCTGCCAGAACTGAAAAAACTGTTTGTCAAAAAAAAAAAAAACAAGCTGTCAAAAATTTTTCTGTGGATTTAATGTTAAAATTAGTGTCCGACCGAAACCAAAATTTTGGCCGAAACCGAAACCGAAATCGAATTTCGGCCATTTTTGTAATATTCGGCCGAAACCGAAACCAAAACCGAAACTGAATGTCTACTTGAAAATTGTTAAATTGTTAATTGTTAAAAGCTTTCAAATATATAACAATTGAAACATATTATAATAACGTATATATACGATAAATATTCTTTTGCCTTTATTCATAAAAATTTACGAGCCTCTTATAAAGCCTTTACAAAGAAAAAATCTCAAAAACAGTATTCATAAACGTCCAATAACGACAAAAATTTCTTATAAAGGCTTCTTAAATGAGTAACCTTCAATAAACCCTTGATAAAGCCTTTTTAAAATTTTTACTCTAATGTGAGCACAAATATTGTCAAAAGTACTTCAAACTGTTTCAAAAAATATGGAAACATGGCAAAACATTTCAAAATATTGGGAATAAAAATTATAAGTGACAATTTTTTCAGAGAAGAACATAGATTAAACATTTTTTTGACTGTTTGCATGTCAAAATATTGATAAAATTATGAAAAATAAACAAAATATTATTGAATTTATCAAATTCACAAACCATTCTTGACACTGTTCCCATTTCAAATTGAGAGTGTTCCTATTGTAACAAATAAGCTGAGACAATATTTTTATGAATAACAAAATTTGAAAAAGCATTTTATCTCTAAAAAGCTTTTTGACTATTGAGTACTTTAAATCTATTTCAAGATATTTTTATATATATTAATATAAATATTTGAACATTAATGTTCAACTTTAAAATAATAAATAAAGAGATCATTTTAATATCACTTTAAGGAACTTGTTAGTATTTAAAGTTAAATGACTTAATATTATAATCTAAAAAAAAAAAATCTACATTTATCGTTTTGTGCTGGACCCAACCCACACGGTCAATCAAATGACTGAATTTCACGTTCTACTTAACACCATTAAAAATTTTGATGAAAGCGAACTCACATCTACCATTGAAATATATGTAAGAACCGAATTAGTAGTGTCCGATCAAATATTCGGTTTCGGTTTCGGCCATATTGATGCCGAATAGCCGAAACTGATTAAAAGGGCCGAAACTGGCCGAAACCGAAACCGAATATTCGGTCGGACACTAGTTAAAATGGATGGAAAAAGAAACATTTATGATGCTGAGGGAAATGTAAGTATAAATGTTAATGTTTGTAGGACACAAGAAATGATTTAAACAATTTATAACCTTAAATCACAGCAGCAGTTTTTGGCGGTTGAAATAAGCTGTCAATTCGTTTGATCAGCTGTTGTTAACTTGCAAGTTTCTACTAGTTTTCTGTTCACGTATTTTTTCTGGTATTTTTCTCTTTGTACATATTTTTTCCTCAATTCTTATTTTACTCTCTCCCTGCAAGTTTTATCAAGTAAAGTACGTGACAGGCCTAATAAATCATCACTTGAAAATTTTCTAGCTTTGTGGAAAACGGGTTATGCAGGCTTCAAATCAGCGTTTTTGTGTGGCATACGGCAGCCATATACACACAAGTTCGATAGTTAAGAAGCTAGTTCGCCAGCTTGGCACACAAGTTGGCTTGTTGACAAAAATTTTTGATTTTCTCTGTCGAACAAAGCAAAAAAAAAACATTTGTATAGTCATTGCGAAACCAGGGTTGTATTGAAACATAAGTGTAGTACTATGTGGAGTACATTTTAATGATTTAAGTACGATATGAGAAATGTTTGGTACTTTTTGTTTTCTATTTGGTAGTACTCTATGTAAATTGCATACAGTATACGTGATAGCTTTGTTAGGATTCAGTAAAAAATTTGTTTCGAAAAAAGTAAGCAGGTGTGGAAGACTTGGAAAGCATTTTTGCTTTATTTTCCCCACACAAAAATAATTTTATTTCGAAGCAATAAATACTTTTTTGTGAGTACATTTCTACTCTTCTCAAATGTAACCCTGTGTGTGCCAAGCAAATTCCGTAATTTGAACGCTCGCTTTCTCGAACACATACAAGCCGCCATATTGTTTGCGAACACGAAATCCAGATGTGAAGCCCACATTAGTCAGATGGTTCACTAGCTCTCCTACTATTAATTGAATAAGAAATAAACACCCTGTGCGAGTAGTACATGAAAACCATCGCTAAAAATCGTCCCAATCTGCACGGCCAAACACTATTCAGCGATGTATGACTTTGTTAAATTTATAATAAAGGCTTTCAGGTATATGCAAAGTTATTTATTTTATGTATATCATTGAGCTATTTATATTTTAGATGTCCAAATGTAAACATTCGTTTAATGTCTGCGTATTCCTCCCACTACACTTATCCTGTGCTCTTTAAGAAAAAGCAGAATGATATGAATAGTTCGTATAAAATAAATATAAATTTAGCTCCGCGGAAATCACCATTAAATTGTGAATCCATTTCAATATTTTATGATGATATTGTTAAACAGCTTGCGAGTTATATGACTTACGGTGGTAGTAAACAGAACGCCCGTGCACTTTTGGAGGAGAGTTTTGAAATTATAAAACGGACTCTGTTGGAGCGTTGTAATATTGACGAAAGTGAGGAACTAATATTACATGCTGAAGATCTTCTATCCGTAGCAATAGAAAACTGCAAGCCAGTCTTGGTTCTTACACCGATCAAAAGAGGTGGCGTGAAGTACTACGTTCCAATACCTACATCACAAAAAAAATCTTATTTTTTGGCTATGAAGTGGTTATTGGAGTCAGCCAGAGATAAAGAAAGTAATATACCGCTGCCTACTAAATTGGCTTGGGAAATATTGGACGCAGCTTATGAAAAAGGAAGAATAATTAAAAAGAAAACTGACCTACATAAACAATGTGAAGAAAATAGAGCTTATGCACATTATAGATGGGGCTAGATATACATATCTGTTACAAATCGTATTTTGTGAATTTAAAAAATTTATATAACAAATATATATATATACTAGCAGGCCACAGTCGTCCGAGGCTTCGCCACGGACATTTTCTCTTTATCAATAATACCTTTGTATATTTGAAAAATTTCAATTATAAAAAACGTTAAAATATATGCATATTATTTGTATTTGGAAGCAAATTATATTAAATAGTATTATGATAATAAAGTGAAGATATTTTTATTTTAGTTATTTAATACTTCAGTATAAATAACGTTTTTTTATTTATTGGCATTACCAGGAATAAGAAGAAATCTGATTTTCTGCTGTACCGACTCGTTTACCATAATCTACTTCTACGTTTTTCAAAGTTTTTTATTAAATATTTATTATACTCCACCCGCAAAGCGTAGCGGGCACAATAATTTTGTCACGAAATGTTTTTCACGACTATGAGTCGATTAAGCTATGTCAGTCTGTCTGTCTGTTCATTCGTTTGTCCACACAATTACAGCCGTCTCTTTATTGCAAATCTCTTTAAAGTCCATAATGAAATAATTTTCATGATTTGAGATTTGTCATACAGTTGTGCTCCAGTTTAACGAAAGATATAATGTCCAGGGTCGTTCGGTAAATCGAAAAGTTAATTAAATCGGTAATACTATTTTCGAGTTTTTTATCTTGTTTTAGGTATTATTAATTATTATTATTAAATGTTTAGAAAACTGCTGGTTAAAATCTGTTCACACTCCAAATGAAAAATCCTAGATTATGTCAATACATTCCTATAATGCTTTTTTAAAAAGGAAACCCTACAATATGTATATTAACCCGAGGGGACTTTTTCAGAATTAGATAAGTAAATGCATATTAATGTTAGTACAAATTCAAAAACAAACGAAGCACACTCAGAGAAGCAAATGTTTGTAAAATAGAATACCTACAATTTCAAATGTTCGCAATATAGAGTCAACAATGAACATTAAATAAGGGTTCGTTATATTGGAAGTTCGTTAAGGTACTATTACAGTGTGCAGCTATTAAAACAACACCTTTTTTATTAATTTTTTTACATAGTATTATACAATTATTTAATTCAAATTTATTTACATTATGTACAGTTAAAGTCGAATATATAAAAAAATTTTTTTTTTGTTTTTGTGTTTGTTGTTTCTTTTCTAGAGGTCGTTGAAGTTGGCGGTTTTAAAAAAAGGTTGTAAGTTGGTTTCACGTCTCCAAAAAATCAAAGTGCATTCTTCAGTAAAGGGTTGTAGTTGAGCACTCTACCTACACAAATAAAAACAAAAAAAAATGGCATGCGTCGAAAAACAAATTTACAAAAAAATTCTCGGCTTTTTCCAGGTAGAGTGCTTAACAGAGTCTATGAAGATCACAATGAATCAAGATTCATCAAAATCGATCAAGCAGAACTCGAGATATCTTAGAAACCAATTCGAAAAAAATTGTTTCCAGAAAAACGTGATTAGATTTTCTTCTATGAACGATAATATATGAATAATACGCGACATACGAATATAATGTATGTTATATCTTTTTTTTCATTTGATATATTTTTCTAAAATTTCGTATAAGTATTCCTAAGACCTTAAGGAACCAGATTCTAAAACAAACAAAAAAAATTATTTTTCATTTTTTACACACTGTAATAGTTCCTAAAATCAGTGTTCGCTTAATTGGATCACCACTGTAATGCTTAAATTTGAAACATATGCCCTGAAGTTGAAATTCAACAAAATTTTGTGACTACTTCCATAGAAAGTGACGTCACCAAAATATCAAAACCTTCATAATTTACACAAAAATTAATGTGTTGAATTGAAAGTTTATACATTAGTCTTGTTTTCTTGAAAAATTAAACGTACTCTGAGTTTGAAATATGAAAAATTGGAAAAAAATACGCCTATCCCCCTTACAAAGTGACGTCATCAAATTAATATTCGAATAAACTTCAACCTGAGTATTTTGACTTCGGGCAAGACGAAGATCATTTTTTAATGGTTTTATTTTTCATTTGTCTTTTATTCATCATTAAAGTGATGAATTAAAGTATATTCCCATACATATATAACCCTCACTTTATATTCCATAATGTTTTTAAAAAAAGCTTTTGTACTTCAAATATTCATCTTAAAAAGTGCTCAAACATGCTAGTATAGTAGACATTTCATACAATATCCCAGCAAAATTTTTCGTTAGGTCTTGTTTTTTAATCGATTCTAAAATGCATTACATAAATGCTTATGCAAGAACTTAAATTTAATCCGTAATAAATTCACGGCAATGCAATCACATCAACTTGAAAGTTGTTATTCAAGTATTTATTTCGTGAAATCAGTTATAATCCAACCGTTTTAAGCGCTTAATCTTTTCAAGTGACAGTGCTTTCGATTACCTCTAATGACATGGCTATATAAAATAATGGGTTCTGTAAGCGAGAGGGTAAGCGATGAATGGAATTTTCTGGATTCCTTTTTCGATTATATGTAAGCGAAGATTTTGCTGGGATGTTCTGCAGCAATACATTTCTCCAGAGCTTTTTAGAAAAACGTGCTCATGTCATAAATGTCAGGAATAAAAATATACTTTATTATTTTGTGATTACTAAGTTCTGAGACTATACATCGACAAACAAACCTTATTTGCAGCTCTTAACCTGCTAGAACATAATTTTTAATAGTAATATGTTTTTGGGTATCCTGTTATATAAAACAATTTAAAAGCTCAATTTATAACTTGCTTAAAAATTTCTAAAAAAAATTAAATTGATTAAAATTCATTAAATTTTTTATTTAAATTAAATAAATGGCGGTTTATAACAATTTTATGGCGTTCTGATGTTTTTTTATTTTATTTGAAGATGTCGATATAAAACTCTAAGATGGTTTCCTAACTCCTGTACTTTACTAAAATACAAAATTATTATTCTGTTCAAATCAACCAACAAAAACTGTCAAAAATACAGTTTTTAAGAAAAAACTATTCTAAAAATTATTCTAATTTTCATGACTCTTGATCTTGTTCTCCCAGGGCAAGTTTGCTTTGGGAATTATGTAGAATTATTTTTATAGCTGAAATGTATAAAGAGTACTATAAAGAAATTTATAAAAATTAGGAAAAAAGTTTATAAATTAATTTTAATATTTTGTTCTAATTTTCACTTAACTTTTATATAGAAGACGTGGATTGATTTCGAAAAAATATTTTAATTGATAGTTATTCAGGGTCACTGAGGTAAAATTTGTTAACGTTTTACTTCCTGGTCCTATTTTTTCTTCAATTATGCAAAATTATTCAGAATAGATCTTTTGGGATTTACTCACTATTGCAAGTCGAAATTTTGCGTTAACAATACATTTTTGAAAAATTCCTCGAGTGCGGAAAATTTTTCAGTTTTGTATAAGTTACCAAATTATCTTTCAAATGATATCAAATATATTAATATCGATGAGATTAATTTTGTATATTGTTACCGACTTTTATAAATAATGCAATGAATTAAAATATATATGTTTACTCATTTGAACTTTAACAAAATAATCATAACAGTAAACTATTATTTAAAAAAATTATATTAATTTCGTAATACTTTTTAATCATTGCTTTTATGAGGTTAAGTATAATCTTCTTAAAGGGTGAACAATTTAGTTTCCGACCTGGATGCAAGCAACCCTAGCTACGCCACTGCCTCACTCCAATCGCAGTCGTGTAAGCAAATAATTGCATGCATAATTTACCAACAATTTTATCTTTGAGCCGCTGCTCTTGCTCTCCTAGCGCGGAGCATCGCTCTTGCATTTTCTGTTGACCTTGTCAAACTTGTTTTTTTTTCGTCGAGGCATTTATTTGTAGTTTAAGGGAAATACGGAAATACTTCATTTTTCAAACTTTTAATATATGTTTAATCTATACAAAATATGCTATCACACTTGTGAATGCTACATTTTGAAATATAAAAATATCTTTCTTTCTTAAGTGTAAATTAAAAAATTGGAAAACTACAATAAAAATATGTGTAAAGATATTGCATGCGGTGAAACACATATGCACACATTGGTTTGCAGCTCATCATTCTATAGCAACAACAGTACAGCAAGCTTTATTTAACTTGTATTCCCATCACGTCAAAGAGCGCCAACTGCTTTTGGTTACTCTTCGAATGAGTGGGGAGAGCGAGATCAATAAACTTTAAAGAGAAGGGTTGATAGCAACATGTAGTTGAAACTCTCGTAACACAAACGCGTGAAAAGCAAACGACCAAGCAATGCTTAGCATCGGTGGTAATTTCCTAAAAAACTTAACAACTTAATTAAATATATTTATTGTTAAATTTTCTTAAATAAACCCCGCTTATGGCATTCTGTAGCACAAATATGATATTTTAAAATTTTTTTTATAAAAATCGGTCCAGTAGTTTTGGAGTCTATTGCGTACTTAATATTTCCACTTCAATTTTATATAATAGTATAGATATATATAAGAACATATATAACAGTTCCGTGCAAAAAAATATGGAACAATTGAAGAATAGTGGAAATGGTCTTTTTTTTCTTTTTTTTTGAAAATGTGTGTTGAGCTAACAAATTGGATGGTGAAAAAAGTTAAACGTCGCTCTATCCATAATGTTTACTTTTTTCCAAAACAACAAAAATAAACAGGTTTGCTGCTCGAGAAAAAAGTATTTTTCAGGGTTTTGTGGAGTTTTCTTTTATATTGTGTACACACAAGATGATGTGACAAGATGTGTTAAAATTTTGATTTTTGTCAAAATTAGAAGTAAAAGTGGTTTTAACGATCTCCGTTGCCCAGTGTTATTCAAGTTTCGGGGAGATTACGATTTCCGGGGCGCCGCGATTTAACGATGGATTCGAAGAGTACTCTTAATAAAAATATGAATAGCCAAAGGAAATGTTGTGTTATCGATTTGTTTTCGAGTTATCGATTTTAAAAATTTTTTTTTTTGCTATAAGGTCTATGAAGAAAACCGGCTTTATTATTCTTAATATATAACCGATATTAATGATTAAGGTAAAATTTAAAAGGTTATATATAAGGCTTTTAGAAAAATTGAAATCTGTTGAGTACTTTGTATTTTATAGGTATTTTTATGAAATAAAAAAATATTTTCTAACATAAAACCGTAATTTTCTCAAAAATTACCGTAATTACTATGAATTATAAAGAGTAAATTATTAAAGCTTGAAAATTTATATTTCATTTGGTATATAATATATATAATTTATTTAACTTTTTGTCGTGTTTTTTATGATACAATGATTTGCCCTTGTACGGAAAATTTGCTTATTTCACTCATATTTACCTTAGATGTTTTGCTTTCTTACTCCATATTTACGAATATCGCCATTACAATAAACAATTGTTATTAAAAATATTGAAACTCCAACTTGTATTTTTAGTATTATTTGAATTTTTTAAGTTTTATTTATGAGTGTATGCATAAATAAATATGCACTAAAAAATTCCTGCAACAAATTAAACTTACTTTTAATCATTATTATTTTTAAAATACATGGAGCTTTCCTTTTTTGGGACAAGTTATATAATTGAAGATGAATTTCAATATACTTAAATGTTGTTCTTTACTTGTATAAGTTAAAAAGTCGAAGAAGGAAAAATGCTGCTTTATGCCGCCTCGTGGTTTTTGCTATTTGACAGCCGTCAATGATTTTTGATGGTCTCTACAACCACACTTGTGACAGCTGTTGTACCAGTGTTGTTAACACTCCCCCTTCGTATGGTCGAATGACTGTCGGGCGTTCTCTCCTTGCGAACATCAAGAACGGCAAACTTGACGGCTGGTCTGACGTAGATTCCTTTTGATGTCTGTATCAAAAGTTGCCGTCCGTACCTGACCATCTTTTCCTTCTGTTACTTCTAAGATTCTCCCTTTTGGCCATGAGTTCCTAGGTTCTGTATCACTTACGATGATCACTACGTCTCCTTTTTCAATCGGCTTGACAAGTTGGAACCACTTCGTGCGTCTTGTCAGAGTTGGTAGATACTCACGTACCCACTTTTTCCAGAAGGCATTAGCAAATTGCTGAGATTTAAGCCAATTCTTACGCAGAATAACGTGGTCATCAATTAACTCGCCATCTGCTTTCTCGCCATTAGAAGAGCCCAATAGGAAGTGATTTGGAGTTATCGCTTCTTCGCTTTCTTCTTCCAACGGAACATAGGTCAATGGTCGGCTATTTACGACCTTCTCAACCTCCAATAACATGCTATAAAGTAGTTCATCAGTAGGATTTCTCGTTGGTAAAATCTGGTAGAGTATTTTTTTTACAGATTGAACTAATCTCTCCCAGCTCCCGCCCATGTGGGGTGCCGCTGGAGAGTTGTATATCCATTTAGTCACCGAACTAGAAAATTCTTCTGCGACGCGGTCGTGTTCTTGTTTGTTTATCTCGGCAAGCTCCTTCTCAGCTCCATGAAAATTAGTGCCATTGTCACATCTTATTTCCAAAGGTGTTCCTCGTCTGGCAATAAATCTCTTTATTGCAAAGATACATGAATCCGATGTTAAGCTGCTCGCCACTTCGAGATGTATAGCCCTGATTGTAAGACAGGTTATCAAAACGCCCCACCTCTTCTCACTTCTGCGTCCCACGGCGACATACATTGGGCCGAAATAGTCCAGCCCAATAAATGAAAACGGGCGTGTGAAGCTTGCGAGCCTAGCTTGTGGCAGCGCTGCCATTTGTGGAGCATGAGGTATTACTCTTTGAATTTTGCATTTTTGACATTTTTTTTGTACTTTCTTAAGAAGCGCTCTTAAACGTGGAATATAAAACCTTTGCCGAAGTTCATTAAGTACCGTCTCGGTATTTTGATGATGATATTGAAAATGGTATGAACGAATAATCAGTTGAGTTATTCCATGTGGTCCTGGTAGCAGGACTGGTCGCTTTGTTTCACTTTTGATTCCGATAGCAGCGTCGATTCGTCCACGACATCTCAATACTCCAGCTTCGTCCAAATATGTTGTTGATTTATATAGTGGGCTTGACTTTTCAAGTGATGTTTGACTACCGAGATGTTGATTCCTATTTTTGTGTAAAATAGTTACTTCTTCACTGTAGAACTCATATTGTGCCAGGCGATACAGGTGGTTCTCTTCAGCCACATATTCTTCTTGTTTGAGTGGTCCTACTTTTCGTTCAGCTCCTCTTGTGCTGGCTCTTAAATTATATATGAATCGTCGGACATATATATGAGTTCTAACGAGCTTTCTCCAGCTTGAAAACTTTTCATATTCAAATATATTTGCTTTTATTTCCAGATGAAGGGACACGTTTGCTCTTATTTCTTCAGAAGTATGTTTCTCTGAAATGTCCTTTGGCCACATCTCTTTTGGTAATTTGAGAAAGGACGGTCCACAAAACCAGCGACTTTGTGGCTCTACGCTTGGTAAACCATTCCATTTCGTAATCTCATCAGCAACATTTTGCTTGGTGGGCACGTATCTCCACTCTTTAATATCAGTTAACTTAATTATTTCGCTCACCCTAAAGGCCACATATTGTCGGTATTTGCGGTGATCAGACCGTATCCAGCATAGAACTGTTCTTGAGTCGGACCAGAATATCTTTTCAGAGAAAACAATTGAGTGCCCCTCACATATGCTTCTTGCTAATCGTGCTCCTAGCCTAGCTGCTTCCAATTCCTGGCGTGGAATCGATGCCATTTTTAGAGTAGCGACACGCGTCTTGAAAGCAACTATAGCGCACTCCACTAGAGTTCCTTTCGTTGCTCTCAAGTAGGCAACCGCTGCATAGGCATTCTCGCTCGCATCTACGAAAACATGGAGCTCCACATGTTCATGCTCGTCCAAGGTATGATTTTTGAAGTAGCACCTAGGAATATTTATCTTGTTTATATTTTTTAAAAAGCTCACGCACTTACGCCATTTCTGGAAGTGGTCATCCCCAATTGGATCATCCCACTCGACATGTGGCCTCCACACTTCCTGCATCAAGATTTTAATATAGATGATAATATGTGCAATTAGTCCAAGCGGATCAAATATGGTCATCATCACACTCAAGAGTTGTCGTTTTGTCGGTCGTGCATGTTCGTTTATAAGCCTTTGCACTGACGATTTTGGTGATATAGCGAACGAAAACGTATCTGTTGCGGTGCTCCACCACATGCCCAAGACGCGCTCTGACTGGTTCGGCTCCTGAGACGAATTTAAATTTTTAATTTTATGTTCCGAACCTCCCAGTGCTTTTAAAACTCTCGGCGAGTTCGAGGTTACACATTTCAAAACCTGCTTTTGCGTGAATCATTTTAACGTCATTCGCTAGCTGGATTGCGTCTTCTTCGCTATTGCAGCTGTCTAAGTAATCGTCCACATAATGATTTTGAATTATAGCCCTAGCTGCTCTAGGAAATCGATCTTCGTACTCTTGCGCATTTTTATTTTTTATATATTGCGCGCAGCTTGGAGAACATGTTGCGCCAAAGGTCACTGTTTTTTGAGCTCCACAAAAATCTTTGGGCATCTTGGTCAATATTGTTTACCAACACCTGGTGAAACATTTCACGTATGTCACCACAAATTGCTATTGACCTTTCTCGGAAGCGATATAAAACAGGTAATGATAGTAGGTAATGATACAAGTTGATCCGGCCCTTTCAACAGCAACGAGTTCAGTGAGACTCCATTCACTCGTGCAGCTGCATCCCACACTATTCGCAGCTTTCCAGGCTTGTTAATATTGGTAACCGTAAAAATCGGCAGATACCATAACTTCTCGCGATCGAGTTTCAACTCTTCTTCTGAGAGCTTGCGAATATAACCTTTTTCTAGATAACTTTAAAGTTGCTGATTTAGATATTCAGCTAGCGAAGGATTCCTTTCTAATTTGTTACAGAGGAATTTGTGTCGCCTAAGAGCCATGGGAAAACTATCTGGCATTTTAAATTGGTCATACTTCTAAAGTAGCGATACTTCGAAACATGCACCTTTTCTGATAGTCTTTGTTTCTAGAATACAGCACGCTCGCTCCTCTTCAGCAGGTTTGACTATTGTAGCTGGTGAACCCATTGCTAGGCTTTCAAACGAAAAATATGTTTTTATCATATCTATGAGCAGTTTGTTGTCTTTGTTGCATTCACACATATGGAAACTGTGAAACTCATGACGCGTTTCACACTGTAATGCTTCTTTGGCTCCACCATATATGACCCAACCTAGACGGGTCTTTGTTGCGCAAGGTTCATTTGCCTTACCCTCTCTTGTGGCTTGTGGGAATCCCAAGTTGCTGTTATCCAGCCCTATTAATAACCTCGGTGCCGCCATCTGATAGGATCGTAAAGGAATACCATTTAAGTGAGCATATTTAGAAACTAAATCAGCAACGTTAAGGGATTGGATAGGTAAATTTAATTATTGTACAGCCCTTACGTTATGTAGCTGGTATTTCTTTGAATTGCCCAGTGCTGACATTTGGGCTGATACTACTTGGGAGTCATCTTCGACTCTATGCGTTTGCCCAGTCCATTTAAGACACAGCGATTTTACTGGCCCTGAAACTCTGATTTAACTCTGATGCGAGCGAGCTGTCCATTAAAGTTAAAGATGAACCTTCATCTAAAAAGGCATATGTTAGCAGCTCCTTTGTTGCGTTATAGAGAATAACTGGTACTATTCGAAAATAAATTGATTGTTGAGATGATTCATGAGCGTTGCAGGTGAGTTGTGTTGATGCGGCTCCTGCACTTGCGTTGATGCTGCTGTTGTACTGATTTATTTGTTGCGCTGGCGCAGGCAATGTTGCCGGCATACTGCTGTTTAAAGGCCTATATTTATGTAGCAACGAATTATGTTCAAACGTGCAGCCGTCTATACCACATCGTTGACTAGACCTGCAGCGCGTATTGAGGTGCAGCTTAAGACAAGTACGACATAGTCGTAACCTATTTACAGTATCCCATTTTTCGCTTAAACTCATGCTGCCGAATTTGGTACAAGCAATTTTCGTGGCAGATTTTGCATTTGTTAGCATACGTGACTTCGCTTAAGCCTTGACGGCTCTTTACCCCCTCAGCATGTGTATGCACTTACCCTTTATCTCTTGACGATCGAGAGTCAGTCTTGTTTTGAATAAAACTAGAAGCTGCAAAAGTGACTTCACTTATTGCATCAGCTAACTCAAACAACCACGCACTAAAACTCCACAAATTTATTTCTTCAATTGTGCGCTTATGAACGGCCCAATTTAGTTTTATTTGAGCTGGCAGCTTCTCGACGAGCTCTTGAAGCAATACTGGGTTAGCTAAATGATTAACTAATCCGGTCGCTTTCATCGTAGCACACATGTTTTGAACCGATAGTGCAAACGAAATAATGCTGTCTAGTTTTTCTGCTCGTGGAATCGGTTCATTGCGCACCTTTGTTATCAGTGTTTTAATTATGAGTTCGGGGCGCCCATAGATCATGCGCAGTGAGGTCATTATTGCAGGCACGTTATCTGAAATCAGCAACTGACTTCTCACTAACTCTAAGGCCCTTCCTTTGAGGCATTTCTGAAGCCTTAGCAAATTTTCTGCGTTGCTGTAGCCGCATAAGTTTGTACTGCCTGTGAAGCTACTGAAAAAGATCGGCCAGTCTTCTGGATGGCCACTGAAGGTGGGCAAATCTTTTGCGAATGATTGCCGTGTTGCTATTTGTTGCACACTGAGTTGATCAAAGTTTTGCGTCACACTTTTGACTTGGTTTATACCGTCTTCGTGACCACCAGTCGGTCGTGTTGAGCTAGCTGGGGCTGCAGGCACTAAAAGGAAATTGGAATCAGTTTGAATACCACATTGATTATTTAAATACGGAGGTTGGTGCCGATTAAACTGTGTCGCACAATCTGCCACTACGCTTGCTTTGGTTTTTGGCCTTGCTTTGGTTTTTGGCACTTGCTGTTCAGCTTGACACGAACTCTGTTGAATTGTTGACTCTTCGTTACCTAGGTCTTCTTGGAGTAATTCATACTTGTTCCTTATATACTCTGCTTGCATCTTTCTTTGCTCCTCCAGCATCTGTAGCTGCAGTTCCTTGCGCTTCGAAAGTGATTTAGTTGAACTTACGCTTGACATGTTGTCTATATCATCAGCTCGCATTTTAGTGATACACGCCGTGCATATCCAGTCATGCTCCGCAATGTCGGATGTTACGCCCACACAAAGGAAGTGGAACCAGCAGTCACAATCATCACATTGTACCATTTGGTCCGTGTCGACAGAGGTACACAAGACACAGCTAGATGTTGAGGCTTCTTTTTCAGCCATGGTTTGATTTAACCAAAGAATTTTTTAGAATATTAAAAATATTGAAACTCCAACTTGTATTTTTAGTATTATTTGAATTTTTTAAGTTTTATTTATGAGTGTATGCATAAATAAATATGCACTAAAAAATTCCTGCAACAAATTAAACTTACTTTTAATCATTATTATTTTTAAAATACATACAGCTTTCCTTTTTTGGGACAAGTTATATAATTAAAGATGAATTTCAATATACTTAAATGTTGTTCTTTACTTGTATAAGTTAAAAAGTCAAAGAAGGAAAAATGCTGCTTTATGCCGCCTCGTGGTTTTTGCTATTTGACAGCCGTCAATGATTTTTGATGGTCTCTACAACCACACTTGTGACAGCTGTTGTACCAGTGTTGTTAACAATTGTTTTTAAGGCAACATTGTAGCTACAATATTTATATGAATTAACAGGATTTTCGAGTCAGTGAAAAAAATTTGTAATTTTTAGTCGATCAGTTAATAAAAAAATATAAATATTTTTATTTATCGAAAAAAAGGTAAAACTTTCAGCTTTTCAAAAAATATATATTTTTATTATCTTAAAAACGAAAATTTTGTAGAAAAAAACGGTTCTTTTAATTAAAAAATTCAAATCTGATATATATTCGCTTATAAATATAAAAACAATTTTGAAATTATATTTGTATTATATATCGCTGAAAAGGCATTTAATTACCTTTCGAATAGCATGTCAATCTTTAAGATCCATTAGATATTGACAAAGATATAGAAAACTTGTGAACAGATTTTTTAACAAAGAAAACACTTGGAAAATTTTAATTTTATGTAATATAGTGTGAAATTAAATAAAAAAATGTATATTTTTATATGTCAAACAAAAGGTCTAACTGCAAGCTTTTCAAAAAATATATATTTTTAGTAACTTAATAACGTACATTTTTTAGAAAATAACGGTTCTTTTTATAAAAAAATTCAACTTTGGAATAAATTCGCTTTTAAAATTAAAAATATTGTAGCAATGATATGTATAACAAATATATTTGAAAGGTTATTTAATGACCTTTCAAATGACATATCAATCTTAGAGATCCATTGAGTAACGGCAAAGATATAGATGTTTTTTAAACAGATCTTTTAACAAAAATTTTTTTTAAAAAATCGATAACTCGATAACTAATAGAGTAATCGATTTTTTGTTCGGCGAATCATGTTTTTTTTTGTTCTCTACCAGAAAACATCTTCAAATCGCGGCGCCCCGGAAATCGTAATCGTGCCCAAGTTTCGACTGAGAAATATTTATTTTTTATGCCTTTCTTGATTTTCTTAATTTATATTTCTTTCATTAAACCTTTTTTAGGGTATAATACTGAAATCCTTCAATCAAAATTAAAATTAAAGGTAGATCAAAGTCAATGTTTTAATTTTATCAGGGGCCTTACTCTGTAATGCTATTCGAAAGTGTTGCGGATGAGTGTAAATTAGTGGTCGGCAAAATGAAAAATTAAACTAACAAGGAAAGGTCCCCAGGTGACAGTCTCCGATTTGAATGATTTTCGGATATGTGATAGAAGACAAAAATCTAAGGTCGACGTATTTTTTTATACGTGCTCAGTCGATGGTTTAGTTTCAAACTCGCGTTCAAAAATCAGCGAAAATTTCGTTTTTTGCTTTAGTTTCGCTATTTTCCATGGAAACATTTACAAATTTGGTACCAAACGAAAGCTCTTACAAAACCACACACGATGGCATCAATTTTTCATAAGAAAATTTTGTTGTAATTTTGTTGTTGTTATTTTTAATAATGATTAGTTGATATCAAAGAAGTATGTTGACACAATTATTTCATATTAATTTATGTTGGATTTAAGGCAATTTGTAAACTTACCTTTTTTTTGTTTTTTTAAATTTGTTACTGTTTATAGTGAAATTTTTGTTTTATTGAAATGCATTTATTTTCCTTAAAGAAAAAATTCATTACATTAAAAGTACCCAATATGGGTATAAAAAATTGTATTTTTTCATGGCCTATTCTCATGTTTAAATATTTTGTCGGAAAAGTTGACATTTCATAGGGCTTCCATACAAAATGTGTGTTTTTTTCTTGTAAGTCTCATCGCACGAGTAAACAATAGTTTTAATCATCCAAAAAACCAAATATGGACATTTTTACGATATGCAAAAGAAATTGAATGCATTTTCTTATATATCTTTATAAAAAATTTTTTTTGATTTTTAGCAGGAAAAATCATAAAATCTTCTTCTAATTTCAAAACCTCAACTTTGTGAATGAATAACTCATAAGATATGAAAAGAATTTTTTTGATATAAATTTTATAATAAAAAACTTTAATTTTAAAATCAGTCAACGTCCTTCAAAGTACATTTCGGCTTAAATTCGTTTTGATATGGGTTTTTTAAAAAAACATTATATATTTGATAGATCTTTAAAGAAGTACCACTCCCTGTATTATTTTTATCAATTTTGTTCTTATTCAAAATTTGTATTATTACCTCTCATAAATATGGTTTAATGTAAAAATGTATGAAGAGACAATAATTATGCAAAATATTTTTTGTTTTAAATTTGAAAAATTATCAAGGGGGTACCCTTGTGTAAAGTGAATAATCAAGTAATTTTTACTTTTGTGCTGAACATCTGGTATTTAACACAATATTTAGTAAAGCACATTAATGAAGGGTGAAATTAAAAATTTTGAATTAAAAAATAACACTGGTTTACAGCCAATATGTACTTTGAATGCCACTATCCTTTTCTCATGTAAAATCGGTCACTAATTCCGAAAAAAAAAATTATTTTTTTTTTCTGTCACTCCGTTTTCGAGATATTGCCCACTGTAGGGTTTTCAACGAAAAAAAAAAGTTGGTTCCACTTAATTGCATATATCTCCAGAACCAACAACAGTAATCAAACAAATGATATATCAAATAAAAGCTAATAAAATTTCTTACAAACAATGCAAACACCTTTTTTTGGTCGAGTTGTTAGTTTTGGCGCAATAAATTCAAATTTCGGGAATTTTTTTTATTTTTCAGAAAAATTTCCAAAAAAAGACAAAATAGTTGCAAATTTCGTTAAGAAATCAAAATATTTTATTACTTTTGATATTTTTTACTAAAAGCCTTTATTTTTCCAAAAAAAATAAGCTATTGTTGAAGAAAATCTATTGAGAAATGAAAAAGTTGTGTTTAATGGAACGAAATCACCCAAATTCTGTGATTATCAATTTATACATTTGGACTTATTTTATTGCCATAAAAAAAAATGAGAACTAAAGGTTGTTGTAATAAAAATATATTTTTCATTTTTATTGTTTTTTTAATTATTTACATTATTTTTACATTATTTAAATTGTATATAATTATTATTAATAATTTTTATTGTTGCATTAAATCATTTATATTGTTATTTACATTGTAAATAATTTTTATTTATCATTCAGGAATTCAAAATGATTAGAATTCTTGTTATGTCGTTTATTTAATTCGGGATCGGTTTCTCTGATGAGAAACCAACATTAGTCGCCCATCATTCCTTCATCCCAAAATCTTTGATACCGATTCTCAATTGCTCAATTGAAAACCCTACAGTGGGCAATATCTCGAAAACGGAGTGACAGAAAAAAAAATAATTTTTTTTTCGGAATTAGCGACTGATTTTACATGAGAAAAGGATAGTGGCATTCAAAGTACAAACAACTTTTCGTTATTTGTAAACCAGTGTAATTAATAAAAAATTGCATTGAGTGGTACTTTTTTAAAGATCTATCAAATATATAATGTTTTTTTAAAAAAACCATACCAAAACGAATTTAAGCCGAAAAGCTCTTTGAAGGACGTGAACTTATTTCAAAATTAATGGTTTTTATTATAAAATTAAAATAAAAAAATTCTTTTCATATCTGATGAGTTATTCATTCACAAAGTTAAGGTTTTGAAATTAGAAGAAGATTTTTATGATTTTTCCTGCTAAAAATCAAAAAAATTTTTTTTAAAGATATATGAGAAAATGCATTCCATTTCTTTTGCATATCGTAAAAATGTCCATGTTTGGTATTTTGGATGATTAAAACTATTGTTTACTGGTGCGATGAGACTTACAAGAAAAAAACACACATTTTGTATGGAAGCCATATGAAATGTCAACTTTTCCGACAAAATATTTAAACATGAGAATAGGCCATGAAAAAATACAATTTTTGATACCCATATTGGGTACTTTTAATGTAATGAATGTTTTTCTTTAAGGAAAATAAATGCATTTCAATAAAATAAAAATAAAATAAAACAATAAAACAAATTTAAAAAAAAAAAAAAAAAAAGGTAAGTTTACAAATTGCCTTAAATCCAACATAAATTAATATGAAATAATTGTGTCAACATACTTCTTTGATATCAACTAATCATTATTAAAAATAACAACAACAAAATTACAACAAAATTTTCTTATGAAAAATTGATGCCATCGTGTGTGATTTTGTAAGAGCTTTCGTTTGGTACCAAATTTGTAAATGTTTTCATGGAAAATATTTCGTTTGCATTCGACTACGCGAACAGACCTATAATGATTATATTCTGTACGCAGCGTGGAATGAGGTAATGGTTGGTGGACTAGCTAAGATCCATACGAAAGGGTGGACAAGAGTTGTTTGTTTCCATTAGCAATGTTCGAAATTTCGGTAATTCCGGGGACAAGGACAACAGGAAAACTCAAAAAATAAGTTCAGGATGTGGCAATAAAAGGAAGGGTCCAAAACTGGGGCTAAAGCGCCAGGAATTTTGCGAAGTCAGCTTGGGTGGACAGGGTGGCTACAAATAGGTTAGAAGAGAGCAGATGTAGGAAAAGTCAAAGCCCATGAGAGCGAAAGGGAGAGCTAGGTCAGTGGGGGCGTCTTATAAAATTAAATTCGGAAGAATTATTAGTAAAGAAGTCGTCAAATCAAACGCGTCATTTTCGTCCAAGTCAAAACGTTCAAGTCTAATAAAAAGAAAAAAAAAGTGCAAAGTGAGGAACAAACAATTTGTGGTGACTGGATAAGTTAAAACTTCAGGACGAAATAAATAAATTCAACAAACAAAGTGAGCCATTCGTGAAGCTAAAATTTGTTTTCAAGGTTAGTGTTTAGTGATCATCCCTAAGGCTGCGATTATAGTGAACGCGATTCAGACAGGCAGGCAGCGGGCAGGCTGAAATCTGTGTGAAAAAACGAGATGCAGATAGCTATCTATCTCGCTTGTTCACATTGCCTGCCTGCCTGCCTGTCTGACTCGGCGTTCACTATAACCGCAACCTTAGGCAGAAAGAAACTCCTTAAGGTGGTGCAGTAGAGCTACTCGAATAGTAGCGAGGCGACAAGGATACGAACATATGTGCAAAGCATTGTAAGTATTAACCTATTTGTAGTGAGATGAGGTACTAAAAGTCTTAAAAAATTCCTCAGTGTGGTCAGAAGGAGAATCTGGTGACACATAAAAGCGAGGATCAAATACGGCTAAGTGACTATAAATGTTCCATTTCTTTTGCATATCGTAAAAATGTCCATGTTTGGTATTTTGGATGATTAAAACTATTGTTTACTGGTGCGATGAGACTTACAAGAAAAAAACACACATTTTGTATGGAAGCCATATGATATGTCAACTTTTCCGACAAAATATTTAAACATGAGAATAAGCCATGAAAAAATAAAATTTTTGATACCCATATTGGGTACTTTTAATGTAATGAATGTTTTTCTTTAAGGAAAATAAATGCATTTCAATAAAATCAAAATAAAATAAAACAATAAAACAAATTTAAAAAAACAAAAAAAAGGTAAGTTTACAAATTGCCTTAAATCCAACATAAATTAATATGAAATAATTGTGTCAACATACTTCTTTGATATCAACTAATCATTATTAAAAAAAACAACAACTAAATTACAGCAACATTTTCTTATGAAAAATTGATGCCATCGTGTGTGGTTTTGTAAGAGCTTTCGTTTGGTACCAAATTTGTAAATGTTTCCATGGAAAATAGCGAAACTAAAGCAAAAAAACGAAATTTTCGTTGATTTTTGAACGCGAGTTTGAAACACTAAACCATCGATTGAGCACGTATAAAAAAATACGTCGACCTTAGATTTTTGTCTTCTATCACATATCCGAAAATCATTCAAATCGGAGACTGTCACCTGGGGACCTTTCCTTGTAAGTGAAAGTGAGACAAAAAAATTGCATATCATTCAAAACAAAGCTGCTTCGCCAATAGTTGTTTTTCGAGTGAGTGAAAGAGCATGAAAATACGTGAGAGTTTTGGCAAAGCATGTGCTTCATGTGTGCCGACCACTGGTGTAAATAGTTGCAATACCAGCAAGGAGTCAAGTTAAAGTTTGAATAGTGAATGCCGACACATATCAAATGACAGAAGCAATAGACCGACCACAACGATGGAACCCACCAAAACAGAATATAATAATGATTATATTCTGTACGCAGCGTGGAATGAGATAATGGTTGGTGGACTAGCTTAGATCCATACGAAAGGGTGGACAAGAGATGTTTGTTTCCACTAGCCATGTTCGAAATTTCGGTAATTCCGGGGACAAGGACAACAGGAAAACTCAAAAAATAAGTTCAGGATGTGGCAATAAAAGGAAGGCTCCTAAACTGGGGCTAAGGCGCCAGGAATTTTGCGAAGTCAGCTTGGGTGGACAGGGTGGCTAAAAATAGGTTAGAAGAGAGCAGATGTTGGAAAAGTCAAAGCCCATGAGAGCGAAAGGGAGTGCTAGGTCAGTGGGGGCGTCTAATAAAATTTAATTTGGAAGAATTATTAGTAAAGAAGTCGTCAAATCAAACGCGTAATTTTCGTCCAAGTCAAAACGTTCAAGTCAAAGTCTAATAAAAAGAAAAAAAAAAAGTGCAAAGTGAGGAACAAACAATTTGTGGTGACTGGATAAGTTAAAACTTCAGGACGAAATAAATAAATTCAACAAACAAGGTGAGCCATTCGTGAAGCTAAAATTTGTTTTCAAGGTTAGTGTTTAGTGATTCTCCCTTAGGCAGAAAGAAACTCCTTAAGGTGCTGCAGTAGAGCTACTCGAATAGTAGCGAGGCGACAACGATACGAACATATGTGCAAAGCATTGTAAGTATTAACCTATTTGCAGTGAGATGAGGTACTATAAGTCTTAAAAAATTCCTCAGTGTGGTCAGAAGGAGAATGTGGTGACACATAAAAGCGAGGATCAAATACGGCTTAGTGACTATAAATGTTGACAGCAAAAAAACCTCAGTAAAGCGGCTAAACAAAAGCGCCTAAAATTTTTATAAACGGAAGAGTTCGTGGTGAAAACCTGTAAGAAATTAATACATTGCTTCAGCCGATAGGTGCGCGAACAGAGCACGGACGTTCCAATTCATAAAATCAGCGGGGCTTCAAACCGCAACTGATACGAAATATAAATTATAGGAACCGGCCCGCGAATTAATGCCTACACGGAAGCACCAGGGGCGGTGTAACAAATGCAGAAATAATGTTTTAGATAAGAGTTTTTTTATTGTAGATATATAAGCTGCGTTTTTTCCAACATCCAAATCCGATTTCCATACAAACAAAATCTGCCGAAAAATGAACACGGCCAGGTAACGTAAGACCGAACCAAAAAACAAAACACAAGACGTAAAATTTTTCACTTTGACAGCGCAATAAAAATAAATTAATTAAAAGAAATATATTTATATCTATATTTCTTACTTCTATGGGTCTTGTGCAATTAAAAGCACGAAAATACTTTCATCTATTGAAGATACTAACTTGCAAATAACATTCCATGAGCTGCAGAAAAACTGTGCGGCGTCGCTAGACTGGATAAAGGCTTCAGCAGAAGAAGCAGATGTGCAGCAAACATTTGCCAAAGGCATCACATGACTTGCTGAAACATGCTCTTAAAGATAAATAAATTGCACAAAATTGTTCCTTGATTACTTCTGGTTAAGGAACATCACAGCACAGCCAACGAAGTGAACAGTATTGCTCACCTTTGTCGTCACTTTACACTGCATCTGTATGGTTTGACCAATCGTTTTGCTGCAACACTAAGTGCTAAAATAAACGATGCTGCTAAGGAACAAATAAACACATTGTTCGCTGAGATGTGCCACGCTTGAAAAGGCATTTAATTTAGTTTTTGCAATAAATTTATTAATAAAATAAATAAAATTTTTTGCTCGTTCTCTTTGTTCGAACTCTTCTTGACAATCTGGTACTCTTCTGGATTATCTAGCTACGCCGTTTAAAGAGCCTGTAATCAAGTGCACCTCATTGTTGATATGTTGCTGCATGCTTTCGATGTTGGCAGGTTAAATATTTTCAGTAATTTTGGCATCAAACAGCCAAAGATCTAAGGTGTACAAAATTAAACAGCCATCAATGATTATCTTCCCCAAAGCATTGCCTTCGTAGTAGGGATCAAGCGTTGTCGACAACCAGTTCCATTGCACCTGTTTATGTAAAGCCACATGAAAAGAATTAATTTGCTGACTTTTTCCTTGTTTTGTAAATAATTTCTGACAATGTTGTTGACATTTCTTACGTTGTTTTGCAACGCCATCTAGCTGTATTAGCTTACAGAGTTGCAAACCAAATTTAAATCCAGATTAGGATGTTGGAAAAAACGCAGCTATAGTGCAAAAAAAATAATTTCAGGCACTCAGGGTGCAATTGCCAATTTATTTTTAAGATTAATAATAAGATTAAGATTAATAATAAGTTTTAATTTGTTTTTTTAGTTTAATAAAATACTGAATATATAGGTTCAGTATTTTACGTGTATGTGTTATATATATGTATAGTGCCAGAGAAGGTCTGTAACGGTGTTCGCGATCGGTAAAGGTCCTGAATGGTTGATTTAACGACGAAAACAAATAGGGTACCGCCTCCAAGAGATCTTCTAGGTAGCTAGGTATTTTCTTTAAAAAAAAAAAAAAGGAATCCGTTTTCTGCCGCGCGTTTTTTTTTTTTAACTTGAAAACCTCCAAAAAAAAGAAGGTTCGTTTGTATTGCTAACCGTTATCATCCATTGTGCCTATCTATGTATACATGTATATATTTCTTGTTTCGTCATATGTAATAATTTTTCCATATGTTTTTTGTTTAATCAACAATTGAACATATTTGAAAACCCAACTATACATATTGATTGGTACATTAATTTATAATTTATCATATTTTTTTTTAATTGTATATTAATATCTTTTATCAACATCATTTTAATTTTTCTATTAGCTATTAAGTCATAGTTATTGTTTTTAATAATAACTTTGTATGAGGATATGATTAAGAACTAGGGTAATTAAGGGCAAATCAAGAATGTGAAATTGATAATAGTAATAAAAGTTTTGAAAGTTTTTCATTATAAGTTGTGAATTTATAATGAAAAGATAAGCTCTTTAATTTGGGGTCGAACAGCAGGTGCATGGTGCAATGAAAGGTGAGTGAGTGAGAGGGGTTGTCTTCACACAACGGAAGTTATTGTGTGCCCCTCGATCTGACAATGACGGGTTGGAAAACCTCCCCTGAAACCGCAAAGCTAGTCGTGGCGGGTATATGTCATATACGACGACTAGGGAGCATAACAATATGGCGCCCAAACAATAAACTAATCCTGGTATCTAATCATAAATGTCTTGAGGTTCTAAAGTTAGATGGCTTAACTTGAGTAAAGGAACTCAAAATGAATTGCATCGGCAATAGAACAAGCAAGGCTTAAATTGAATACTAGCAACTATAACTGACAGTCATATGCGATGACTTATCTAGTACACTTAAAATATTTATGAAACAAATAAATGCATAGTATATGGCTCCGATTTAACAATGTTACAAGAACGAAATTTCAAAACGTAAAATATGCTTGTGGAATTAATTAATAAAAATAACCCAAGTAACAATTTTCCTCCTATAAAACACCTAAGACCATTCTCAACAACATATTAAAACACAATATTTACAGATATAATCATTGTATAATAATCGTATAAGACAAAAAAAGCGCACTTTTTTTGCTTGTATTAAACTCTACATCAGTAAAATTATATTCTGCTAAACATATTCTTATCATTATTTTATAGGAGCTTTATATCATGTTTTCAGTCTTATATCAGTGTTTGTTGCTATAAAGAGGATGAGAGAATATTTATATCATGAAAATATTGAAGTTTTATAGCCATGTCAAATATGTCAAAATAAATATTCGAAAAAAATTTTTATATTTTATTCGAAAAAAAAATAATTTTGAATTGTTGTTATTTGATTATTGAAATTGAGTGTTCTTTTTTTCCTCTTGACATTCTTTTAATATTATTATTTTATTGTAATTATAATATTTATTTATTTTGTGTGGAAGCGGATTCGAACTAGTTACCTTTGTGTTGCAAGCCCGACACATTAACCTCTCGCCAATTTTTCCATATCTGATACGCTGAAAAAATGTTCAATTAATAATGACTGCGCTGCTTATTGCTAGCTTGAATATTCATTTGAAATATTTTATCGAAATGTCAATAATGTCGAATTGAGGTGATGCTTCTTTTATATTTCTTATAAGAAAAGGGCGACATTTTTCTTCAACTATTCACTATTAATTAAGTATATATTAATTCATTATTTATTAACAGCTCATTTTTTATATTAACTGAACTGTAATTTTTCCAATTTGTATTGTTTTATACGAGTAAGTAATACATAATTTCTTGGTTCAAGAACATTTTTTATTAAACTTTTACATTAAAAAATTATAAGTTTTTATCTTCGGCATGGCCGAAGTTAAAGCACCCTTTCTTGGCATGAATAGTTAAGCTTAACCCAACAGAATCGTGCTTATAATTTTAATTTAATTTAATTTTTAGGTGTGTTTTTTCCAGTTTTTAATGTTTTTTAATGTTTTTTTCAAAAAAATACAATCGTCGGTCTATGCCTTCCATGTTTCCAAATTATCTCTTTTGATTCAATCAACTTAAATAGTTAATCTTTTTAACGCCCACGTTCAAGGTAGCACACAGCCAGCTCTTGCATAGCTCTTACACGTGTGCACGTAATGATATCTCTAAAAAGATTTTTATTCTGTAAGACAAGCAACATCAACTCTTTGGGAGTGAGTGCATTTTTATGAAAAAAATATAATTTTATTTCGATAGATCACAAATTACGGTTGTAATCCTGTCGACAGACAGATTGAAATTGCTAAATCTTGTCATGAGGTGATTCCTATCGAAAAATATATACATTTTTATATCTGCCACGCCTCCTTGTGGGAATAACACACGTCGTGAAAAGTTTATGTAACCCTTGCGCAGTACGTGTGGGTTTATAAAAACATACAGTATTAACAATTTCAAATGGTAAAAACTCCCTACTTTTATTATTTATGTTTACATTACTTGTGATTGACATAAATATTTTAACTACAATTGACGGTGAACTCACTATTAATATTAGAAATTATTTCGTTATTTGGAGTTCGTCAAATGGTACGAGTGTTCAAAGCTTAATGAAATAAGTATCTGTATAATTACAATAAGTGAATTAAATTTTGTTGTTTTGTTTTCTAAAAAAAAAACGGTATGAATTCAGTTTGCTGCTGCATCTGCTTAACAGTCCCATTTGCTCCATTTCGATAACATTGATGATAACAGCTCTTTTGCATTTCAATTCAACCTTTTCGATTTGTGTATGCACGTATTCGATACGATGTTTAAAATAATCCTTGGAGTCATCAAGATTCTGATAAAAAGAATAAATTATTATTTCACGACATCAACTCTCTGGACATCAACAACTAACCTTCTCCACATAGTTGTCGGTGCCCACATCGATGACAACATTTTCCAAAACTTATTTTTTAATATTGTTTACAATTTTTTGGCAATTGTAAATCGTCTGGAGAGATTCCTGAATTTGTTTATTTTTTTATATGTTCTGTATGACAGGCTAAGTTCGAAAAAGAGAACATTTGTGTCATGGCGATTTGTGTATTCGTTTCGAACAGTTTTCGAACAGTTTTCGAACTTCGAACTGAGATTTGTAAAGGCATAAACATTGTATAATTTTCTTATGCGATGTTTATAGGAAGAATCACTTCATAGTTATTTAATACAATTGATATAACATGATTATACAAAAAGAATGTGGTTTTCAGAGAATGTTCTTGCAGTGATTTATATCAATAAACACTTCTTTAATAGCCTTCCCAATTGAAGCAATATACAACGTTTATAACATTAAATCATACTATGAGTTTGAAATTGGAAGGAAAATTGTTAGTTGGGAACTGCACTATATATATTATTTTTTTGTTTATTATTTTACTAAATTAGGCTTACTAAACTACAAATATTAATTCTTTACAAATATTAATTCCTTACAAATATTTAACCGCGCGCGCGTGGGGTTACAATAAGACTGTCTTATCATGGTAACATGAACCATAGTCCATGCCACCACAGTGCATTAAAAAAATACTGCAGCGCACAATATAGCGTGCAACAAACGTTTGTACAACAATAACATCAGCACAGCGGAATTGTATAAACAACTCGATGCTTAGAATAAAAAGGTTGCCGTCTCAAATGACTGCTGTGTGATAACAACAGCGACAATGTACAAAGTTAACGTTATGAAATTTAAACTGTTGGCTGCATATCCAACAGTGGCAACAAAGTTTTAAGCGGTTAGGAATTTGCTTGGGTCATCACTTGTGTGGAGAACCAAACAGCGCTAACAGCTTCTGCTAGTGCAGAAACATTTGATGAAAAATTGCACAAACAAGATCCCGTTAGCAAATGCAGCGATTTTTGTGCTGCAAGCGGTTAACCTAGTAGAACTAGAGAAACTGTATGTTTCGGAATTCGAGCTTTTCTAAGCGGTTACCCTAGTAGCACTAGATACATCCTGAAACTCCAAAATCCCACATAAACTGCTAAAACCCCACTTTCACGAGTCAGCAAACGGAGCGGAAGACCGGAGGACCGAGAAAACGCAGGACATCGCAGGACATCTCAGGACATCTCAGGACATCGCAGGACATCAGGAAGATTAGTAACTATAGTCAAATAATAATAGTTGAATGATAAGCTTTATAATATAAATGAAAAATTAATCAAATTTGTAATCATAGCATTAATAATAGTGAACTTAAATAATAAATCAGAACTTAATTACTTTTAAAAAACGCTTTTGGTCTCAAATATATAAATATTTTTGTACAGAACCCTGGGTATCCGGCGAGATATACCCAGGCTAAAAACTTCGTTACAAATGGCGCCCGAGCAGGGACCAAAAGCAGTTTAAAGGAAAAAAAAAGAAGATAATTTGTTTGAGTGAATTAAAAAAAAAAAAAAAATATCCGGAAAGAACATAGTGAAAAGAAAAAAAAAAGAATTTTAGAAAAATAGAAGAAACTTCAGTGAAAAAAAAACTATAGAAAGGACTAAGCTAAAAAAAAAAAAAAAGAGATTAGTGAGAACAAATTTAAAATGGTTAAAACAAGGTGGATTTATCATATCTCCAAGGAGGAACTGCAGGAATATATGAGCGAGATAAGCTTAGAAGTTCAAGGTACGGTCGATGAATTGCGAAGGTGATTTTCTAGCTGGATAAGCAGCGAAAACAGGACGCTGCAGCAGGAACAACGATTACAGGAGTTATCGTGGGCGTAGTACACCACCTGGACCACAAACGCAGGCTAAGCTGCCAGAATTCTGGGTAATACCGCCGTTAGGAGCTGCACAAGAGGACATGACAGTGGTAAGTCGTGGAACCACAGGTACCTCTTATGCAACTGTTATCGACCAAGTCAGGAAGTGGTCTGCTCGATACGACGGGGGTAGAGACCCCATCGCATTTATTGAAAGAGTGGAGGAGCTTACAGAAGTTAACGGACTGGAGCCGAACATGATCCCATGAACGATGCCAGAACTGTTGAAGGATAATGCCTTGGCCTTTTACAGAAACACAACGCGGCAGTGGGCGTCATGGGAAAAATTCAAGGAGGAATTTTTGAAATTTTTCCTTTTACGTCGGTACTTGGAACGGTTAGAGGATGAGATCCGGAGCAGGATGCAAACACTTACACGCCATGCTCGGTACACGGAAGAACAGACGTTGGATAGAATCTTTAGAAAAAGTTTGGTGGAATAACAGTTCTACATCCGGCTCAGGGATTTTTCAATCTCAGCGAACTAACCGAGATGGCAGAAGATTTTGAAACGCTACGAGACACGAAAAAGCCTACCACAGGAGGTCAATCACGCCAGCGAGCAGAGCAGCACCGTATGTTAAACCAGGCATCAGGTAATGACCCTGTGGATGTCCGGACAGCTTGTTTCCGGTGTGGTCAGGATGGTCATCGTAGAAGTCAATGCAGAATGAGAGGACTGTTTTCTGTTGGAAGTGCGGGAAACGTAACAAGCTGACATTTGAATGTTGCGATCGGGATTCGGAAAACACTCAGGGATTCCGGCAGAGACGAGGATTATCGGGATCCCTTCAACAAAGCGCTCCTCGTACCCAACGCAAGCATTAGGGTTTGAGCGAAGCCGCATCTTCGCTAAAGTGGCTCTGGGAGATGAACTAGCAACAGCCACTATAGACACTGGAGCTACAAGAAGCTTTGTGAGCGAGCTATTTGCAAGAACAATTCGAAGACAGGGTGCAAGCATACCTATCAGGACGCAGGTGAGATTGGCAGATGGTACAATTAAGAAGCAAAAAAGTCGAAGAGCTAATCGAGAAGGGATGCGTTGAACCGTCGCATAGCCCGTATAGTGCACCAATAGTTCTGGTAAAGAAAAAAACAGGTCAATGGAGGCTGTGTGTAGACTACAGTCAGCTAAATGCGCATTCGGTACCCGATGCATACCCACTACCCAGAATACAGCATATTCTCGACAGGTTACGAAACGCGAAGTACATTAGCAGCTTAGATTTGAAGAATGGATACTGGCAAATACCCATGGATCCAGCAAGTAAACAGTATACAGCATTTTCTGTACCAGGGAAAGGACTCTTTCAATGGCGCGTTATGCCATTTGGGTTACAAATGGAACCACATGCTTTCGCATATCTGGATGACATAATTGTGATAGGAGAATCATTTGAGTAGCATATAAAAAATTTAAAGGAAGTCTTCCGGCGGCTAAAGGCCGCAAATCTCAGGCTTAATCCCGAAAAGTGTGAATTTTTCAAGCAGGATCTAAAATATCTAGGACACGTTGTGAGCAAGGATGGAATTCATACGGACCCAGATAAGGTTGCGGCGATTCGAGAACTGAAACCACCAACAAATGTTTGGGAGGTGAGACGGTTTCTAGGCGTTGCATCATGGTATCGACGTTTTGTACCAGACTTTGCAAACATCGTTATACCTCTAACGGGTCTTCTTAAAAAGGGAAAACATTGGAAGTGGAGCGAGGACCAGCAACGAGCATTCGAGACTCTAAAGGAAAAACTGACTGAGGCTCCCGTACTGGTATGTCCGGATTTCACACAGAAGTTTACGTTGCAGACGGATGCGAGCGATTATGGGCTGGGAGTAGTTTTGACACAGGAGTTTGAAGGAAATTAAAAGGTAATTGCATACGCCAGTCGACATTTAAATCAGGCCGAGCGAAATTATTCTCTAACAGAGAAAGAATGTCTAGCTATCGTTTGGGGCGTGAGGAAAATGCGACCGTATTTAGAAGGGTACCAGTTTACGGTAGTGACTGATCACCTATCGCTTTAATGGTTAAATTCGATCAAAAGTTCGTCAGGAAGGATTGCAAGATGTTCGCTGGAGCTGCAACAATACACATTTGATATTAAGTACAGGAACGGAAAATTCAACGTGATTGCAGATGCACTCTCACGATAGCCGCAGGAAAATCTACTAAGATTGGAAACAGAATCGCAGGAATGTAGTTGGTACAAGGCCAGGATGAAAGACATACAGACAAACACAGAGAAGAACCCAGACTACACCATAGTGGAAGGAAAACTGTATCGTCATATACCAGGAAAGACAGGTGACGAAGATTGCGCATCATGGAAATTTTGCGTACCCAAGAATCAACGAAACAGAGTCCTTGAAGAGAATCACGACAGTGCGTGCGCTGGACATATGGGAATAAGGAAGACAATTTTCCGCATTAGCAACCGCTACTACTGGCCAGGAATGTGGCGGGATATCAGGAATTATGTTCGAAGATGCGAATCATGTCAAAGGTTCAAACCGATGCAAGAGAAAGCAGCTGGAAAGATGTTTACGCAGATCGCAGATGAACCGTGGTCAATTTTGTGTGCAGACTTTGTGGGACCACTACCGCGCTCTACCCACGGAAATACAATGCTGGTCGTGTTCTTCGATAAGTTCTCAAAATGGACAGAAATAGTGCCCCTTCGGAGAGCAACAGGTGACACGCTGAAAAAGGCATTTCGCGAACGAATCCTAGCACGATACGGAGTACCAAAGGTATTAGTCACAGACAATGGAACACAGTTCTGCAGCAAGCCGTTTCAAAAATATCTACAGGACTTAGGAGTTCGACAACAGTTTACAGCACCCTATACACCGCAAGAGAACCCCACAGAACGAGCAAATAGAAACGTGAAAAGAATCATTGCACAACTCACTGGAACGGATCACAAGAAATGGGACAGTCTTCTTCCCGAGATATGGTTGGCGCTGAACACAGGAGTCTCAGATACGACAGGATTTAGTTCAGCTTTCTTGACGCAAGGCCGAGAACCCAGGTAACCTAAGGCCCTTTATGACGAGCAAGCACTTGGCACAGGTAGCAGAGTGCAAACACCAGATGAAAGACACACAAGATTACAGGAAGTGTTTCAAATTGTCCGTCGGAACCTCGAACGAGCAGCTCAGGATCAGGCAAGACACTACAATCTGCGAGGAAGATCTTGGAAACCGGAAATAGGACAAGAGGTACTGGTCAAGCAACATCATCTGTCTAAAGCTGTGGACCAATTTAATGCTAAGCTGGCACCAAATTTTGATGGACCATATCGCGTAATGGGATTTACATCACCAGTAATAGTCCAGCTGAAGAAGGATGGAGAAGATCGAGTAAGGACAGCACACGTGGGCGAAGTCAAAGAATTCCATCCAAATAATAGCGAGGAAGCAGCAGCGCAAGATGGAAACCAGTCAGGATCTCGGCGAGAGAATTCCCGACCATAAATGTTGTAGTCATAGTTTTGATCGTGTTTGTCAGTAGAGGTAGAAATAATTTTCGTTGAAACCTATTAATTAAAGTTAATAATGATAGTATTTAGAAACAAACCAACCAACAAACCAACCAACCGACAACAACATGCAAGCTAACAAGCAATATATCGATGAGCTGGACCGTATGGCAGATATGGCCGAGAATAGCCCAACGGCTGCGAAGAGGCAGTGCCTTGTAGACCTTAGAAGAGCGTTGGACGTAGGACCCAAGACCGAAGGACCCCTCTTCACGTACCCTCAAGGAACAGGCGGGGTTGCTATAAGATTCCGGGACTATTTGCGGCTGACGGAGGGTATCTACATCAACGACGCCCTTATAGAATTTGCGATGAAGTGGATCCTGCGAAAAATTGTGCCCGAAAAGCAGCGTACTCGGACGTATATGTTTAGTCCATACTTCTATAGCCAGCTGGCTAAGGGAGCAACAGTGGAAAAGCGTCACCAGAGGGTCAGGCGTTGGAAAAAAGGTGTAGATCTCTTCGAGATGGACCACATCTTCATGCCCATCTGCGAAAATAACCACTGGTTCTTGATGGTGGTCTGCTACCCGAACCTCAGAGGGCCAAGGATGTTTGATCATCGCGACGAAGAAGGCGTCTATGGGCTTAAGCAGAGCCTTGTGCTGCAGTTGGACTCCCTAGCACCGAAGAATCCACGGGAAGATGTCGCCGGAGTAATTCGAGGCTACTTTGAAGTAGAGCACACCATCCGGAAGAGTTTCGAACCGAGTCGAAAGTTTACTACGGAAGACATGCAGCTAACCTTGGTGACGGTACCTCAGCAGACAAATGGTACCGACTGTGGTATATACCTGCTGATGTACGTGGAAAAGTTTTTCACCAGCTCGATTCTAAATTACCGGCTACCAATCACCAAAAAGGCAGAGTGGTTCGACGTGAAGGATGCACAGAAGAAGAGAGGTGAGCTGGCAACACTGGTGCAGGAGTTGGCGGGAGACGCTATTCTGCCGAGTCTGGGCAGAGGACATAACAAGGTAACTGGTAACGACACTGGCAACGAAAACGGTAATACAAAGGAACGTGGTAAAGAAACAAACAAGGGAACTGGCAACGAAACTTGCAACGACACGGCAAATACAACTTTTAACAAATCTGGACACGACACTGGCAACGAAAACGGCAATGCGAAGGAACCTGGAAGCGAAACAAATAAAGGAACTGGCAACGAAACTGGCAACGACACGGCAAATGAAACCTTCAACAAATCTGGAAACGACACTGGCAACAACAACGGAGATGAGAAGGAAACTGGAGACAAATTAGGCTACGAAGTAGGAAACATCATTGGCAACGAACCCAGCGAACGAACGATTTACGAATACGATCATATATTCAGGTACCATGACGACCACGGCGATGAAAATCACCCAAAAGATACCGATCAAGGCTGGTATCGACTCCCAGCGGAGAAAGAGTCGAGCGGAATCCAGCCACAGGAACCACCACCAGGACATTGTTTCCGATTCGTGGACGTGGTGGAATTGAACGGGCCGAAAGGGGTTTGGCTACCAGACCATATCCGCCGCGGAATATCGGAGAGAGTGGCCGATATGTATTGTACCAAGAGGACGAAGAGGCTGAATTTCCTGATGGGACCTTTTCGGGTGAAAGTGTCCAAGTCGGGCATAACAATGCTTCCACGCCCCGGAAGTACAGGGGGATTGTGAGGAACTGAAATTTGGGACAAATTTCAGCCCACATGAAAGTTCAACAACAACAGCCGCTACAACAACAACCACAACAACTACAATAGTTTACTTTTAACAACAACAACTTTAAAAAACAAATCCAACAGCAACAACAACAACAATATTTTATACAATACAATACAACAACAACAACGACAACAACAGCGGGCGTATTAAGAAGAAATATCAGCAGTCTTGAAAAATAGCAAGCCAAGTAGCAACAACAACAACAGTGGTGCAATAAAATATAAACAAACACAAAACTAAGCGCAATAACAACAACAACTGCTTAGAAGACAAACAAAAACACATAACTACAAGAATTGCACACGCCACCAAACAACGGTATGTAATGCAGAGCTTTTCGGCCTAAATTCGTTTTGACATGGATTTTAAAAAAAAACATTATATATTTGATAGATCTTTAAAAAAATACCACTCAATGCAAATAAAAAAAATAAAAAAAAGGGTATTTGTTTATTTAATTCGAACACAACAATATTGCGTGCTGTGTTCTGGCATCACACTGAATCCACCATAAACTTTTTCGTTTCAGCGTTGGGAACCTATACAGGCCGTTCAAGTTTTCGTTCGCAAGAAAACTGCCACCGATGTTGCTTATTGCAAGCGTGCTCGTGGTCTTTTGAGAGAAAACGGACGTCCGTTGGATCTGATGGAACCCAAAAGTTCTGCAAGATAAACTTCAGGAACCATTTCTTTTGCTTGGCAAAGAGAAATTATCTGGAGTTGATATCCGCGTTCGCGTCAGAGGTGGCGGTCATTTTGCACAGATCTACGCAATCCGTCAAGCCATCTCTAAGGCTCTGATAGCTTTCTATCACAAAAAAAAAAAAAACACATAATAAAAACAATAGCTAGGTGGCTGCAGCAACAACCACGACCACAGCGCGCATATCCACAGCGCGCATATACACAGCGCCTCCACGGGACCACAGTGCCACAGCGGACATATACACAGCGCCACAGCGCGCATATACACATCGACACCACGGGACCACAGTGCCACAGCGCGCATATACACAGCGCCTCCACGGGACCACGGTGCCACAGCGCGCATATACACAGCGCGCATATACACAGCGACTCCTCGGGACCCAACGCCACAGAGGGCAGATACACAGCGCGCTTATACACTGCAACTCCACGGGACCACAGCGCCACAGCGCACCTTACACCAGTGGCGCCCAAACAATAGCTAAGCAGCAATACCAACAGCAGCTGCGGCGGCAGCAACAACCAGAACATCACACATCGGAGCAACAAAAAAAAAAAAAAAAAAAACCCAGGACACCAGTAGCTCGTTCTTGTAACTCGCACCGATCGCAGTTACCGATCCATATTACCGATTTGACGTCACTCTGACGTAATTCTCACCTACAGTGTTCGTGTAATAATCTGAATCGATTTCTGTTCAATTCTTTTGTTCCAAATCGACAAACTGTCAGCTGTTCCGATTCCACTTCAATATAATCCTTCAAAGAAGTGTTTGTGTAAGAAAAGTGAATCGATAAAAATTAAAGTTTTTATCACTGACTCTGAGGAAAATGTGAACACTGCCGATTGTTATTTATTTACTTTGTGCAAGTAAAAACGCTTACAAAACCGAAGAACTGAATACAAATAATGAGAAGGAATCGAAAGTAATGCATAAATATTTATAATTTTAAGGTTAAGTATATTTATTTAATAGCAAGTTAAGTCCGAGCGAGTTTTCAAGTCACAGCATGGCTTATGGCATACATAAAAACAAAAGTTTCATTCATTTCAATATAAAATATTCACTTTCTAATAACAAGAAAATAATAGTAATATTATAACAATTTACAGCTTGAAAAATAAAATAAAAACAAACGAACAGCTGTTTGTCATTTGATTCAGTTTCGCATCATTTCTTCTCGATTTGTGTTCTTTTTCATCACGATCCGAATTATTAACGATTTGAACTTACACAAACACTAGTTCTCACGAAATCGGTAAATAAGGATCGATACAACGTGACGTCATAAAAATCGGTAACTTGTCGATTTATTTACAAGAACGAGCTACAGGTTTCTTGTTTTTTTTTAAATTAAATGTTATTTATATATATATATATTTAATTATAGTTTATCTATATATATTTTATCTTTTATATATATATTGTTTTTTTTTATATCTTTTTATCTTATTATATATTGTATCGATACAAAAAAAAAAAAAAAAAACATAAAAGTAATTTAAAATAAACTAACGCTAAAATTTTGAAACATAAACGAAATTTAAACAAAACCTTATGCTAAAACTTTGAAACAAACATAATTTAAACTAAAACTAACGCTAAAATTTTGAAACATAAAAGAAATTTGAACTTAAACTAACGCTAAAATTTTGAAACAAAAACGAAATTTGAACTAAAACTAACGCTAAAATTTTGAAACATAAACGAAACTTAAACAAAACCTAATGCTAAAATTTAGAAACATAAACGAAACTTAAACAATACCTAATGCTTAAATTTAGAAACATAAACGAAACTTAAATTTAAAGCTAAAATTAAAATCTAAAACTAAAACTAAAACCTAAATATCAAACGTAAGCTTAGACCTTAGATTACTCTAAAACTTATAACTCCAATTGAACTAAATTAAAATAAAAAAATAAAAAATAAAAAAAAAAAATGTAAGTTGGGTTAAGTTTTTTTTTTTTTTGTTATTTCAATATTTGAATTATTTCTTTAAGAACTGAAATATTATATTGATTATATAGTAGAGAAAAGAAAAAAAACTGTGTAATATTTAAAAATTAAATGTAAACCTAATAATTATGTAAATCTTTTTTTTGTTTGCTAACGGTAAAAGGGATGGAAAAATAGTTACGCTTGGGAGGATCCAAACCAAAAAAAAAATGTTTCGCCCCGGATCCTTACGGTGGGTGGGAAACGTGGGTCATGGACCAGACCATCGGGTCCACGAGCGTCGCGGTTGGTTTTGGTGGCGGTAACGAAGCCCCCGTTCACTGTAAAGTTAATTTAGCAGTTAAAAATTTTCTCGCGGTTTTTTTTTTTTATTTTTAGAAACCAGAGTTCAGTGGGTGAGCTCACCAACCAATAGATCCGCACGAGATATTTTGAGTGCGGCAAAAAGGGTGCTGCCATTCCCGAAACGAACCCCCCAATTCCCGAACTGGCAGCACAGGGGCAAACAGCTCGTGCGGTAACAGGGAGGTAGCACCCACAGGTGCGGTTGTGCTCGTACGCGGGTGGGCCGCCCTGGTTTCTGTTTGTCTGGCATTGTGACCAGGAGCGCCTCAACGGGCGCTCTCTAAACTTGTTACAGAAACCAGGGTGATCGAATAGAACAGCAAGCGAGAGCACGCCGGCCAGACACACCGTCACAAACGCCACAACTCATCCAGACTGCTAATGTGAATACTTTCAGCATTTTTCTCTTTTCTGATGTACATTCTGCCAAGAAAGGAGAACGCATTATAGATGCTCTTCTGACGTTTGCAAGTGGCAGCTTGCAAAAGTTTGCAAGTATCAAAGAAAGATGAGGTCAAATGTGAATGGTGTGCAAGGTTAGGACACAAAATACAGGATTGTTTTGCAAAGAGAGAATACAGTTCGAAACAGGGAAACTATCGAGGGCCAAGCCAAGGCCAATGAGCTGGGAACCCAAAAAATTAAGCAAAACTGGGCCAAGTAGAGTAGTCACAGATGATTTCGCGTCAAAAAAGATTGTAAACATCTGTACACCAAGGAAAATGGCGAACAAAATACCAGGAAATCGTACATCGGTAGATAAGACTAAAGTTTTGGTAACTAATAAAATAACGGAAAGCACCTCGACAGTAGATAGTACGTCAGAGGATACAGCTAATTTTTTATTCAACAATTTTTTTTCAAACATTGACGAATTGATGGTAACAGAGCAAGAAAAAATAGTGGAGGAAGATTTGACGTCGCAAAATATAGTAAACATCCTCACCACTGAGTCAAAGACGGAAGAATCAACAGGTAAAGATACAGTAGGAAAAGAAGCTTTATTAAGTAGTTCTCAGGAAAGAGATAAAGATTTAGCAAACTCGTTACACAATAAGAATTTTACGTTTCAAAATAGGAACGAGAAGGTAGGAGTTTTGGTTTTCGCAAAGTCAATGATGTGTTCATAGAAATTCCCTGTAAGGATTCTATAGAAGGACGACTCATTTTACTTGTGTATACCGGGGCTGAAGCCAGTTTAGTTAAACTGAATACATTAAAGAAAAATTTGAATAAAGATACTAGGGAAATTAAACATTTGAGTGGAGCATTTGGAGGTTTTGTAGATACATTGGGGTCTGTAGAGATCCAACACGATAAGATAAAGAACTTAAGTTTTAAGTTACACGTAGTGGCACTAGAACAAGGGTTGCCTGCAGATGGTATTTTAGGTCGGGATAGTTTGTGGAATAATTCAGTTATAGATGCGATTAATAAGACGTTAACAGTCTATGGTAAACACATGGAGACTAAGGTGGAATTACCTCTAAAACAAATAAACGAGATTAGTTCATTAATCTACAATAAGGAGATAAGTGTTAAAGCAAGAACAATACAAACGGTTAAAATTCCGATAAAAACAAATATTTCAGTTGTTGTAATCCATAAACAAGAGATTATGCCGGGGGTTTATTTAGGTGAAACGTTAGCAAATGTGAAGAATAAAATGGCATATGCAACAGTGCTAAATGCGAATAAGGATGACTGTGTCATACCTAAGGATTTAAAACCAAATTTTTCAAATTTTAAAGAGTTTATGGTGGATGCAAGCTCGTCGTATAGTGCAAGGGAAGTAGACGTAAGAGAAAGGGTTAATAGATTGATAGAAACAGTTAAATTCGACATAAGTTTAAACACTGAAGAAAGAGCATCAATAGAAAATTAAGTAACGTCTTTTCATGATATTTTCTTGCTTGAAGGGGATAAATTGTCATGCACCTCTGTTTTAAAATATGAGATTCAAATGCAAAGAGATCAAGCTCCAATTAATCAGAGACAGTAAAGGTTACCACAAATGCATAGGAAGGAGATACAAAGACAAGTAGAAAAACTTTTAGATGACGACATAATCAGGCCAAGCAAGTCCCCGTGGAATTCACCAATGTTGCTAGTTTCAAAGAAAGCCGGGGAAGACGGACAGAAAAAGTGGAGATTATTGATTGATTTAGAAAAGTAAACGATGCCACAATCAAACAAGTTTTCCCTATTCCTCGAATTGACGAAATTCTGGATCAGTTAGGTCATTGTAGATATTTTTCAGCACTAGATCTAGCTAGTGGCTATCATCAAGTTTTAGTGAATAGCAAGGATAAGGAAAAGACAGCTTTTAGTACGTCGTTAGGTCATTATGAGTTTAACAGAATGCCGTTTGGACTAACTGGAGCCCCAGCTACATTCCAAAGGCTTATGAATCACATACTTACAGGACTATAAGGGATAGATTGTTTTGTATATTTAGACGATATTGTAATCTATGGTAAAAATTTACAGCAACATGAGGAAAGACTTGGAAGAGTTTTTCAGATATGGAGGGAGAATTGTTTAAAGTTAAACACAGAGAAAATTGTCTGGGCAACCAAAAATAGGGCTTATCTGGCTTATCTAGGGCTTTAGGGCTTATCTGTTAGGGATGGCCTTTTAAGAGGATAGACTCAATTATTGTTATGCATAACCTCGTCAAGTAAAATGCTCTTTTTCGACTGGCGCTGATGAAATTCCGAGTTGCATTCTAAAGGAATGTGCTAGCAACCTGTGTGCTCCTCTATCAAACATATTTAATATATCCCTGCAAAGTGGACATTTTCCCATTATATGGAAAGATTCATATATTATACCCCTTCATAAATCTGGCTCCAAAATTGATGTCACTAACTACCGAGGCATCGCCAAATTAAGCGCAATCCCTAAATTATTTGAGAAAATCATAACTGAACAACTAACCCACTTCGTATCATCTTCCATTGCTGTCACTCAGCATGGTTTTTTAAAGGGTAAATCAACTTCAACAAACCTTTTGGAGTTTACATCTCGTGTAATAAAAGGTTTTACTTTGGGAAAACAGACTGACGTTATTTATACGGACTTTAGCAAAGCTTTTGACAGCGTCAATCATAATCTTCTATTGAATAAACTTAAGCTAATTGGGTTTCCTGTAAAATTGCTAAATTGGAAAGAATCTTATTTATCGCGACGTTTTCAAAAAGTTTTATATAAAAATTCTCTATCACAAAATATTATGGTTACATCTGGTGTTCCGCAAGGAAGTCATCTTGGACCGGTTTTATTCTTACTATTTATTAATGACCTTCCCTCGGCAATTAAACACTGTGACGTCTTAATGTATGCTGACGATGTGAAACTTTTTCTTACCTACAAGTCACTCGACGAACAACACCTTTTACAATCTGATTAAAACAGACAAGTGGATTGGTGTAACTTCAACCTATTAAACCTTAATTTAAAAAAATGCAAATCAATGACCTTCTCACGTAGAACTGCTCATAGCACATATTACACTATAAATGACATCCATTTAGAAATTGTTCATAGTTTTGTTGATCTTGGTGTAATTATAGATCCAAAACTTCGCTTCAATCTCCACGTAAATTTGGCTGTAAATAAGGCTAGAGGTGTTCTTGGTTTCATTAAAAGATGGGCGAAAGAATTCAATGATGCCTTCACAACTAAATTACTATATATATCTCTCGTAAGACCTATTCTTGAATATGCTTCCGTAGTATGGAACCCTCAATATCACGTCCACATTGATGCAATAGAATCGGTTCAATAACAGTTTTTACTTTTTGCTTTACGTCATCATCGTTGGAACCCAGATATTATTCTTCCTTCGTATGAAACCCGCCTTAAGAAAATTTTACTGCCTTCCCTGAGAAGCAGAAGGATGGTGCTTAATGTCACCTTCCTATATAAATTACTTTGTGGTGAAATTGACTCCCAATATATTCTCTCATCTCTAAACTTTAACATCCCAAGAAGAGGATCTAGACATTTTGTGCTTTTTAAGTTGAGCCAGTGCACTTCAAATTTTGCCCTTCATGACCCTTTACGATGTATGTGTAGTAATTTCAACAATAGCTACTGCTTAATTAATTTTTGGTATTCGGTGGATGCCTTAAAACGGAAAATGATTTTACATTGAAATAATTAATACATTTTAAAATTTCGTTTCATACATTAACGCGGTTAATAATATTGTGATATTCTGTTAAAATGTTGGCTGAAGTAATTCCATATATTCGACCCCGTTTTAGTTGTTTTTCCTTTATGATACTGCGTTAAATGAAGTAAACACCATCGAATACGATATGTATGCTTTAACTTGTTTGTTTTTAATCAAAAAATTTTAAAGTTTTTCTTATTCACTTGACTCATTAGTTACTTGGTTTGGTGCGCAAGAGTTTATCTCTTTTCCATGCAAGTTTATGCCTGCGTTGGCCCAAATACATATCCAATTAATAACATTAGCACGGTGTTCCAAAATTACATAGTGACCCGTATATATGTACACATATATGTTTGTACATATTTACACGTATATATCTGCGTTATAATTGGAATTGGTTTGGTGTTTAAGAGTTTACTCTCTTTTCCACGTAGGATCTTGGGTTGGATAGTTGCCGCAAACTTACTAATATTCATATTATTTATAGTTACTTTGGTCTCTTTGTTTTAGAGTTTTATGTAAAGTTTACTACTTATTTGATGTTGTTTACTTTTTCAAATTCATAAATTCTTTATAAATTCGTGTTTTTGTATAAAATTTTTAAGTTCCGCTGAAAAGCCAATTAATGTGCTAAGTGGAAATTCATACTTCGCCAACTGGTTGTGTGTTTTAGTACGTAGGTGCATTCTATCTTTTCCGGTTAATCCGAACTGTTGTAGAATGTAAGTCGTGCATGATTATAGTACGGGCTATACGTATTCATGAGATTTCACACTTCCTTGGCGAATCCAAAAAAAAAAAAAAAAAAAAGATATATACAGATCATCAACCATTGAGGGGAATAGCAAATCTGAAAGACCAAACATCGCGTTTAGCACGATTCCGGCACAAACTCTCAGAATACGAGTATGAAATTTTATATAAATCAGGCAAACGAAACTTAAATGCAGATGCGCTCAGTAGAATACCCCAACAAGAGCAGGATATAGTAATAGTTAAAACAAGGTCAAAGGCTAAAAAACAAGAAAGGGAAATTGAAACGGAAGAAACTACAGAGAAATCAAGTGAACAATATGATGAGGTGTTAGACCAACAGAGTAAAGAAATAGTGATTCTAACCGATCCAAAAGACATTAAAAGAATTTTGAGAGATTTTCATGATCTACCACTAGGTGGGCACCAAGGAGCTTTAAAAACCTATTTCAGAATAAGGCAAGAATATAAATGGAGAGGAATGCAAAAGCAAATCAAGAAATATGTTAAGAAATGTCAAAAATGCCAGGTTAATAAATGTTCTAAATTTACAAAAATGCCAATGGTGTTAACAGATACACCGACGCGTCCATTTGATAAAGTTTACATGGACATAGTGAGTATCCTGCCAGAAACTGTGTCAGGCAATAAATACATACTTACTTTTCAAGATGATTTTTCGAAATACATGGCATGTGTCGCAATACCAGATGCTGAAGCTAGTACAGTATCAAAAGCGTTCTTCGAAGAAATTATAACTCGTCACAATACTCCAAAAGTTCTGATTACCGATAATGGTTCAAATTTTGTGTCGAAATAATTTTCGGATGTGTGTAAAATGTTAGGAATAAAGAAATTACACATAGCTCCATACCACCCACAAGCTAATGGCTCATTGGAAAGAAGCCATCGTCCATTAGCAGAATACTTACGAAGTTTTGCAAAAGAATGTAACGAACCTCCCTGGGTTCTTTTGTAACGCTGAGGTACGCTCAGCGGGATTCCAGGGTCCGTGACAAGAATTAATAACACTTTGGGATTTTTATGGTTAGCTATTTTAACAATGTTTTGTTGTTTCCTTGTTTACAATATATGTTCTATATATATTAAATATATATTAAATGTTTCAATTGCTTAGTTTTTTGCTGCTTCTCCTGCTGATCCGCCGATCTGCTCCGCCGTCGTCTAGCAGTTGGGCCTACAAGCCACCGACACTGCTAGCTGGGAAAATAAATAAACACGCGGGCTTACAAGCCACGGGCACTGCTAAAAACAATGTTTTAAACAGGTGGGCCTACAAGCCACCGACTCTGTTTTCTGCTACTCTGCAGGTGGACCTACAAGCCGCTAAGTCTGCTCGCCGTTCTGCGCAGGTGGGCCTACAAGCCACCGACTCTGCTTGATGCTGTTTGCAGATGGGCCTACAAGCTACCGACTCTGCTGGATACTGTTTGCAGGTGGGCCTACAAGCCACCGACTCTGTACTCGCTTCTTAGTTTACTTTGTTTTCCCTTGTGGTTGCTGCAGCTCCTCGATGCAGACTCAGCTTGTTGTTCTTTTGCTATTTTGGACTCTGCTTGCTGCTATTCTGCACTCTGCTTCGCACTGAACGTTAATAATCACGCACTGACTTTTCTCGCACACTGAATATAATCAAAGACTGATCGTCACAAATTATGATCAAAGACTCTTCTCAGTCTGTGGTTGGGCTGCCTTTTATAGTTGCCTTGATGTGCCTTTGTTGTCAACGAGATCCCGCAATCGAAACTTCTCGGTTGTTTGGCGTAAACAACATACCGTACGTATTTGCTTTTGTTGATGCGACCTGTTGTAAAAATTGGCCCAGCACTTTGCCTTTACCTTTGTGCGCTCAGCTTTTTCCGCTACTCGACTGCACGAAAAATATCACGCCAGCATTATACGTGTGTGTGTGTGTCGTACCTCTCTTTCTTTTCTATGTGTTCTTTGTGCTGAGTTTCTTAAGTATAAGAAAAACGTGATACTGCTTTTATATTGTTATTCATGTATTTATTTATTTTTTCTTTAATTCATGTGTTTATTTTATGCATGTCTTTGTGATAAAAGTTTGTTCAATCTGTGTGGTGGTGTTCACCAAGTGTCGCTCTTGTTTGTTGTCGTCAAAATCGGCGACGTCGATTTTTGGCGTCGCACGCCCCTCCTACTGGTAGGCAGTGGATCATCACCTCGCCCCTCCGTCCGACCTTGATTCTGTTGCGCAGCCCATTCACGATGCGTATAGAGTTGCGCACTTCATCCGGTCGTCTGCCAACCAACATTGCCTGTATTGCGTTGGTAATGGCCACCGGGTAGCTGTCGTCTCCCTCACCTTCGCTGTTATCAATATGCAGCACATCTGACGTGCTGCTGCCGCTAGATGGCGTGGTTGCCTTTACCCACGCGGTCTTCATGCGGAAGCCAGGCCATCGTGTTACCTGCTCTTCCACCCATAGGTCGAACCGGCCCTCTGGTCGAACTTCCTCTTCCTCCTCACTCGAGACCGACACCCAAGGCGGTGCTGGTGGCGCCTCGTCTTCTTCAGACGCGTACCGCTCCGTAGCGTCATCATCCTCCATGGTGTCTGCAGGCATGAATAAAGATCCCACCGATTCGGACTCGCTCTCACTGTCGCTGATATTGATGGTCTCCATCGTCGTAAAGGACAGCATTTTTTTTTTTTTTTTTTGTTAAACTTTTCCACCGCGTGGTCACTGACTGAATGATCTTTCTTGTCCTTTGTAATTTCTAGGTGACCTAGGCTCAAGATTATTTTCCTTTGTTCTTCTTTGTCGCATTGTTGTCCCTTCTTTTCCGAAGATCTTCCAATTTGTTTATTGAACACACCCTTTTCTAAGAAAATAATCATTATACCGTGTGTATTGGCCCTTTTCCTCATGTTACTTGGCAGCACTTGCGAACAATTGTTATTGCCGTTGTTCGTGTTTTGACGTTTCGCCATTTGTTTACAAAATGGTAATGTGCTTGTACGAGTGGACAGCAATTGGTAAGTTAATTATTATTATAAATTCAGGTAAATATTATATATGTTTTAATTGTATTCAATTTTCTAGGGATGGATTAAGACTAGATGTCCGTCCAGTCATCGTTACCTGATGCAGCGGGAGTGGGTGCTCCACCGGGCATTCCGGCCAGCGTTGTGTGTATTGGCCCTTTTCCTCATGTTACTTGGCAGCACTTGCGAACAATTGTTATTGCCGTTGTTCGTGTTTTGACGTTTCGCCATTTGTTTACAAAATGGTAATGTGCTTGTACGAGTGGACAGCAATTGGTAAGTTAATTATTATTATAAATTCAGGTAAATATTATATATGTTTTAATTGTATTCAATTTTCTAGGGATGGATTAAGACTAGATGTCCGTCCAGTCATCGTTACCTGATGCAGCGGGAGTGGGTGCTCCACCGGGCATTCCGGCCAGCGTTGTGTTGAGTGTTGAATATAAAAATAGGTGATTTGTGACCATTCTAAAAATGTAGCATTATAGTAAGCGCTATGCTGGCGATGTCTTGTGTGTTCTTTTTCCTCTGCCGGTCTAGGTCTTCAGTGTGGTGAACCGGTTTATCTTCGGGTTTTGACCAACCTTGGAACTCCCTCTTGGAATCCCAATGTTGATCTTCGTGGTCCAAGCTGCACCGTAGCAGGCGCTGGTTTTGGTGTCGTTATACGGCTGCGTCACGGACGCTGACCTTGGATTCTTTTGTGCGAGGCTGCGCCGCGAGCGCTAGCCCTGTGAACCTTGGGGTACATACTTGTCATGGTAAGTAAATAACCTTTATGAAATATTGCACATGGACCGTCCCGGTTCATATTTGCACATGGGCTATATTGGTCCATATGTGCACATGTGGCTGCATCCGATGCAGATCTGCCGGCAGGCAGATGCCATGCATATGGATGTGCATTGTTGCAGGCAGCGATATGTCGACGTTGCTGCCTAGCTGCAGTTCGCTGCGCTGCTGGGTATCTTTAGTGTGCAAAGGTGTTGTTAGTGTGTGTGTGTAGCTGCGCTGCAGTTGGATACATACATGTTACCGCTGCGATGCATGCAGTGGGTAACCAGCTGTGTACGTGTAGCCATGCACGATGATGTTTTGCTATGCCTGGCGCGTCTGTCTCAGATTGAGCGGCTCCCTGGTCTGCGTCTGCGCCGTAGCGGCCGGCAGTTTTTTGACTTGTCCGTAGGTATAAACGGAAAAAATTGGAAAAAAAAATATATAAAAAAAAAACACAAAAAAAAAATTGAAAAAAAAACAATAAATGAAAAAAAAAAGAAAAAAACAAAAAAAATATATAAAAAAAAATAAACCCTGAAAATAAACCATCATACCATAAATGTCTGGTAATAACACTATTACTACAGGTGGCAGCCACAATAGTGGAAATCCACCCGTGGGAACTCCCACGGTCGGGGCAAGGATTCTGGAGGCCCCAACCAACATTTCAACATTCACTGCTGCAGCGTTGGCATACTCGGCCGCTGCACCAGTTAAAGCTACGAGTAACAGCGATCCCACTGAGAACCCATTTAAAATGAGTTCCAGGATCCAGCGATCGCCAATAAACTGCACAGCCGGTGGCACCCCAATAGAGCCACAATCGAGAGAGTCGGTGAATACATCATCCACCCAAGAAGCACCAAGCGCCGGAGTTGACGACCCCATCATAAAAAAGCTGGATAAAGTGAAATCACTTATCCAAGGCCTGGCAGATTTTGTGAAGAGCAAAAACAACGTTCATCACGAAATCAAGAGGCTAATAAACCTAGCAAATCTGGCTTGCGTTGACCTCTCATTCGAAGTCCAAGCAGATACTGCGAAAAAACAACAGCAGTATAGTTGTTCGCAATCGCACAATTTAACTGTGCGATTGCATAAAGACTCCCAGACGGATCCGATTTTCCAGAGGATCCCAAAGGCCACTCCTAAAAGAGCAAGCGAATTCAGCAGCGGCTCTTGGAAAACACCACCAAAAAAGACTCGATTACAGCAGCTGGCTGTCGAGGAGGGCACTGCTAAGCCCATCTTCAACGTGGAAAATCCGTCCACGCAACCCGAAATTTCATCGGCGAAGCGCAAGGTCGAGACTTGGACCAAGGTCGTAAGCAAGGCGAAAAAACGCAAAAAGCGTAAAATATCGCCCCAGAAGCTAGCCAGACCAGATGCCATCGTTGTAGCGAAAGCAGGTGAGCTCTCATATAGCGGCATCATCAAGAAGATGAAAGAAGAAAAGGCACTTGAAGGGTTCGGTGAAAACGTCTCAAGAGTTAGACGCACTGAAAAAGGTGAAGTGCTTATTCAGCTTAAGCGGTCCACAACCCAGTCGACGCAGAAGCGAAAAGAAGAGTTCGACATGGTATTTAATGGCCAAGCCGAGACGAGAGTCCTTACAGAGGAGATGCAGGTCGAAATTAAAGACCTGGACGAAGTGACAACATCGGACGATGTGCGAAACGCCGTCCAGAAGTATCTGGGTGAGCCTATTGTGGTGAGCGTAAAGTCACTTCGTAAAGCCTATGCTGGCACACAAACGGCGGTTGTAAGCCTACCTCTGACACAGGCAAGAAAGATGACCGAAACTGGCAAGCTTAAAGTTGGCTGGGTCATATGCAGGGTTCGAGAAAAATTTACTCAAACCAGGTGCTTCAAGTGCCTCGACTTTGGTCATAGCGCAAAAAGCTGCAACAACACTGACCGAAGTAAGTGCTGCATGAAGTGCGGTAAAGAGGGCCACAAGGCGAAAGAGTGTAGTGCGGAGGCAAGCTGCTTTTAATGCATGGCCAAGAAAAGCACAGAGACAAACCACCGTGCCGGAAGCTGGAGATGTCCATCCTTCAAAAAAGCTACGAAGCCTAAGCGAAGATGAGATTCCTGCAGCTTAACCTTAACAACTGCCGGGCAGCGCAAGACCTACTAACGCAAACGGTCAGAGAACAGTGCACCGATCTTGCAATTCTAAGCGAACCGTATGCCTGCAAAAACCCAGGAGTTTGGGCCTCAGACAACACTGGCAAAGCTGCTGTATGGTCGTGCGGGAGGGACCCCTTCCGTATACACCTTCGTACACGCGCAAACGGCTTTGTTCGAGTCGAGGTAGAGGGTGTTCAGATTGTGAGCTGCTACCTTGCTCCAAGTTTGTCAGTTGAAGAGTTTGGCGAGACCATAGATGCCATAGTTGAGGACGTACAAGGGACTAAGCCAGTTCTAATAGCTGGTGACTTTAACGCTTGGGCTGTAGAATGGGGCAGTCAACGTACAAACCAAAGAGGCTTCATTCTTCTCGAGGCGTTCGCATCACTGGAGTATTTTGGAAAATCGGGACAATTGATGTCCCGCGTAAGGTCTTCGTGAGTCGCACATTTTTAAGCTGGAAATCAGGACAACCCGTGTGGAGATCGGGACCTGGTAGCCCTAGATACTTCCCATGCCTCAGCGCCATAGAGAAGCACAGGTATGATGAGCGTCTTGTAGAGTATTAGTTAGGAGTATTAGAGAGGACTGTGGAACCTAATTGCTTACTTAGACCGTAGTAGCACCTATGAGCAATTGTTATTCTTCGCTTTATCTCCAGGCTGACATTGTTGTTTCCATTTACTTTGACAACTTCAAAGTTATATTTGCCTGGTGTAACATGGGAGACTAGACGCCGCGCTTCATTATTTGCCGACAGCATATGCTTTGTTATTAGCTCAAAGCCACTCCAGAGATTTATGCCGAAGTGGATCTTAATGTCACTATTGTCAGGAGGATCCTTCATCTTCACAAGACACTCCGAAACCAATTTTCCAGATCAATCGGAGAACTATCCAAAATTCCATCAACATTGTCATCTACACTGAGAAAACAAAAAAATTAAAAAAGTAAAATGCAACATTTTTAAAACAAAAACGAACGTTTTACTATATCACATAGTAAGGTAAAATGAATATTTTCAAAAACATTCTACGCCATACATAAATGAGAATGGATATTTTAAAATACAAAAGTAAAACGAAACATTTTATAAACAACAACGAACGTTTTACAATGATAAAGTAAGCTTTAAAGAAAATTTTCAAAAACATTTTACGCCATACATAAATAAAAACGCACATTTTAAAATAAAAAAGTAAAACAAAGCGTTTAGAAACAGCAATGAACGTTTTAACAAATTTATTTAACTGGTTTAAAAGAATTTTATAAGAAATGCATGTTTTGTCAAGGTTTTCTGTCATTATTTAAGATGAGCAGTTTAAAATATGTTTTGCTACATTTAACTTATCGTTACCAATAGCTCAGCGGACGTGGTGCTGCTCAATACCGGATTGCAGCACACATTCAGTAGTGCAGTAGGTAGCTCCTTTATAGATCTGACCTTCGCTAGTAGTGAGCTTGGTATTTACACGCACAGTGACCACCACGCCATTACATACACGTTAAGTAGACAACATCGTAGCCGAAGGAATAGTAGCGAAAACAGATCTGTTTATAAAACAGATTCGCAAGATGAAGACATCTTCAGAGTTATGATGGCCGACATACACCTCGCCGGCACAGCAACCGATATGGCAAGACAAACTACTGACCAAGTCAAGAGAGCTTGCGACGCTTCCATGCTCCTAAGAATACCAAGCAAACGACAGCGCAGCCCAGTTTACTGGTGGTCCCATGAAATCGCAGAAGCACGCAGAGAATGCATTCAAGCTAGAAGAAGATACTACCGCTCAAGAGGCACCGACAGATTTGAAGTTCTTCGCAAATCCTACCGTGTATCCAAAAAATCTTTGAAAAAAGCTATTAATAGGAACAAGCGCGAGTGCTTTCTGCAGCTATGTGATGAGACAGAAGCTAGCCCATGGGGAACCGCCTACAAGATAGTAACAAAAAAGCTGAAGGGGCTTAGACAGCCCACTCCTACGGACCCACACCTGCTTGGTAACGTTGTAAGGACTCTCTTCCCGCCACAACCAGCAATTTTGCCCCACGATGCAGATGAAGACGATCTGAATCAAATAGTAAGGGTAAGCACTGACGAGGTGGTGACAACTGCCAAATCCGTGAAGAACGATAAGGCACCAGGGCCAGATGGTATTCCTAACCGTGCGTTAAAACTCGCCATCTTAGAGCAACCTCAGACATTTGTCGAGCTCTTCAACGCCTGTCTAAGGGAAGGCATATTTCCAGCTCAGTGGAAGGCCCAGAGACTAGTATATACCAAAGTAGTATATACCAAATCATACCAAAAGGCAGTGCCTCCACGGAAGATCCCTCAAGCTACAGACCAATTTGTCTGCTTGATACATTAGGGAAAATCTTTGAGCGACTGTTGTGCAACCGAATTGAAGACGCAATTCAAATAGCCGAAGGGCTATCAAATCGTCAATTTGGGTTTCAGAAATTGCACTCAACGACAGATGCCATAAAGCTTCTCACCACAACTGCGCAGGAAGCTGTCGCAGGCACTCGATGGAAGAATGGTGCAAAACAATATTGCCTTGTAGCAACGCTTGATGTACGCAATGCGTTCAACTCAGCTAACTGGAGAAATATTTTGAAAGCTCTTAGGGAGTTTAGAGTACCAAGCTACCTCACGAAAGTTATTGCGAATTATTTCCATGAGAGAGTGCTGCTATATTCAACCAATAGCAGCGCAAGAACGTACAATGTCACTGGTGGCGTTCCACAGGGGTCAGTTCTAGGACCCCTTCTGTGGAACGTCATGTATGATGGTGTTCTAAGGCTCGAGGTACCTACAGGTGTCAAGATCGTCGGATTCGCGGATGATTTAGCGGTTGTTGTTACAGCTAAACACCTAGAAGAAGTAGAGGCTATTAGCACTATCTACGACTGGCTAAAGTCAGCTGGGCTTAGTTTAGCGGAACATAAGACGGAGGCGGTGCTTATAAGTAGCCGTAAAAAGTCCGAAATCGCAGTTATAAACGTGCGCGGGACGGAGGTACGCTTATCAGCTTATGCGTCACACACCACTTCAAAGCGCCTATGGCATTTAAACAAAACTCGTTCAAACTTCAAAAATTATTATTGCTCCTAATGACACTCCCCTAGATTTTTGTCTACCCTCTTCAAAAAACAATAGCCTAAAAATGTTTTATCACAATTGCGGTGGTATGCGTGGCAAACTAAATAAACTTTTCGTAGACGCAAAGTCGTGTCACTATAATGTTTTGATATTCGCAGAAACATGGTTAAATGACTCCTTCAAAAACGAAGAAATCCTCGATAGCACTTGGACACTCTACCGAAATGATCGAGATTACACATACACCTGTCAGTCCCGTGGTGGTGGTGTTCTAATTGCCATACATAACTCCCTAACTAGTCAATTAATAGAAACTACCTCTCACAAACTTTATGACCACCAAATAGTTCGGATTAGTTCTCAAGATCATCAATATATCTATATTGGTGTCATTTATATTCCTCCTAATTCCGCGGAAACCACATATAGGGATCTATGCGAAAATATCTCATCACTTACCACGACATTGAAGGAGGAAGATAGAATCGTTATCTTCGGTGACTTTAATCGTCCAAATATTTCATTTGTTATTGATGAGAATGACAACTACCTTCTTCCTGTTGACCTCTCCAACTCGATTGATTATACTTTACTCAGTACCTTCTATGTTAACGACCTTCAGCAAGTTAACAGGTTTCCGAACCAAAATGGTAAATGTCTGGACCTTGTCTTTACTAATACCTATGATGAAATAAACGTTGTTCCAACCCCTGCCGCCGAACACTTATTTTCTAACAACTCTCACCACTCAGCCCTATCCACAGAGCTTTTTTCCACCAATATAAATTTCGTACACTCATATAATAACGCTATAGTATACGATTTTTTAAATGCTGACTATGATAGCATAAAGATCTGTCTCGATTCTATTGATTGGAACGATTTATTAGCACTTGATCTCGATATTGCAGTCTCACTCTTTTATCAGCGCGTCCTCACAATTGTAGATAAATATGTCCCAAAAATTAAGAAAAAGAATAAACTTTCTGAACCATGGCTAGATAAAAATCTCAGACATCTAAGAAATCAGAGAAACAAATTATATAAAGTCATTAAATCCACCATCAATGTCACCGATGAATTGAGAACGAAGTATGAAGATATATCACAAGTATTTTCTGTAAAATCCAAGGAAGCATTTAATCTTTATATTAATCTCATTGGAGAAAGAATTGCTGTAGAGCCAAAGAAATTCTTTGAGTATGTGAATGTCAAACGCAAGTCAAACGGATACCCTTCCTCCATGTTCAAAGGCAATTTTACATCTTCTAACACTCAAGAGATTTGCAATCTTTACGCAGATCATTTCAAGGAAGTTTTCTGTGTTTCTACAAACACATCTTACAATCCCCCTCCTTTCACAAATTTATCATCTCAAATCAATCACATAGAATTAACACGTGATGAAATATATGCAGCTATAATTGAGCTAGATCCAAACAAAGGACCAGGCCCTGACCTAATTCCACCCAATTTTCTTATTCAGTGCGTAGATTCGCTGCTCTTGCCCTTACAAATAATCTTCAATAAATCACTTAACCACGGTGTTTTTCCTTCTTATTGGAAAACATCTCATCTCACACCAATATTTAAAAATGGTGATAAAAGGTCGGTCGAGAACTATAGGGGTATTGCCATTTTATCTTCTATCCCAAAACTATTCGAAAAAATAATATGCGAAACACTGACAGATTTCATAAATCCATTACTCAATGAACAGCAACATGGTTTCCGTAAAGGTAGATCAACTACCACTAATCTTATGATTATGGTTTCTGATGTATTAGGCAAAATGGAAAAAGGACATCGAGTTGACGCAATCTACACTGACTTTAGCAAGGCCTTCGATCGCGTTGATCATCATATCCTAGCTAACAAACTGGAAAAGTTTGGTATCTCAGGGTCCCTCCTCAAATGGCTTAAATCTTATCTTCACGGTAGATCCCAATTTGTCAAATTTCAAGGTATCCTATCCAAGGAGATTTCTGTCACATCCGGTGTCCCACAAGGAAGTCATCTTGGCCCACTTCTATTCAATATTTTTATATCAGACATATCCGACGTTTTGTGTAATATCCCACATCTATTATACGCAGATGACTTAAAAATGTACCATGTAATCAATTCTGAACTTGATGTTACATTTTTACAATCCAAACTACTTGATTTAGAGCAGTGGTGCAGTCAGAATAAGCTATTTCTAAACGTCAACAAATGCTATAGAATAACTTTCTCCCGAAAAAATCTTATAACTAATTGCAATTACTCACTTAATGGTAAAGAACTTAAAAATGTCAATCATATTGTTGATCTTGGAGTCGTTTTAGATAATAAATTGCGATTTAATCTGCATTATGATAAAATCCTATCAAGAGCCAGCAAACAACTCGGTTTCATAAAAAGACGCGCAAACGAGTTTAAAAATGTATGGGTTACCAAAACGCTATATTGTTCTTTAGTACGCCCACTTCTAGAATATGGATGCATTATTTGGAATCCTGCGTTCGATTCACATAGCGAGAGACTGGAATCTATTCAAAAGCAATTCGTGCTTTTTGCTCTAAGAAACACCTACAACCCCCGTGAATACAATACCCTGCCATCCTATGTGCATAGGCTTAGCTTGCTTAACTTAATGCCCCTATCAACCAGAAGAACACTACTTACCTCATGTTTCACATTTGATGTTCTCAACGGAGCTGTAGACAGTGAATATATATCAAATAAGATAAAGTTCAACGAACCCTCAAGACGTACAAGACACACACGAATGTTATATGAGTATCAGCACCATACAATATACGCCAATAATGAGCCAATTAATAGATGTTGTAAAGAATTCAATAATATCAGCGATAGCTATTCACCATCCATATCGAAATTCTCCTTTAAAACAAATCTTTACAAGTTCCTATTTCCGTCCTCTTAACCTTCTTTCCCCTTTATAATCATCTCATCTTTAATAACGTCCCTTCTTTTGTCATCTCCATCATCACCCTGAATACGCACGACCCATGCCTTATAACCCCAAGTCCTTGTCTCCCCACCCCAATTTCTAGCAGGAGTAGAATTAATTTATGACAAAGTTTTGTAAACGAAATGTCAATCCTGTGGGCGGATACGCCCACTTTGTAATTCAATCCATAATACAAAAAAAAAAAAAAAAAAAAAAAAAAAACTATCATAAGATAGATTAATTTAAGTTAGAATAAGTAATTGCCTTGCTTGGCCAAATAAATAAATAAATAAAACCATTTATTAAGTACCTCGGTGTGCTAATCGGCTCTCGACTCTGTTCCAAACAGCACCTAGAGTATGCCCACAGAAAAGCAGCCACTTCATGCCTGGCACTAGCAAGAATGTTGCCAAATACACGAGGACCAAAGCAAGCTCGCAGGACACTTCTTCTCAATATCGTGCGTTCGATTTTGATGTACGCATCAACGGTCTGGGCTGCAGCGATTAAGGTGAAGTCCTACCGTCGAGGAGTAGAATCGGTGCACAGACTAGACGCTCTTAGAGTGTGCTGCGCTTTCAGAACAGTGTCTGAGGATGCAGCTCTAGTGCTCGCTAGCTCGATCCCCATCGACCTCTTGGTGGAAGAGGCCCAACCAGGAGCTGTTAGCTAGAGCGCATCCTCTCGTAAGAAACTGGCGCGAGAGGGAAGTATATCCCAGTGGCAGGCACGTTGGGATAGATCGGCGAAGGGACGCTGAATCCATCACCTCATCCCTAACCTTTCCGTGTGGTGTGGTAGAAGTCATGGTTCAGTGAATTTCTACCTCACCCAAATTTTGAGCGGGCACGGTTGCTTTAGAGCATACCTGTATAAATTCAACCATGCAAGTGACCCCTATTGCACTCATTGCCCTGGTAGCATAGAAGAAGACACTGCACACGTCCTCTTCGAGTGCCCTAGGTTCAACGAAGCAAGAACTGATGCTTCGGTCCGCCTGGGCGAAGTGGTGACACCCCAAAACTTGGTGAACCTAATGTTGAGAAGCGAAACCAACTGGTCAGTGGTAAGCTCTTTGTCCAAATGCATAATCGACGAACTTCGAAGAGTCGAGCGTTTGCAAAATAGTTCAGCTTGAGATAGGGAACTATTTTCGATGTTCAGGGTTCTCCCCGACCCAGAGTCGACATCAAGTTAAGGAGAAAATTTAGGCTCTTAACTTGACAGTCATCCGAAAGGCAAAATTAGTCCATCAGTTTTCAGCTTAGTGCTGTTCCCTCATCCCACGAAGTTATGCATTACGGCGGTTCCACGGGATTCATACTGGGTCGAAGATTCAATGCGGAGGTTTAGGTTTAGTGCGTAGGAATCGCACACTCCCACCTGCACGGTGGCGCCTTTTGAAGGTTCCCCCTTCGCGAATAAAATAAAAAAAAATAAAAAAAAATAAAAAAAAAAAATGCCTGCAGCGGTGCACATTACTATACATAGCTATTACATATAGCTATACGTATACGTATATAGCTATACATAGCTACTATACGTGCTTGTTCTGCCTGCGATTTGCGTCTGGTGTTGTCCGTGTTGCACGCTGCGGTTCGGTGATGCGAGTCTAACTGCGTTCTCAGTTGACGCAGGTGTTGCTGCAGCCTCAGTTGTTGACGCAGGTTTAGCTGCGTTCTCAGTTGACGCAGGTGTCGCTGCAGCCTCAGTTGTTGACGTAGGTTAGCTGCGATCCCAGTTGTTGACACAGGTGTCACTGCAGCCTCAGTTGTTGACGTAGGTTAGCTGCGATCTCAGTTGTTGACGCAGGTGTAGCTGCGATCTCAGTTGTTGACGCAGGTGAAGCTGCGGCACAGTTGTTGACGCAGATGGCGCTGCATCGCAGTTGATATCGCAGGTGAAGCTGCGGTGCAGTTGTTGACGCAGATGGCGCTGCATCGCAGTTGATATCGCAGGTGAAGCTGCGACGCAGTTGTTGACGCAGATGGCGCTGAATCGCAGTTGTTCATGCGCTAGTCAGCCTGAAATAGTTTCAACTGACTGATGTGCGCCGTTCGCACTCGCGTTTCTCCTTCACGTTTGACGCGTACTATTACTGGCGAGACAAAATCTATAATTTTGTTTGGGCCATAGAATTTAGGAGCCAATTTGGCTGCAAAGTTATCAATTGCCTTCGATATGTGATGTTGTTTGATCAAGACGACTTCACCAATCTTTGGGCTCCAGTTCCGTCTTCGCAGATTGTAATGTCGGGCTTGGTCTTGCGCAGTCCACTCTAGGTTGCGGCGTAAAATCTCGAAAGTTTCTTTTAGCTTGGTTTGTCTCTCAAGTGCTGTTTGAGGCTCTTGTTCAGTGCCAAATGTTTGCTCATCATATAGAGTTTTTGATAAGCGGAGTTCACGTCCTTGGGTAAGGATGGCTGGGCTATATCCTGTGGTCAAGACACTCGTAATCATGGCTAGTGAAATCTCTGGTAGCAGTTCGTCCCAGACGCGTTGTTGTTCACCAGTAAACTGTGCTATCATCGTCTTGATAGTTCGGTTGGCCCGTTCCCTTGGATTTTCCTGGGGTGTATACGGAGCAGTGAATTGATGTTTCACTCCTAGCTCGGCTAAAAACTTTTTGAAAGTTCGACTCGTAAATTGGGCGCCATTGTCCGTAACTAGGACCTTTGGGACGCCAAATCGTGCTAAGATACGCTCTCGAAACGCGCGTTGGAGGTGATCGCTGGTTGCCTTACGGAGTGGAATCACTTCAGTCCATTTCGAGAACTTGTCGAAAACCACCAGGAGCCATGTTTAGATCGGGGCAGTGGTCCCACGAAATCGGCACACAAGATTGACCAAGGCTCGTCCACGATTTGGGTAAGCATCTTACCAGCAGGACTTTGTTGGCTTGGTTTATATCTTTGGCACGATTCGCAGCGACGCACGTAACGGCCGATATCACGGAACATACCTGGCCAATAGTATCTATTGGCTACTCTTGCAATTGTTTTTCGTATGCCTAGGTGACCGGCGCACGGACTATCATGGTTTTCTTTCAGAACTCTTTCTCTCGCATAGGTGGGTACAGTTTCCGTGGAACACAATCTTCATCGTTTGCTTGGCTCGCTATGTTTAGATACATCTGTCCGTCTTTTATGATGTAGTCTGGGAACTTGTCTGGGTTTTCTAAGACTTCATTAGTCTTCTTCAGTAACCAATTACAGGTACTGCCTGTGGCATCTTCGGTTGTTGTTTTAAGCACCGTCTCGAGAGGCTGTCGAGATAAGGCGTCAGCGACCACGTTCAATTTTCCTCTGCGATATTGTATATCGAACGTGTGCTGTTGAAGTTCCAGTGCCCACCGGGCTACGCGTCCAGACGGACTTTCTATTGAATTGAGCCATTTCAGCGACAAGTGATCCGTGATCACTGTGAACTTGTAGCCTTCAAGGTAAGGCCGCATTTTGCGGATTGCCCATACTATGGCGAGACATTCTTTTTCCGTTGGTGAGTAGTTCCGCTCTGCTTTGTTAAGGTGTCGACTGGCATACGCGATAACTCTCACTTCGTCTCCTTGACCTTGCGTCAGTACTGCTCCAAGCCCGTAGTCGCCGGCATCCGTTTGGAGAGTAAACTTCTCGTTAAAGTTTGGGCACGTCAAGATTGGTGCCTCGGTTAGTTTGACTTTAAGGGTTTCAAATGCTTCCTGCTGGCAATCACCCCACTTCCAATGTTTTCCTTTTCCCAAAAGTGTCGTAAGTGGGTGCACAATGGTTGAGAATTCCGGGACAAAGCGTCTATACCACGAGACTATTCCCAGGACTCGCCGTAACTCCTTCGTGTTTGTAGGGGCCTCTAACTGCTTGATCGCTGATATTTTCTCGGGGTCGGTGTGTATTCCTTGGCTACTTACGACATGACCTAAATATGTCGTCTCTTGTTGGAAGAATTCGCATTTCTCGACGTTTATCTTTAGATTTACTGCCCGGAGTCTTCGAAAAACTTCTTTTAAATTCGTCATATGTTGATGAAATGAGTTTCCGGTGACGATTATGTCATCCAAGTATGCAAATGCGTGTGGTTCCATTTCAGGACCTATAACTTGGTCTAACGCTCGCTGAAAGGTCGCTGGGGCTGAGTGTAGCCCGAAAGGCATCACCTTCCATTGGAACAGACCACGACCTGGTACCATAAACGCCGTGAATTGCTTGCTACCCTCGTCCATAGGAATCTGCCAATAGCCATTTTTCAGATCTAGGCTGCTGATGTATTTTGCATCACGGAGGCGGTATAGAATATGATGTATTCGGGGTATTGGAAGAGCGTCTGGTATGGACTTTGCATTTAACTGCCTATAATCTACGCAGAGTTGCCATTTTCCCGTCTTTTTCTTCACTAGCACGATTGGGGCGCTGTGAGGGCTATAGGAGGGCTCAATACACCCCTTTTCCAGTAACTCGTCGATCTCTTTATTGAAGATCTCTTGCATTGCAGGATTTTTCGGAAAGTATCTCTGTTTTACTGGTCTATCGTCTTGCATAACAATCTCATGAGTTGTTATATTCGATAAACCCTCTAGCTTCTCGAACTCAGCTAGTTCAGTCTTCAAGAAACTGTCTTTCAGTTCAGTTTCCGTAACTTCGTTTTCTCGCACCACTGTGCATAATGGGGAAACGCTAGCACTTGTTGTCGCCTCGTGACATTTTAATGTTATTGTCTGGCCGCCGCACGTGAATGTCACCTGCATTCTGAGAAGAAAATCCATTCCCAGAATGATATCGTCCACTTTGTCGGGTAGGACGAGTAACAGGATCCTGCAGCTATCTTTTCCTAGACTTACGTCCAGGATCAGAGCTTCACGAACGGTTCGCACTGAGTTGTATGCCATACGCACGACGATGTTCTCCTGTCTCTTCTCACCTGTGTGAGCCAGTTTTTCTGATAACTGTTGGCTCATGAAACTCCTGGTTGCTCCTGTGTCAATCGTGGCCTTCTGAACTTTATCTCTGAGGGTAACAAATGCAAAAATGTGGGCTTCGTCGTGCTGCAGGCTTTCTAGGGATCGTAGGCTTCGCCTCTATCGGGTGTTCTGTCCGTTTCCCGACTCCCGACGACAGCAGTCAATCGTTCGTAGCCCACGCTTTCCACACTCCCAACAGAAGATTACTAACGGGTTTCGACATTCGGGCCGCATGTGACCGTCTCTGCCACATCGTCTGCACGCTGTTCGTGGATTTATGGGCGTCTCCCTCACCTGAGTGACCATTCGATGACGCTCTTCTCTTGGTCACTGGGCTGGTGCTCGTGTGGGCGCCGTATCTGCATGTATGCACTCGAATTCTTCGGCTAACGCCATGAGCTCTTCCAGGCTTACAAAGTCTTTTCTCTTAATATAAAGTTGGTACTCTTGTCGACTATTCCGGAAGGTTCTCTCCAATTTTTGTTCCTCGGTGTAGTTTGAATGTCGCATTAGGCTCTGTAACGCGAGTAGGTAATCCTTAAAAGGTTCACCTGTGCGCTGATGCCTCTGTCTTATGTCATCATCCAATCTTTCGAAATACCTCGTGGGCAAAAAGAAATGCAAGAAGTCTTCTTTGAAGCTACTCCACTCACGCCACATACGGTCTCGCAGTAATTCGGGCATCGTTCGCGGAAGGTGGTCTTTTCCCAAACCATACACTTCCACCAGTTCTTCCACGCGCTCGATAAATGCCAGTGAGTCTCGGCCTCCGTCGTACTTTACCGACCACTTCCTGATTTGATCAATTACTGAAGCATACGGGTTTTGGTTGTACTGGGCAACAGGTGTTGGTTGGAACCTGGTCATGTCTTCCGCGTACGCCGGTATCGCGTGATTCGTATTTGTTGGCTCTGATGGTGTCCTGCTGGTACTCGGTAGTTGCTGAGGCACGGTGAGCGAGCTAGGAGAATACTCCTTGCATGTTTTGCTTCCAGCTCGATGAACCTTTGTTCCACCTCCGGTTTGTGGTCTACTCCCAGTGCAAAGGTAGTAAACCTTTTCCTTAATTCCTCAACAGTACCTTCGCCGCTAAAGTTAAACTCTTTAGCATAGGCCAACAAGTCGTCTCGACGAAGCGCGTGAATCCATGCTGTTCGCACCATGTTGCTTTCAACTTATTTTCCTGTGTCTCTGGACCTTTCGTGCTTTGTTTTCTCTCACGTTTTCCTGCGTTATTCACTCTAGTTTTCCTGCGTTATTCACTCTCTAGCTTTCCTGCGTTGTTTTTCCCTCTAGTTTTCCTGCGTAGATTTCCCTTAGAAGGGTCCCTGCTCGGGCGCCACTTGTAACGAACCTCCCTGGGTTCTTTAATAACGCTGAGGTACGCTCAGTGGGATTCCAGGGTCCGTGACAAGAATTAATAACACTTTGGGATTTTTATGGTTATCTATTTTAACAATGTTTTATTGTTTCCTTGTTTATAATATATGTTCTATATATATTAAATGTTTCAATTGCTTATTTTTTGCTGCTTCTCCTGCTGCTCCGCCGATCTGCTCCGCCGTCGTCTAGCAGTTGGGCCAACAAGCCACCGACACTGCTAGCTGGAAAAATAAATAAACACGCGGGCTTACAAGCCACGGACTAGTGTTTAATTTGAGCAGGCGGGCTAACAAGCCACGGGCACTGCTAAAAAAAAGTTTTAAACAGGTGGGCCTACAAGCCACCGACTCTGTTTTCTGCTACTCTGCAGGTGGGCCTACAAGCCGCTAATTCTGCTCGCCGTTCTGCGCAGGTGGGCCTACAAGCCACCGACTCTGCTTGATGCTGTTTGCAGATGGGCCTACAAGCCACCGACTCTGCTTGATACTGTTTGCAGGTGGGCCTACAAGCCACCGACTCTGCACTCGCTTCTTAGTTTACTTTGTTTTCCCTTGTGGTTGCTGCAGCTCCTCGATGCAGACTCTGCTTGTTGTTCTTTTGCTATTTTAGACTCTGCTTGCTGCTATTCAGCAAGCTCTGCTTCGCACTGAACGTTAATAATCACGCACTGACTTTTCTCGCACACTGAATATAATCAAAGACTGATCGTCACAAATTATGATCAAAGACTCTTCTCAGTCTGTGGTTGGGCTGCCTTTTATAGTTGCCTTGATGTGCCTTTGTTGTCAACGAGACAACAAGAGCACTTTGCCTTTACCTTTGTGCGCTCAGCTTTTTCCGCTACTCGACTGCACGAAAAATATCACGCCAGCATTATACGTGTGCGTGTGTTGTACCTCTATTTCTTTTCTATGTGTTCTTTGTGCTGAGTTTCCTAAGTATAAGAAAAACGTGATACTGCTTTTATATTGTTATTCATGTATTTATTTATTTTTTCTTTAACTCATGTGTTTATTTTATGCATGTGTTTGTGATAAAAGTTTGTTCAATCTGTGTGGTGGTGTTCATCAAGTGTCGCTCTTGTTTGTTGTCGTCAAAATCGGCGACGTCGATTTTTGGCGTCACAAGAAGATGGGTCAAATTGGGACCAGTGGTTAACATCTGCCATGCATGTGCACAATAACACACCGCACATGAGCACCAAACAAACTCCGTTCAAACACCGAAGATCCTTCAAAAATCCTTAAATACCAAATCCAAAGAACTCACGAACTAGTGAGACAGAACCAGGAGCGAGCAAAAGAATTATCAAAAATACAGTATGATAACTCTTTAAATCCTGTAGAATTTAAATTTGGTGTCAAAAAACTGTTGAAAAATCAGGCTAGAAAAAATAAATTTTCACCAATATGGATAGGCCCATATGAGGTCATAGCAATATAAAGTCCGGTTACCACTGAGATTTTAATAAAAGGAAAAGCTAAGAAAATACATAATAATTTACTGAAGTTGTTTTACAGTAATTAAATTATGTTATAGTAAATAAACTCTTTTGGGTTGAATTGCAATGTAGTATGTATGTTTCTAGGTTAATAAACCCCGCTGTTGTTGAAAATATGTGTGTCGAAATATAACACGCGGAAATAAGCCAATTCGTGGTGTCAACGGTGTCAAATATCGAGGTGACCAACGAAGAATGTATATTTGTAAATAAATTAATATGTAAGTTTGTATATTTAAAATACAGAGTACGTTTATTTGTATGCTATTTAGGAACAATGTCTAGGTTAATTGTATATATGTCACTTTTATGCAATTGTCATCAAGATTGATTGCGGAAGTTAAGACCAAGTAGATTTTAAGATGAAAACTGTGTTATAAATAAGAGTAGAACTAATAAAGACAAGAAGAGTGTTAATTAAAGAATAAAGAAGTGCAGTTTAATTTTAAACTTTCAGGTTCCACCGATAAAGGAAAGGAATATTAGGTGAGTATTAATATAACGATGTAACAGTTAATATTTAACGTTGCACAACAGAGTTGTGTGGGTTCAACGGAGAACCCCACACAACATTATGGCGCAGCCTGTAGGATTTCACCGGGCCTGCACACAACATTATGGCGCAGCCGGTAGTCCTTTTTTAAAATAAAGGGTAGTCCCTTTTAAAAAAGGATAATGATTCGAACTCGGTTACCCGTGTTCAAATTAATAAATAATAATAACTTCCCAAAGATTCTGCGATTCCGTAGCCAATTCCTTGTAGTTGACCGGACCCTCCAGTATATAATTAAAAAGGTGTAAAACCAGTAAAGCAAAAAATTTGCAGATTAGATTACAGAACTAGATTCCTAGAGAAACTATAGAATAGAGCGAGAATTGTTGTAGAACACAGAAAATTTTTAGAGACAACGAAAAGATAATGAATATAGCTTCATAATAAAAAAAAAAACAAATTCAGAATGAACATATGCGAGAGAGCGAAAATAGTATCGGAGCTTGTGCCTCTATTCTCAGGAGCAGACTCCGTTGAGCTACAGGAGGAAGTGTATAAGTTTATACTTGGAACAGAATTAGCTTTCCAAGTGGTAGGAGAATCGAATTCAGAAAAATTTATTCAATGTGTGAAACTTAGACTTTATGGAGATGCTTTCAAATTAGTAAGACCAAGACAATTTAACAATCTAAATGAATTATTTATACTTATAAAGAAAACGTATTTGGAAAGAAAAGAATTAGATGTAGTATGGCAGGAAATACAGAAGACATTACAACAACCTGGTGAAGAAATACGAAAATATGCAAGACGGTTAAGTGCTATAAAAACAACAGCAGAAGATATAATAAATAACGAATACAAAGACGGTGTGTCCGCACTTTTAAGTGAATTAAATAAAACTGTGATAACAACTTTCAGAGTTGGTCTGCAGGATTCAACTCTGAGAATATATAGGCTAAGCGTTAAAACAGGAACATTTGAGAGTGTAGTGGAAGAAGCGATAAGTGAATTTGGGGTTGTCGAAAGAGGGAAAAATACGAGACCAAATCAGAGGACATTTGGTATAAATTTCAGTAAAAAGAATGTGGGATGTAGGGTGATTGATCATGAGGTTGAGGCAGGTCAAAGGGTTTACTCTTCATCAGAGAACCTGCCAGGAATTCAAATAACAAGAAATTATGAGCATAGAAGATATAGAAATGTTAACTTAACATGTGCATTTTGTGGCAATCACTGGCAACTCTTCTACTTGCTGATAGTCGTGTTTTAACTTGAGTTCTTTTATTTTTATTTTCAATTCAATTTTTCAACAAGTTTAACCGTCTTAAATTAATCATAATTTAACTTGGCGTATTGTGCTGAAGAACATCGTTGGATTTCTGCAATTTCATCCAGTGAATGCGGCGGAATTATCCTTTTTTATTTAAAACTAATTTATCACATTCATACATTTGCTTTTTATTATTTTGCGTTCTGCTTTGAAGCTCATTTGTTTTCAGAGAGCGCAAGTTATTTTTTTTGTTCTTATCAGCTGTTTTGACATTTGTTTACATTTTAAGTTCTTACAAATTATTAGCTCGTACACAAACCTGTGCTTTTCAAGCTGTCTGTTGTACTTATTCAAACAGGGTTGCCAACGCTTCCATTGAATCTATAAATTCAATTTAACATAACCTTAAAACTAAACTTACATTAAAATTTAATAAAATCATTATGTACTGCAAATTCCGGAACTGTGCTGTTAAAGGAGAATCCGACCGTATTGTGAATTGCTGGTTGTGTGATTCCTTTTTTCACTTTAAGTGTGCAGCACTAAATGCTCGTGTTTTCGATGCACTTAACGAAAACAGAGGTTTACGTTGGGCATGCGAAGAATGTAGAGCAACGGATGTTGATATTTTAAAACTTATAAGGCAATCAAGAAAGGGCTTCTTGGAGGTCTCAAAAGACCTAGAGGCGGCGCAGAATAGATTGTCGGAGTATGAAAATTTGTTTAAATCGTTTAAGTGCATGGATGAGGCTTTCGTATCTCCTAAGCGCAAACGTAGCAAAAAAATCTCCGGAGCCTTGCCAATGCTACTGCAAAAGCAGCCTCTCCGTCTACAAATGTTACTCCAAAAGCCTCTACTGATTGTAATATTGAGCCTTCACCCAACTTATATACTTCAGTTGAAGCATTGGCAACTGAAATTGAGGCTGTAGCTAAAGTTCATAATACTAATGATGTGGCTACTGCAAAATCTCCAGCATTTGTCGACCCCAATTTCCTTTTGGCTAAGGCTTCTGCTGTTATTCCTTCAATTAACTTAAGCACTAATTCTCCTTCTACTTTTAGCGCTTTATCTTATGCTCAAACTTGCGCTTTATCAAGTGATGGTATTTCGGTACCTATTACTAATAATACAGGTGGAATACCTAAACTAATATCGAAAAGTAGTTCAAATCAGCCATTGCACAAAAATCTTGTAGTTATTCCGCCTGCAAGATCTATATTTGTTTCGCGATTTGCAGCTGATACGTCTGAGGATGACATCCTTTACTTTTAAAATACAAAACTGAATATTTTGAATAAAAATATTTCTGTTTATAAATTTAAGTTCTCTCATGAACGTGTCACTTCATCTTTTAAAATATCTTTGCCTGCTGAAACCTACAATAAAGTCATTGATCAAAGTTTTTGGCCTCAATATACCGTAGTACATGAATATGTTCCCAGGTCGCAGCCAAGAACTACACTTGCAACTTTGCCTGTTCGCGACATGAACCAAAAAAACTAGATTGCTGCCTACAGTTCCGCATCTTATATCAAAACGTTCGTGGTATTAACACTAAATTGATTAATATATTTATTATGAGTCACAACATTTATTACGATATAATTGCTTTCAGTGAGACTTGGCTTAGACCTAACACTTTGAATTCTGAAATTCTATGTAACAAATTTAATATTTATCGTAAAGATAGAAATTCTATTCCTGGTAATTGCTCTAATGGTGGGGGTGTGCTGATTGCGGTTAAATCCACACATTTCTCTCAAGAAATAGTTATCCTTGAAGCAGCAGACATTGAATTCTGTTGTGTGCATGCAAAGTACGGTTCTTTGAGTCTTTATATTACATGCTCATATATACCTCCCTTTTCTAACTTAGAAGTGTATAGTAAACATTTGGTTTCTATTAGTAAAGTTTCCCATTGCTACATCCTAATGATCATATCTTAATAACTGGTGACTTTAACTTACCCAATGTTTCTTGGAACTTTTGTTCTGAAAACCCTTCAATATATTTACCATCGTCTGAAAGTTCATCTGATAATTACTTTTTAAATGAGCTTTCAAGTCAAGGTCTTTTCCAATTAAACTATCATTTGAATAAGAATAACCGCTTGCTTGATCTGGTATTTTTTGATGAAAGCAACATTGCTTCAGTGTCAAGGTCCGATCCTCTGGTCACTCCTGAAGATTCTCACCACCCAACCATTGAAATTAGTCTTAATTTTCCTAAACCATCTATACAGAATCGTGCTAGTCAACCATTCATGGAATTTAACTTTAAAAAAACTAACTATGTTATGTTAAAAAATAGTTTGTCCAGTATAAATTGGTCATCTATACTGTATCTTAATACAGAAGTTTTATCTTCACAGAATCTGGATGCTGCGGTCTGTGCGTTTAATACAACGCTCATTGACTGCTTCACTAGATCTATTCCGCAAAGAAAAGCTTCTATAATTTCAGGCCCTGTGTGGTATACCAATGAATTAAGAAAATTGAGAAACTTAAAATCTAAATATTATAAAAAATATCAAAGAACGCATAGTTTGATTGATTTCGGCCGTTATACTTCGACTAAATATAGTTACCAGCTATTGTGCAAGCAATCCTATAACATATACCTAACAAAAGTAAAATTAAACATTAAGTCTGATGCTAAGTCATTCTGGAGTTTTGTTAAAACAAAACGTAAGATTGATTCTTATCCTTCTTTTATGAAATATAAAAATGTGGAATCTGATAATGATTATAGCATTTGTAACCTTTTTGCTGACTTCTTCAAGTCAACTTACTCATCGTCATCTTTTGATAATGGTAGCTATCCTTTTAATGTTCATTCTGGCGATATTTGCCTCCCAATAGTTGACAACAATACAGTTTTATGTTATCTAAAAGATCTTAAAACTTCGTATAAAAGTGGTCCCGACAACATTCCATCTTGCATTCTGAAATATTGCTGTGAAGAATTAGTAACTCCAATCACTTTGCTTTTTACCTATTCTCTAAAAGCTTGCTATTTTCCAACTATCTGGAAGGCGTCATTCACTATCCCATTGCATAAATCTGGTAATAGATCATTAATTGATAACTATCGTGGAATTGCGAAATTAAGTGCTTTGCCCAAACTTTTTGAGGCAATTATTACTTCACAATTGTGTTAAGTGTTAAGTGTTAAGTCGTTGATGTCCGCATGTCAACATGGATTCCTCTCAGGAAAATCTACGGTCACTAACCTCCTTGAATTTACATCTAACATAATAGAAAATTTCGGAAAAGGTTTACAGACTGATGTTATCTACACGGACTTTAGCAAAGCTTTTGATGTTGTAAATCACAAGCTCTTAATTCTAAAATTATCTTTGATTGGATTTCCCACAAAAATGGTGAGATGGATCGAATCGTATCTAAGTAATAGAACACAATCTGTGCTATTTAAACTCGTGAATTCATATGAGTTTCCTGTTATCTCTGGAGTACCCCAAGGAAGTCATCTTGGCACTTTTGTTTCTACTTTATATAAATGATTTGCCATCGGTCATAAAGCATTCTAACATCTTGATGTATGCTGACGATGTTAAACTATTTCTTTCTTTTAAGAATGAATATGATGGCTTATTCTTGCAAATTGACATCAACAATCTTCATAGCTGGTGCAGAATAAATCTACTAAATCTTAATATGAAAAAAATGTAAGCACATGACCTCGCGAAAACCATTCTTAAAGTGTAATTTCAAAATTTGTGACTACACATTAGAATCCTTAGATAGTTTCCTTGATCTTGGAGTTACCATGGATCCTAAACTACGATTTCATATTCATATAAATAAAATAATAAATAGAGCAAATAGTACCCTAGGATTTATTAAACGTTGGGCAAAAGAGTTTAATGATCCTTTTATTACGAAAACTTTATTCACTTCTCTAGTTCGGCCTATCTTAGAATATGCTTCAATTGTATGGTGCCCACGATACGGTTGTTACATCGATGACATTGAATCTGTTCAGAAAAAATTTCTGTTATTCTGCCTGAACTATCTTTATTGCAATATTAACTTTAATCTACCACCTTATGAATATCGGCTACAGCTATTAAATCTTCCTACTTTAAAAAATAGGAGAGTTATGCTTAATGTTAGTTGGATTGTTAAACTTATACATGGATATGTAGACAGTCCATATTTATTGAGTAAAATTTACTTTAATATTCCACTTCGTCCTAGAAGATCTTTTGAGCTACTTTTTATGAACTTTTGTAGAACAAATTACTTGCAAAATGAACCACTAAGAAGCGCATGCGGAGACTTTAATTCTGTTTCAGATGTTATATCTTTAAATGAATCCATATACTCAATTAAACTTAAAATTATAGATTATCTGCAGTACCGACAGTGATTCTGACCATGATCTTCCAATACATAATTCTCACCTGGTTATGGATATACATAATACAACACATACATCTGAATGGACCTGACCTGAACCTGTTTTGGACCTCCTAAATAAACATAATCGATCATGCTTGGTGAATGTAAACGCATTTTTTCGGTTGTGCTGTGCTGGTTGTATCTTTTGGACTTTGTCCTACAATCAGTGAGAACGATTTGTATGACATATATATATACGACAGGCCAAAGAGACCTCGTTGTCTCAGTGCCAGCGTTCGCAACCATTTCTTTGTTTCTAAGGAAATTGGTGTGGTAAATATGACTTTGTTTGTCGAAATACCACCTTGCTGTGAACTATATGTACTATGTATATCGTTATACTTATCAGTGTGGCGTACAGACCTTGTTTGTCTTGATACCACCCACCGTTCTAGGCCGACACCATGATGCTTTACATACACAACCATGTTTGTCTTGGTTAAATCATTGTTAATTTTAAAATATTATTATTTCTGTTACTGTATTATATTTTAAATTGTTACATATTATTATAATTAATTGTTTGTATATGGCTAATTTTTAAAAGCTATAAAGCCTCAAAGGCTTAGCTTGTAATAAATAAATAAATAAATAGAAGAATAGGGCACCCAAGAGATGAGTGCTACGCAGTAAAAAATCAAGTTTATTGTCAGAAGTGTAGAGATTATGGTCACAAATATAATTTAAACTGTTCAGCTACCAGAAATATGAATAACAATGAAACAAATAAAAATCAAAGCAGTTATGACAGAAGTCAGAATAATTATAACATAAATCAAAAGAGGAATGGTAACATGTTTAAGTATCAAAGAAAGATGAGGTCAAATGTGAATGGTGTGCAAGGTTAGGACACAAAATACAGGATTGTTTTTTTTTACAGGATTGTTAAAATCCTCACCACTGAGTCAAAGACGGAAGTATCAACAGGTAAAGATACAGTAGGAAAAGAAGCTTTATTAAGTAGTTCTCAGGAAAGAGATGAAGATTTAGCAAACTCGTTACACAATAAGAATTTTACGTTTCAAAATAGGAACGAGAAGGTAGGAGTTTTGGTTTTCGCAAAGTCAATGATGTGTTCATAGAAATTCCCTGTAAGGATTCTATAGAAGGACGACTCATTTTACTTGTGGATACCGGGGCTGAAGCCAGTTTAGTTAAACTGAATACATTAAAGAAAAATTTGAATAGAGATACAAGGGAAATTAAACATTTGAGTGGAGCATTTGGACGTTTTGTAGATACATTGGGGTCTGTAGAGGTTCAACACGATAAGATAAAGAATATGAGTTTTAAGTTACACGTAGTCGCACTAGAACAAATGTTTCCTGCAGATGGTATTTTAGGTCGGGATAGTTTGTGGAATAATTCAGTTATAGATGCGATTAATAAGACGTTAACAGTCTATGGTAAACACATGGAGACTAAGGTGGAATTATCTCTAAAACAAATAAACGAGATTAGTTCTTTAAGCTACAATAAGGAGATAAGTGTTAAAGCAAGAACAATACAAACGGTTAAAATTCCGATAAAAACAAATATTTCAGTTGTTGTAATCCATAAACAAGAGATTATGCCGGGGGTTTATTTAGGTGAAACGTTAGCAAATGTGAAGAATAAAATGGCATATGCAACAGTGCTAAATGCGAATAAGGATGACTGTGTCATACCTAAAGATTTTAGACCAAATTTTTCAAATTTTAAAGACTTCATAGTGGATGCGAGCTCGTCGTATAGTGCAAGGGAAGTAGACGTGAGAGAAAGGGTTAATTGATTGATAGAAACAGTTAAATTCGACAAAAGTTTAAACACTGAAGAAAGAGCATCAATAGAAAAGTTAGTAACGTCTTTTCATGATATTTTCTTGCTTGAAGGGGATAAATTGTCATGCACCTCTGTTTTAAAATATGAGATTCAAATGCAAAGAGATCAAGCTCCAATTAATCAGAGACAGTAAAGGTTACCACAAATGCATAGGAAGGAGATACAAAGACAAGTAGAAAAACTTTTAGTTGACGACATAATCAGGCCAAGCAAGTCCCCGTGGAATTCATCAATGTTGCTAGTTTCAAAGAAAGCCGGGGAAGACGGACAGAAAAAGTGGAGATTATTGATTGATTTAGAAAAGTAAACGATGCCACAATTAAACAAGTTTTCCCTATTCCTCGAATTGACGAAATTCTGGATCAGTAAGGTCATTGTAGATATTTTTCAGCACTAGATCTAGCTAGTGGCTATCATCAAGTTTTAGTGAATAGCAAGGATAAGGAAAAGACAGCTTTTAGTACGTCGTTAGGTCATTATGAGTTTAACAGAATGCCGTTTGGACTAACTGGAGCCCCAGCTACATTCCAAAGGCTTATGAATCACATACTTACAGGACTACAAGGGATAGATTGTTTTGTATATTTAGACGATATTGTAATCTATGGTAAAAATTTACAGCAACATGAGGAAAGACTTGGAAGAGTTTTTCAGATATGGAGGGAGAATTGTTTAAAGTTAAACACAGAGAAATGCCCATTTTTACGTCGTGAGATAGCATATTTAGGGCATAAATGTTCGGAAATGGGAGCTTTGCCAGATCCACAAAAATTGGAATGTGTGAAAAATATACCAGTTCCGAGAAATAGAAAGGAAGTTCAGGCATTTTTAGGTTTAGTAAATTACTATAGAAAATTTATAAAAAATATGTCACAAATCGTGTTACCAATAAATAATTTGCTTAAAAAGGACGTAAAGTTTCAATGGACAGATAACTGTCAGCAAGCTTTCCAGACGTTAAAGGAAGCAGTTTCCTCGTCTCCAGTTTTAGCTGATCCACATTTTGAAAAACCTTTCTTATTAACTACAGACGCCAGTGGAGAGGCACTAGGTGCGATCTTATCACAAGGCAAAGTTGGCGAGGATAGGCCAATTGCATTTGCGAGTAGGGCATTAAATAGCGCAGAGAAACGCTATTCGACAATAGAAAAGAATTTTTAGCAATTGTCTGGGCAACCAAACACTTAAGGGCTTATCTGTTAGGAAGGCCTTTTAAGATATATACAGATCATCAACCATTGGGGGGTATAGCAAATCTGAAAGACCAAACATCGCGTTTAGCACGATTCCGGCACAAACTCTCATTTTTCGGCCCAAACTCTCACGAGTATGAAATTTTATATAAATCAGGCAAACGAAACTTAAATGCAGATGCGCTTAGTAGGATACCCCAACAAGAGCAGGATATAGTAATAGTTCAAACAAGGTCAAAGGCTAAAAAACAAGAAAGGGAAATTGAAACGGAAGAAACTGCAGAGAAATCAAGTGAACAATATGATGAGGTGTTAGACCAACAGAGTAAAGAAATAGTAATTCTAACCGATCCAAAAGACATTAAAAGAATTTTGAGAGATTTTCATGATCTACCACTAGGTGGGCACCAAGGAGCTTAAAAAACCTATTTCAGAATAAGGCAAGAATATAAATGGAGAGGAATGCAAAAGCAAATCAAGAAATATGTTAAGAAATGTCAAAAATGCCAGGTTAATAAATGTTCTAAATTAACAAAAATGCCCATGGTGTTAACAGATACACCGAAGCGTCCATTTGATAAAGTTTACATGGACATAGTGGGTATCCTGCCGGAGACTGTGTCAGGCAATAAATACACAATTACTTTTCAAGATGATTTTTCAAAATACATGGCATGTGTCGCAATACCAGATGCTGAAGCTAGTTGTAGTGTACTCTTCAAAGTCACTATTACCACCAACTTAAAGACCAACAACTGTGGTGTTTTAAGTTTGCAGCTCTATATTCTTTAATTTCTTTTGTTAATCAATTTTATATAAATTTATTCGATGACCGCATCGAATGAAACTTTGGTGTATTAGAGCGCACCACGCTGCTGTAGGGATGGCTAAGGATAGCCGAACTGTTTCGAGATTTAAAGAAAAACTAAGGCAGTGATGCCGCTTTAAGTTGTGATCTAAAATCTAATTTTATTTAAAATTACTCCGGTTTATAAACAGAATTGAAAAATATTCTACCACTATTTCCAATACTCCTCCTTTGATTCTTAATTTGGTTTCCCGATATTTTTAAAACGTGACCAATCAAATTTTACTTGCTTCACTTGCATTCTTTCTTCCCCTCAAACGTTAATATTGAAATGTTTAGCCTTGACTTAAAAGAGTCAATGGCATAAGTTCAGTTTAATGCTTGTTGTTGTTACATTATGTTTTCTAGCAATAAGTGTGTAACTTAATGCTCGCTGTCGCGTTCATGCTTATGCAGTATCTAGCGGATGAAGCGAAAGGGGATGACAAGTGCATTGAACAGGAATTTGAGACTCGTAGTTATTAATAACATAATTGTTTACTTTAAAATTTTGACTGAAAATTTTGGGGTTTTTATTTGGTGATAAATTATTGATTTAATTGTTTTAGTTGGTGGTCTAGATTTTTGTTTTGTTTTGCACAAAAGAAATAATGTAGATAAAGAATGAAATGTTTTAGTTGGTGGTAATAGTGACTTTGAAGAGTACACTACACCCTAACCCTTAAGCGAAAATTTACTTGCAAAAGTTAATTTTTAAGATGTCGGAGTTGGAAAAAGTGTATACGTTTACATATTTTAAACTTAATGTTCTGTAGTTTTTACAATTTAAGTTGTTGTAATAATTTTTTTTTTGTTTTTACAATGGTATATTCTTAGTAATTATGGTTTCTGCATATCTTATTATTAGTTTTTGATACTTTTTCTTAGTATTTATTTTCATAGTTGTAAGGACTTTGATTTGTCTTTCTACTTTCTAATTCAACTAATACTAAGTCTCCTTCTTGGAAAGATGATATATTTACATTCTTATCGTAATTGAGTTTTCTTTTTTGTTTTACCATATCAATAATGGTTTTTGCTTTGTCAATTGATATTTTTAATCTGATTTTTTGTTCATTAGCATAATCATCTATATTATAAATTTTACATTTATCTTTTGTTATATCACTCGGTAGAGTTGGTAACCTGCCAAAAATCAATTCATACGGGGAGTAACCAGTGTCTACATGTGGAGTTGTGTTGTATGCAAATGTATAGTATGGAATCCATTTATCCCATTGCCCATCATCAGCAAAAGATAGAAGGTACTCGTTAAGAACTCTGTGGTTCCTTTCAAGAGCTCCTATTGTCTCGTGATGATAAGGTGCTGAGAAAATTTGCTCTATCTTCAACAATTTGCAAACATTCCTCATTAGATCATTAGTAAATTCCGTTCCCCTATCAGATTTCAAAATCCTAAAACAACCGTATTTTAAAATAAATTTTTCAACCAATGACGTTGCAATTGATTTTGCGTCTTTTGTTTCAATTGGGTGAGCAACAACAAACTTACTCAGATCACATTGCATTGTCAGTATGTATCGGTAACCTTTTGAAATTCTAAGCGGTCCCACTGTGTCTATCGTAATTGTTTCAAAACAAGTTGTCGGTGTGTCTGTTATGGTCATTTTTTCTTTTATATGCTTTGTTTGTTTATTTCGAGCGCAATCATCACATTTATTAATATAATTTTTTACCATCTGTCGCATGTTTTTCCATACATAGCGTTGTTTTAGTTTCAGTATCGTTTTTCTAATTCCTAAATGTCCGCTGTGTGGTGAATCATGAAATTCTTTAATTAATTTGTTTTGCATTGATTTATTTGTTATTCTTTTCGGGGGTTCAAATATCAAAATTTTTCGCGATTTTTCATTCTTCTTATTAAGTTTCTGCTGCAGCTTGTTGTATATATTTTTAAATTCATTTTTATGCATAATTTTATATATCATATCTTCTTCATCTAGCGCTTGTTCTTTTATATTTAATTTATTCATTTTGGATACTAACTTCTTCAGAATCGGCTCTAGAGTCGCTGAATTATCATTAGATCTTCATGCATATTTTTATTATCATTATTTATTTTTGATGATAGCTTCATCGAAATCGAATCTGGATTCGTCGATTTATCGCTACATCGCACGTGCACAATATCATTTATCAATTCGATACTAGTATCATTTACATTAATTTTTTTATCGCTTATTTCAAATTTTAATTTATGTACGTTTTTGATATCACTAATGGATGTGCAATCCCAAATAAAGAGTTGATCAAGCTCCTGTTGAGATGCATCTTTATTCTCTGTATGTTCTTCTAGTTTCTTTTTATTTCCCCGTGTTATTACCATGGCTTGTTTTTTATCACTTGTTGCGTCTGTTGGTATCATTTTATTCAATATATCCGAGTCTATTTTTATTCTCGATAGCGCGTCAGCATTAGTATTGATTTTGCCTTGTTTAAAAATTATTTCAAAATTGTAATCAGATAAATCTAGTCTGATTCTTGTCATTTTTTATGATGGATTTTTGTGACTAAACAATGAAATTAGTGGTCTATGGTCCGTGACTACAATAAATTTCTGTCCATATAGGTAAGGTTTGAAAAAATTGATTCCCCAATGGATGGCTAGGAGTTCTTTTTCTATTATTGGTTTATTAATATCGTGTTTTTGTAATGTCTTACTTGCATATGATATGGGAAGGTCTTGTTCTATTTCGCCTTGTGATAATATTGCTCCCAAGGCAAAATTTGAAGCGTCTGTCGTTAAGATAAAAGGTTTTGAAAAGTCAGGATATTGTAGGATAGGTGGTTCTATTAATTTTTGTTTTAGAGTTTCGAATGCTGTTTGGCATTGGTCCGTCCAATTGAAAGTTTGATTCTTTTTCAGCAAAATCTTTTATAAATCGTCTATAATAATTGCAAAATGCGACAAATCTACGCACTTCGTCAGCATTTGAAGGAATTGGATAGTTTTTTATTGTTTCATACTTTGCCGGATCAGTTTTAATACCGTTTTGTGTAATCAAATGTCCTAAAAAAACTACTTCTGGTCTTAAAAATTTGCATTTGCTTGCATTTAATTTGAGATTGTATTTTGATAATCTATCGAAAACTTTTGCTAAATTACTATTGTGGTGTTGGAGGCTACATCCGAAAACTATTACATCATCTACGTATAGAAATGCTTCTGAGCTTTAACCTGTTAATGCTAAAGTCAGCATTCTTTGAAAACTGTTTGAGGATATAGTTAATCCAAATGGTAATCTTTTGAAATGGTAATGGCCATCATTTTTCGAGAAAGCAGTCAAAGGTCTTGAATTTTTATCTAATGGAATTTGATGGAAAGAGCTTGTCATATCAAGTGTCGAAAAATATTTGCTCTACCTAGTTTGTCCAAAACGTCCTCAATTCTTGTCAATGGGAATTTATCGTTTATTATTTTTTTATTAATTGTCTGAAATCAACTACTAAACGCCATTTTTTTGTGTCGTCGTTACACTTCTTTGGTACAAGTAGTAAAGGTGAATTGTATGGACTTACTGATGGTTCAATAATGTCATTGTCTAGTAGTTTGTTTACTTGGTCATGGATTTCTGTGTCTTGTGCATGTGGTAGTCTGTAATTCTTTATATATGTTGGTGTGTTATCTGTTGTAGAAATTTTTTGTGTATAAAAATTATTTACTGTTAATTGTTCATCTTCTAAATGAAATATGTTTTGAAATTTTCTAAATATGTTTGTGAGTGGGTGATTTAGTTCTATCTGTAATTCTTTCATTACTTTATTTAATCTAACTTCATATTGTCATGTATCCTGTTTGTAGTATAAGTAATTTGATAGTGGTTTTAATTTTGGATTTATTTTATGGAGTTTTACTTCTGAGTCAGTTGTATTCAAGATTTTTATGTGACATTTTCCATTTGCTGGAATTATAGAATTTGCTAAAAATACACCTGTAAGAAGTTCCTCATTTAGTACAACACTATCGTGTTCTAATTTTAAGTTTATTGGGTGAATTACTTCTGTTCTTGGCGGTATTCGTATTGTGTCATATGCATCCTTTTTGAAGTATAAAGGTGTTACTACGTCTGTGTTTCCTATTACTTTAGTTAGTGTCTGTGTTTCGTAATCTCCCAGCGGGAAAAAGAGCGCTTCAATAGGCATCTTGCAGCGCTGCTGTGGTAGCAGCAAGCGCTTGCATCCTCCTTGCCAAACGTGCTTCTTTTAACACAGCCATGTCCTAGGAGGGAAGCAGCTCGAAGTTGATTTCGAAAAAAAGCGGGAGAGAGAGAGTGGTCAAAATTGTGTTGTCAGGTGGAGTGAGCGGGGGATGCCACCATTGTGTAATGGAATGCATGATAGCTGTGCAAAAGGGGTGAGTGGTAGAGAAATGAGTGAACTACGCTCTCTCTCCACTTTTTTTCTCCTCATAAACTCAAATAATTTTTGTTTCTATGCTAAACGCACACTGCTCAGTTGAACAGTTATGTGTTTACTGGATTTTTTGTTTAACCTATTACCGCTTAGCGTGCCATATGATGACGCATCTTTTTTCTGTATGTCTTTTGTATTGAACAAACAAAAGAAGAAATGAGTGCGTTATCATATGGTTACGCTGAGGAGCAATGGGTTAATGCTAAGCATACTTTGTGTGTTGAACAACAAACGCAAGAAGAGAAACGAACAGTGCAGCATTCAAAAATTTTACTTACGCTTATTTTGCCTGTAAAAATAAAAAACGTTTATTCCAACTACTTATTTGGTTTTATTTTCATTTTTAGTTTTATAAGTTTTCTTAATTATTAATCACTATTCACAACAATGCATTTTTAAGTTCAATAACTGAATCGCAACTGAACAGCAAATAGGCATGCACACAAGAACAATAGAGAAAAGTTCAAAGCTTTGTCTCCGTGCTTGCTTGCTTCGAAAGAAACGCAGAGAAAAACAAATATTCGAAGAATGTGCTTCTTTCCTGCTGGATCAGTAAAAGTCATGGAGCGCTTCGATCGTGATTCCTGATGAGCTGCTGCCATTTCGGACCGCTGGGCTATTTTACACATATACCTACATAAAAAATCTCTTCCTATTATTCCGTCTGTATCAATTGGAAAATCATTTTCGACTGCGTGGAAAAAGTGTTCTATAGAAGCGCATTGAAAATCTATTTGTAGTTTTATTGACCCTAACGTTAAAGTTTCCTCGTTTGTTATTCCTGTTAATTTGCATTTGTGTTCCATCATTAATTGGGTGTCATGTATATTTTCGAGTTTACAGATTGAAATATCTGCTCCTGTATCGATCAAAAACTTTATATTTTTCTTCGAGTTTCTACATTTTACAATTATGTAGTTTGTATTATTATCCGATATATTGTATATTTTTAATTTCGCTGTGCCGGATGATCTTCTCTGGTGATCTCCGAGCGATCGTCGTTTCCCTGATTGCTAAAAACATACATTCTGTTAGTATTCCTCTGGCTGTGATTTCTATATGTATTGTTATTGTTAAAATTTTGCCTGTATGTATTTCTATAAAAGTTATTATTTCTTCTATTATTGTCATTGTTATTTCTGTTTTATTGTGGTTATAATGATTGTTCTGGTTATTATTCTGAGCTCTGCGTTGCATGAAATTCGAATTATTTTGTCGAACGTTGTAGTTGTTGTTATTAGTTCTGTAATATTGTGGTCTGGTGTTAGAGTGGTTTGTTCTATTATTTTGTTGTCCATTATATGAATTGTTTAAATTTGTATTTCTTTGTCTGTTGTTTGTTCTGAAATACATCAGTTGGTTGTTCGTTTTTATATTTTTTTCGAGTTCTAAAGCTAAATTTGTTGCTTCAGTTAAAGTCTTTGTGCTGCAAATATTGTATTTTGAAGGTCGTCATTTAGTCCGTTCTTAAAAATTGTAAGTGCATAAGATTCATTCATCTTCATTATCAAATTTTTTTGGTCGTCATTAGTTTCTGTACTCAATTCGTTCATTTGTAAATTATTTAGTTCAGACGTTAAATTTAATAGTTTGTCTTTAAAATTTGTTACTGTATTGTTCCGTTGTGTCAAAGCTGCAAGTTGTGTGTGTATTTGTGTAGTTGTCAAGTTGCTTTTGTATGAATTGGTAAGTGCTTCTTTAAGTTTACTGAAAGTATCTATGTTTGTTATGTAGCCTAATGTTGTTTTTACGTTAGAACTTGGCTTAACGTTTACTACAATATTTATAAGTTTCTTCTTGTTATCTGTTGTGGTATAAGTTTCGTTTAATAATTCTGCTATTGTTAAAAATGCATTGAGATCTTCATAATTTCCGTTAAAGATCGGAACGGTTTTTTAGATTAATTCAAGTCTGACATGATTACGTTATTTTCTGTCGAATGTTGTAACAAAAGATTTTTAGTTTGGTTTAATAGTATGTGGAATTGTTCCTTCAATTGAAACGCTTCCAATTTGACTTTTTAAATCAGTTCGTAACGATTTAAAAAGTCAATTTTTATACTAATAGTTTGACATGTGTATTTCCTATTGCTGGATTTCTTAATGGTTTGTTTAATTTTTAAAACTTCGTTAAAAATTTCTTTTAACTCTTCCATAAAATTTTTTTTTTTTTATATATATTAACTTATATATTTTGTATTCTATTTATTCTTTTCTGTACATATGTTTTAAAATATTTACTTATTTTATCAAATATATGTACTATAATAATCATAATGATTATTGTTACTGCTATTGTTGTTGAATGTTGCCGGACTTCTATTTGGTTACTGCAGATCCTAAATTTTTCTCTAGTGTTATGGATTCTTTGTTGTTGTTTTCAAACATAGCTATGTATTTGTAAATTTCCGTTATGTTTGGTATCATTCGTTGGGTGTTTATGTTTTGTTGTTTAGCGGTTTCTTGTATTTTTGCTGTTCTTCTTTTATCCTTTGTAATAGTGTATTTTTAAGTTGCAGGTCTGTTGTTATAACGACTATGCGGTATAATTCCGCAATGCGTCTTCTTGTTAATACCTTCCTTCCTCTTCTTGATCTTCGTTTTGGTATCTCTTCTTTAGGTGTTGCCTCTGGTTTCTTTGCTGTAGTCCTTGCTCTGTATTCTTCAATTGTTATGGGTTTTAGTCCAGCTTCCTTTGGTGTTGGTATGTATTTCGGCGGCCCTTCTTCAGTTGGGACTATTGCTTTTGGCACATAACCTTGTTCCTTGTTAGTAGAGTGTAGCTGTATTAGGTCCACTACACGTTGGAAAACCTTGTTGAAATCGTTATCCATAGAGAAGGATCGTAGGTCAGGATAATAATACTCCAAAATTTGCAGGATAGGATCAGTTGAGAATGCAGGATCAATAGTCGCAGGATCGTAATTGCAGGATCAATAGTCGCAGGATCGTAATTGCAGGATCTCCATGTGGTGTTTTAAGTTTGCAGCTCTATATTCTTTAATATCTTTTGTTAATCAATTTTATATAAATTTATTCGATGACTGCATCGAATGAAACTTTGGTGTATTAGAGCGCACCACGCTGCTGTAGGGATGACTAAGGATAGCCGAACTGTTTCGAGATTTAAAGAAAAACTAAGGCAGTGATGCCGCTTTAAGTTGTGATCTAAAATCTAATTTTATTTAAAATTACTCCGGTTTATAAACAAAATTGAACAGTATTTTTCTTAAAAATATTCTACCACTATTTCCAATACTCCTCCTTTAATTCCAATTCTAAATTTGGTTTCCCGATATTTTTAAAACGTGACCAATCAAATTTTTCTTGCTTCACTTGCATTCTTTCTCCCCCTCAAACGTTAATATTGAAATGTTTAGCCTTGACTTAAAAGAGTCAATGGCATAAGTTCAGTTTAATGCTTGTTGTTGTTACATTATGTTTTCTAGCAATAAGTGTGTAACTTAATGCTCGCTGTCGCGTTCATGCTTATGCAGTATCTAGCGGATGAAGCGAAAGGGGATGACAAGTGCATTGAACAGGAATTTGAGACTCTTAGTTATTAATAACATAATGGTTTACTTTAAAATTTTGACTGAAAATTTTGGGGTTTTTATTTGGTGATAAATTATTGATTTAATTGTTTTAGTTGGTGGTCTAGATTTTTGTTTTGTGTTGCACAAAAGAAATAATGTAGCTAAAGAATGAAATGTTTTAGTTGGTGGTAATAGTGACTTTGAAGAGTACACTACAACAGTATCAAAAGCGTTCTTCGACGAAATTATAACTCGTCACAATACTCCAAAAGATCTGATTACCGATAACGGTTCAAATTTTGTGTCGAAATTATTTTCGGATGTGTGAAAAATGTTAGGAATAAAGAAATTACACATAACTCCATACCACCCACAGGCTAATGGCTCATTGGAAAGAAGTCATCGTCCATTAGCAGAATACTTACGAAGTTTTGCAAAAGAAGATGGGTCAAATTGGGACCAGTGGTTAACATCTGCCATGCATGTGCACAATAACACACCGCACATGAGCACCAAACAAACTCCGTTCAAAACTTTATATGGGTTTAATTCAGAAAAGCCAACTAATCTCAAACGTAAATGTAGTCCGGTGTATAACACCGAAGATCCTTCAAAAATTCTTAAATACCAAATCCAAAGAACTCACGATCTAGTGAGACAGAACCAGGAGCGAGCAGAAGAATTATCAAAAATACAGAATGATAACTCTTTAAATCCTGTAGAATTTAAATTTGGTGTCAAAAAACTGTTGAAAAATCAGGCTAGAAAAAATAAATTTTCACCAATATGGATAGGCCCATATGAGGTCATAGCAATAAAAAGTCCGGTTACCACTGAGATTTTAATAAAAGGAAAAGCTAAGAAAATACATAATAATTTACTGAAGTTGTTTTACAGTAATTAAATTATGTTATAAAAATAAAAATTAAATTAAATTAATATTAGAATAACATTAAAAAATCCAATCAAACATTAAATTAAACCAAAAATATGAAAATAAATTCAAACGAAACTAATTAAGTTTCATTAAACATAGATACTGAATTTTTTTTTGAGATAAAAAGATTTGAGATTGTTCTAAATTCGTTGAGATAAAGGTATTCATTAATTTTTTTTTAATTTAACAAAGGCATTTGAAAATTAAATTTTTAATTTTTGAAAATAAGTTTTCAAACATTAAATGAAAAGAAAATTGGTTTTAATCAATAAACAATTTCAAATTAATTATTTGTTAATAGAGGGTTAAAACACAAAAGATTAAAAAGTTGTAAGAGATATTCAAGAAATTAAATTAAAATTATACAAGAGAAAACTCACAAATTTAATTTACCATACTACAAGATAAAAATTAATATTAACGATAATATTTGTATAAAAATCAAAACTACACATTTATTACACGAAACTTTTTCGTATCAATAATCGTGGTCCTAGTCAGTGGCGTAGCTAGGGTTGGTCGCACCCGGGGCGGAATCTTCATTGTGCACCCCTTTAGAAGATTTTTCTTATAAAATATGTCGATGAATCTTACCACACATTTTCGAATCAACCTCTACAAAAATGACATATTTTAGAAGAGATTAAAAAAATAAACAAAATATGCTATCCATGAATATTTGATAAAAGAAGTAAGAATCTAAAATTTTCAAAAACTTAAAGAATTTTCTCTGAATTGTTCCAATATTTTTGTCTACCGGGCTTACAAGTTGTGAGAGAAAAATTTACTGTCAGTAAACCACACAATATCTTTTTTAAATAACTGAAGAATTGACATTATGAAGTTATAAAAACTTAAGTTAGTTAAATATAAAAAAACTTTGAAAAAAAAGGCCAAGAGTCATGAATGGCTCAAAAAGAACTGGCAATTCCAATAAATCTGATGATTCTTCACATTCGGTGATTGAGAACAAAATTTAATTATAATAATAATTAGAATAATTTTAAAGGAACTGTGCATCTTGTTATGGAATCACAGGTGCGGTTGGCTTCAACAATTAGTTCCAGCGCGAAGCTGTGTAGAGATGTGTCGTTCCGGACCTGTATAGTTCACGGAACTATGTTCACAGTCGGACATAGTTCCAATCGTTCCTTCGATTCATTTTTAACATGTTCAAACAGTTCCAGCTGCTAAGAATGTTTTTTTTTTTCTTACGCAATATGAACATGAATACAACATCTCTTTCTTACATATTGAGTCTTACACGATTTTTGTGATCGACTACAAGTGCAAAGATGATGTTTGTGAGCGAACGAAACAACTAATGTATGAAGTGGAAAGATGACAATTCGTCGTTCTTGTTGTGTGCAATGCTCTATTCATTTCATTTTCAACATGCTTTCGTTCAATCAAATGGAACTAGCGGAACTATATAGTTCCACAGACATGTTTTAAAACTGCTACTGTTCATGTTCAACCGTACTATGGAACTACTTGAATGCGTACTTTTATACTCACTTTTTACTACACAAACATAAAGAAGTTCAACGCTAACTTTTATTTGCTCCGTTTTCTTAAGACATTTATTCCCTTTATGAACATGATATATTCATATCGGTGCAAAGTGGCAGCCCTTGTTAATGTGAAACGGAACTATCAAATTTATGGCCAACGTTTTTTTTTAAAAGAAGCTTCCAAATTTATTTGCTGCAATTTATTATTAATTTATAAACAATTTCATTATTATAACTTGAGAAAATTATAGCGAAGGTGGTGTATAAAGTGTTTTTTAATAGCAAGTTATATTTAAAATGATTTTTCAAAGTAGATTTGAATATGGCAATGCGCAGGAAGACGAGCATTTTGTGGGACCATTTTGACGAAATTGAGCCGAAAAAAGCTAAATGCAAATATTGCTCCCAAATCATTTCTTTTACAGCGGGCAGTTTAGGAAATTTGGGTAGGCATTTAAAAAGGAGACATCCAACAATTTCAACAGGTGGTATAGAACGTCAGTCACTTGCAGCACCGGCTTTAAGTATTGCTTTGGATGACCTCGAAATCGTTGAAACAGCAACAACAACAAATTGTGCAGCAACAACATCTAAATCTAGAGCTGATAACCAGCAAAAAATATATGCGTTTGCAGAGAGCACTAAGCCAATTCCTCAAAAGAAAAAAGCTAAAATTGACGAACAGCTTTTAATTATGATAGCTAAGGAATTTCATGCTTTTCGGTTGGTAGAAGAACCAGAATTTAAGAGATTAGTTTCCCTATTGTGTCCTTCGTATAGCTTGCCAACACGAAAGACACTTTCCGAAGTGCTTTTGCCACAGCTTTATCTTCAACTTCAGCACGAAGTTCAAAATAAATTGTCAATGTCACATGCTGTATGCTTAACAACGGATTGCTGGACTTCAAAAAATAATGAAAGCTTCATTGCTATTACAGCACACTTTATTGACGCCGAAACTGTTTTGTGTTCTAATCTTCTGGGCTGCATTGAATATGGCGAAAAGCATACGAGCTTTAATTTATGCTCGTTCTTAAATGCAGAGTTGGCAAAGTGGAACCTTCAAAATAAAGTTGGAGCTATTGTAAGCGACAATGCTTCTAACATACTCTTAGCTATTCAGTACGGTCAGTGGCGATCTATAGGATGTTTCGCACATCTTCTAAATCTAGTAGTACAAGCTGGTATTCGACAGATTTCTGGAGTGGTTCAGAAAGTTAAGTCCATCGTTGAATTTTTCAAAAGAAGCTCTCAAGGACTCTATAAACTTCATGAAATTCAAAATCAAATGAATATACCTCCTCTTAAATTGAAGCAGGATGTTCCGACGAGATGGAACTCAACTTTTGAGATGCTAGATAGAATTTTGAAGATAAAAGATGCAATTATAGCTACTCTTGCGCTCATAAAAAACGATTTGTCTTTAAACACGGAAGAGTGGGATGAAATAGAGGAAGTAATACCAATCTTAAAAGTATTTTCAGATATAACTGTAGAGATTTCAGCGGAAAAAAACGTTAGCCTATCTAAAGTGATCGTTTACTGTCGACTTTTAAAACGTCAGATAAACGATCGCTTTAGCCCTGAGTCAACACGTTCTAATTCTGTCAAAATGCTTTTGGATGTACTTCAAAAACAAATCCACGCTAGATTTAACAATTTAGAAAAGAATACTCTTTATGCAGAAGCAACAATTTTGGATCCAAGATTTAAAGGGAGAGGATTTAGAGATGAAGCTAACTTTAAAGCAGCATTTGCTGCATTAAGAATGAAAGTGGGAAGTGAGAACCACCCACCACCATCCTCAGATATTACTTCTTCAGAAATAATGCTGAGCGAAGATCAACCATCAACCAGCAAAGGCGCATCCATTTGGGATGATTTCGACAGAGAAGTAGCAAGTTTGGTGCCAGAAAACTTTGTTGCCCCTGGTATAGTCGAACTCGACAAATATATTCACGAGCCAATTTTGAGCAGATCTGAAGATCCTCTTCTCTGGTGGAAGGCAAGAAAGAGTGTTTACCCTATTTTGTACCAGCAAGTCTTGAAAAGATTAAATTTGGTGGCAACGTCTGTTCCGTGTGAACGCATTTTTTCTAAAGCAGGCTTAACTCAAACCGATAATCGCTCAAGGTTGTCTGCAAAAAAGGTATCTCATCTTATTTTTATAAACAGCAATTTGCAAAGGAGTTAAATAATTTTTGAATATTTCCTACTTAATTTTTTTTACCTGAACTTTTCCTTTTTATGTTATATGAAGTTATAGTCATTTTGTGCCCATTTTATTATTATTACTTATTAGTTTTTTTATGTAAATATTTTTAATTGAGTTAAAATAATTTTTGTAATTTAAACTAATATTTCTTAATGCCCACTTAGAAGCTTTGTAAATAATTTGAGTTACTTTTTTTAATAACATATAAATTTAAATATATATTTGAAGTGTAATATAATTTTAGCAACAGTTCCTTTTCATGTTCCTTTTTTCTAGTTTAAGTATTTATTAATTTTTTATAAACACCATTAATTAAATTTATTTTTAACTAATATTTCTTTATACTTTGAAGCTAAGTACCTTATTTATGTTCCTTTTTTTAATTTAATATAAATTTCAATATATTTCTTAAATTTGATATTAACTACAGTTTCTTTGAATGTTCTTTTTTTTCTAATTTAAGCGTTTATATACCTTTTTTTACAAAACATTCAATTACTTTAATATAATTTAAAATTGTTTTAATCCTGCAATTTTGTACTTCATAAAATTAGTATATTTTTAATAATATATTAATATAATCTTTTTATATTATATTCAATATTGAATAAAATACTGAACATATTTGAAAATCAATGAAAGTTTGTGTTTATTGTGATTTTGAAATCTACTCAGAGCGCTATAATAGCATCCTTCATATAACTCAAGCCATTCCTTTCTTTTAAACATTTCAAATAAGCAAAGGAACTAGATAGTTCCGCGGATACGTTTCCGCGAACTAGTTCCGCTGTAAAAAAGAAACGTTCCA